>OW119933.1:26952588-27552588 GCA_933210815.1 Meta bourneti | reverse complement strand
TAAGCGGATCTTTGAGATCAAAATATCAGAATGATTCGTACTCAATCAATCAATACATCAACTTTGAAAATGCTACTTGAATTTCAAAATATTTTTATATATTTATCGGCATTCGAATTGATTTTCAGCAATCGAAAATCCTTCTTTATCAACACACTTAAAATCAAGAGAGAATTTATGAGAATAAGTAAATCTCCAAAACGTTTAGATATTTTTATAACTAAATGTTTATGCGTATGCTAATTTTTCTTGGCAATTATATTCAAGTATAAGTAGCGCGTTTTATAAACTCTTAATTGTACGTGAAAAGTAGGAATTGAATGGAAAAATGTTTTTAAAGTAAGCCACTTGGCAACTTTAAAATTATAAAATCCTCAGTTCCACGTTGGCGTGGTGTGGAAATTTGGAGAGTGGGGTGCCAGCTCAGGTGTGATCTCGTCATTTGACCGTGGTTCAAAATTACGTGTTGTCCTCGGATCTTTCCCTGCGGGGAATGATCCCGGACCGTCGCCAATAGCCCATTATATTGCTCCAGTGCGACGTTAATTAAATACCTACCTTAGTGTCAGTTATTTGAGATTTCTTTCGTATCTCATTAAAATATTAAATTATAATTTAGTATATTAACATAATCAACGAAAATATTTGCATTATCACCTGTAGCGTACTATTGCAAGTTTCTAGAAGTTGGTATACGCGAAGTTTAATAGGAAATGTATCTGCTATAAGTAGCTTATTTCGTTTTTATAATTCATACATAACACTGAGCACAGTAATACTTACGTGGTGCGTGAAAATTTCATTCGGTACATAGAAATACAGAGTGAAAAGACTTGAAAAATGAAGAAAACGATACTCTTAGTTATCAATCTAATTCTTGATAAACCAGAATTCCATGATAAATTGGCCTCAAAACCAGAAATCGACGCTGTTAATGACACGTTGGGTAATTACACACTACTGAATAAAATACGGGTGTTGCATATTCGCCTCCATTAGGCGAATGCACTCTTGCGCTATTCTCTGCAACTTAACGAAATCGGTACTTGGAGAGTCTTGTTTTCTTTCTTAAGTTGCTTCGAAACATTAATGATGCAGTTTCTTAAAAAAATGTTTAAGACCTACGCTAGTTCATCTATGGGTGGGAAGGTAGTTGAATTTGAAGTCGCACTGGGAGTATGGGTTATTGTCGATGGTCTGGGATCAATCCCGAAGAGAAAAATCCGAGGATATAATCCCTCGTCATTTTGAACCACGTTCATATGAGAGGTCACCTGAGCTGGTACCTGAATTTCCACACCACACCAACGTGAGGACATTTAAGGCCGCGACAGATTTAAAGTGCCCTAGCCCCCCGTACACGACGGTTTTAGGTTGGATCGAGTTTCGAACTCGCAACCCTCCGGTTGCTAATCCGTTATTCTTCCGACTAGGCTACCGCGGTTCTTAAATTTTAAAAGCCATTTACTTCTGAGCAGTCGAGTTAATGTTGTGTCGGACATGTTTATGGAATCAATCCGATAGTCCGTTCGGATCTTTACCTTCGGGTTTAATCCCGGACCGTCATCAATAGCCTGTTGTGTTGCTCCAGTGCGACGCTAATTAAGATACCTACCTACCCGATAGTCTATTTTAATACTAATTTCAAATTAATTAAGAAAAAATTCCTTAGCACATCTAACCCTGAAAATTCTAAACGTGCAATCTTCTGAAACAATAAAAAACGCATAAACATAACTTAAGGCATTGGATACTTAGTGAACAGAATGTCCCCAAAGTCCGCAGACTTTTCAAAAATTCATAAAAACCGGAAAAAGCGAGTCATGTTCAAATGCGGTCTGCATAAAAGGATGATCAAAGAGTGGGATTCTTTTCCGGCGGTGGAAAAAAATGGCTCAAAATTTCACCGATAGAGGGCGATTTACCATATGCTTCGTGTGTTAGACATGAAAAATGAGAAAACGAAGATAGAATCATCTTAAACTGAATGAATCACATTAAAACCATTTGTAAATATGAATATGTACTTAAAAAAATTGTAACAAAAATTTCATAAAATGATAGTTTAAGGATAACGACACTTTATCACTTGCCCTAAGCGGTAAAGTTCGGGTAAAATTAATTAAATAAGGAACACTTGAAGATCTTTATTTTTGTTACACTATTTTTTATTGTTATGTTTTCTGTTATAGAGGCTTATTTACCTGCTTAATGTTTACTTTTACCTTATTTTTATTTTAGTTATACTTCTTACCATAACGTATTTCTAAAAAGTTTCATTTCTTCATTTATTAAGAGGAGTTTTTGAAGATGCTAAATTTTTGTGAAGTCCACGATTTCTTTTATCCTGCTGAATTGACTATATCTTTTTACTTTGGGGCCCCGAGTTTTGTGTACTCTTTATGGACTTCCTTAGTATATTCATTATTGATAGGTATTTTGTTTTTTAATCGGATAATAATTATTTGTATTCATGCTTTCCATTATTGTATTAATTTTTATTCTTATATGGTATTCCACGTCTGGCAGTCTACGGAGAGAAATTTGTGTATGTTTATCGCTTTTTTCTCACACAAATACAGAAAAACTAACATTTTGGAGTAAGGCTACTGTTTTTCCTTGAAAAAGTGAAGTAGGAACGCTTTTCATATTTACATTCCGCATTTGGGTTTCTTATTTTTGTGTACATATTTTCTACTTTCATATTTTTATTTGTATTTTCCTCCTGCTGATCCCTGAGGCTTTGAGCGTTGGCCATTTTTGAGATTTGTTTTCCTTCTAGTTTTATTTCGGAATATTTCGTCCGTTGGTTTCAAATGAATCCACTGTTGATTTGAACTGTTTTAAGTTCAGTACTCATCGCGCCATCCCAAATGCGCGCAGAAAAATTTATGTAATGGCTTGCGAACTGATTTATTGTGCAGCCTGACATCCAAGCATCGTTTCCACTGCAACGTGTAGGCGGAAGAGACACGATGACAGACGCATGGTTGTTTTTGAAGAAATTCAATTAGGGTGTGATCCCCAAAGGATAAGAGAGCGAACCTGAGAGTGAGTGAAAGAGAAAGAGTACTACACGGGTCTATTCCGATTTTCGATTCGAAATTTGTAAAGCTTCTTTGACGTCTGACCTAACATCGAGAGAGACAAGTGCACATATGGAGGTAGAAAGAAAAGCCGGATGAAATAGCTGTAGGGGTAAACGGAGAATATGAAATAGAAGATGGGGTGCAAAGAAAATATGCAGGAGTTAATAGTAGCCGAGTTTAGCGTGTAGAGCTTCCTTTTCAGGCTTTCTACTTACTGGTTGCGTTCTAGATATGGCATAAAATACTTTAATGCAACGCAAAAAATATTATCATATCTTATAAGATAAAAGAAAAACTCAGAGTATGTTTCTCTGCTGATTTTTTAGTTGTATAGCTGATTTTTTTATTTCATGCATGAAGCTGGAAAAGTGATGTCGAATTCAAAGCTCGTCAGATGATTTTTCGTTTAAGTGCATACAATATTTCTGCGTATATTTATATGAAAAATAATCCACGCATTGAATGGTAGACGTTCTTAGAATTTAATAACATTATTTTTTCTGATTTATTCATAAAATAAAGCGCTGTCAAACGTTATTAAAAATCAATAGGAAATCTTATTTTTTATTGATAATTCCATTCGATCGTTATTGTCAGTTTCATTATTTTGTTTTCCACGTGGTGTGTGTTAGAAAGGTTAAAGAAACGCTCATAAGCTAGAATTTTGAATTAAGAAAAATTATTTGAAACAAAATCTACTAAACGAAGTTTTGCTGAAAGTCATGATGAGTCATTTTAAAAGCATCTGAACAACTTCAACTCTGAGCGTTGCTAGATTTTTGAGAAGTATGCTGTTTTTACCTTACAATACATCTAATGAATAAAAAGACACTTCTATTGGTTGAAATAATCCTAGGAAAGATTCTATTGGCCGAGAGAGTCAAAAACGATTAGAAGCCATACAAGGAAAACTGCAGATTGCATTGTGGAGCAAAACGTGTGACACCCAGAGGGGTAAAATCTGAGTATAATAAAATACAAACATATTTCCTTTTCGGTACAATTTGCTAAAAGTGTTTACTTATTGCAATTAAATTACACCCCAAATCTTAATAGAATTTGATTTAGAGTATCAAAAAGGATGTTTTATAAAGAACTAGTTTAATGTTTTCTATATACTATATATAATTATTTAACTGTAAATAACTACAGCAAATCTATACATCTAACGCTTTAAACTAATCTTAAAAGAATTGTAAGACATTTTAAGCGGCTAGCAGTATTTTACATAAACAGTGAATTCGTGTCAAAGTTTAAAAACTTCTGTTTTGCCACGATTTAAAGAAAAATACTCTGATAATCACTCGCACCTCACTATTTCATATGTTAAAACAGGATTTAAATAAAATTAATATTTCAAATTCAGGGGAAAATCAGAAGGAGGTAGTCTACAGGTGGTGATATTTTGGCATTTTAAAATAACAAGTGATATTTTCACTTTATTAGTGTGATATTGCGAATAAAATTAATAGTTTACTGAACGCAAAAAATGCATTAAGATTCAATCACCCATAAGCAAGTTTATACGATCCTTCGCTTATTGCATTCCTACTTAAAATTTTTATTCACTTAAAAATATCTAAATATTAAATACTTCCACTTAATACAGGAAGTTTAAGGCATTTTTTCTCAGTAGACAAACGTGAGTGGAATACAACGATATTAAAGCCTTCAAAAATTTAGGAACACAAGTCGTAATAATACCGTTAAACAGAACATAATACATAATTAGTTTTATGTTCTCTCTCTCATTCAGTCATTCTTCATTCTTGAACTTGAGTGCTACGTTGACTACCTACCTACATAGCAGGTAGGTAGGTAATTAATTAACGTCACACTGGAGCAACATAACGGGCTATTGGTGACGGTCCGGAATCATTCCCGAATGGAAATATCCAAGGACAACGCTTCATCATTTCGAACCACGATCAGATGACGAGGTCAACACTTCAGATGGCACCTTACCCTCCAAACTTCCACACTACGACAACGTGAGGACATTTGAGGCCACGATAGATTTAATGTGCACCAGCCCCATGTACACGACTGTCTTTGGTTGGATTCGAACTCGCAACCCTCCGGTTGCTAATCTGTCACTCTTCCAACCAGGCTACGGAGGCTCTCGATTTGGAATAAAGGCAAGAATTTGACCACACTTCCTTTTACCACACTTAGTCAAAATTACTTTGTGTCAGCTGCTTTAAAGTCATGTGAATGTAAACTCATTTCAGCAAACGTAATGCACTGGTAAATAGAAATTATAATAAAAGTAAATAAAGTGCAATTACCTGTAACGAATAATTAATAACGTGAATAACGATTATTTCATGAAATTTAATGTTACTAATAAGGATAATGTATCTGTATTATTTTAATAATTACTTTTTAATATTGCAATACATAAATTTTACACAACCAAAAACTTCCAAACCATGTCAACGTAAGGATATTTGAGGCCATCACAGATTTAACGAGCAGCCGCCTCCGTGTACTTGAAGGTCTTAGGCTGGACCTAGTTTCGAACTCGCAACACTCTGGTTGCTAATCAGTTGCTCTTCCAACTGGGATACTGCGCCTACCTACCTACCTGAATCCGTCGTAAAAAATCTTTAATTTCCTATAAATTTCTGCATCGGTTTTATTAATCTTTCGTTGTATTTGATTTTCAAACATGAGCACTTTCAACTACATCGAAATAAGCCACGAAGTTTGGAAAGTGGGCTGCCAGCTCAGGTGTTGCCTCGTCATCTGACCGTGGTTCAAAATTACGTGGTGTTGTCCTCGATCTTTCCCTTTGGGATAGATCGCCAATAGCCCGTTGTGTCGCTGCCAGTGCGACGTTGATTAAAATACCTACCTACCAAATAAGCCACAAAGACGGCCTTGAAAAGAACACTCCGCTGGAATGATACGAAACAGGGAAAATGTCGAACGCATCTACAGCCATCCCGTTCCATATTTTTTACGAGATCCCCTTCGAGACGTTTTTTCTCCTCGTATAGGGGAGCGGGGGTACGAAATAGATGGAATGATGAAAATATAGAGATCTAATGATATTTTCTATCGATGTTATGCTGACGTTATGGATTCATGCGGGCCACACAGAAAATAAGTACGATATCTGGCTCTAACTGTAACCGGTGCAGGATCGATGACTACGACCGCTTTACCATTTCGACTTCTTTATTTCCGACTAGCTCTCTGTGCTCTCAGTGATGAGATTTCGTTCTCCTCTTCCCATGCTCAACACGTACTTCCCTCTTCCTTGACATTATGTTTTTCCGCGAGACACTTCAGAAGTGGGGGCTTGTGAGCGGCGTCCCGTTTAACGATTTATAGTGGAAATTCACTCAGGGAAAATAAGGGGGATTGAACAACTCACCAAAGTGATTTCTCTCACTCATTCGCCTGGGATGGCGACGTGAGCGGGGGAAATGCTAGCTTTCGAGGACAATCGGCAGTGAATGGGGCGCTTTTTCATGCGCTGCACATGAAATGCAGATGGAGTTCGGGATGGCCTCGTTCGCTTAATTCATCCGATTCGTTTTAAACGCAGCGCCCTTTAAGAGCGTATAATTCGTCTGGGAGTTGCGGGAGCATTTTATAGGTTTTTAAGTTGAGAAAAAGAAGAGGAGTGTGAGAGTTTTTTAATTCTTTGTATTCACTAAGTAGAGGGGTTCATGAGCCCATTTTCAGTAAGCAGAGTTGAGTTTGCGCCTTCGCGAATGGAAATAAGCTAACAGTATGCTATCTGTTTTGAGTGTCGTAATTCCTTTTATGAATATTAAATTCGTTTAAGAAAATTTTTTAACCCTCCAGGTGGTTGTCTCGTCATCAGAAAAACTGACGAGATATCTCGTCATTAGCAAAACTGACCAGATCTTGACGGACGAGATATCTCGTCATCAGCAAAACTGACCAGATTTTGATGGGCGAGATCTCTCGTCATAGTCAAAACTGACCAGATCTTGAAGGACGAGGTATCTCGTCATTATCAAAACTGACCAGATCTTGATGGACGAGATATCTCGTCAATAGAAGAAAACTGACCAGATCTCGATGGACGAGATGTCTCGTCATTAGAAGAAAACTGATCAGATCTCGATCTCGTTATCAAAATTTTGGCAATATCTTGATGACGAGATATCTCGTCATCATTAGCAAAATTGGTCAGATCTCGATGGACGAGATTTCTCGCAGAAACCACTTGGAGGGTTATGCCGTCCATCTGTCCCTTTTTCTTTCTCCATCTATAGGAAAAGGTATTATTAGGATAAAAAAAAATCATACATTCTTTGTGCTACTTTTTTTCTCGCAAATTAACAAATCTGAGGGTTCATGAAGCCAGTGGCGTCAACTCTGGGAAATTTTGTGCTAATGTTATAAGTCTATTTTTTAATATTCATCCTTCATGTTCGGAAGAATATGACTGAACCATAAAAATATGTGGGGACCCAAGGTATTCTAGACCCCCGAGCATTTGTCTGCTGATATAACGTCCATACGATTTAACGAAAGAAATAGAGCCACACTGGGTACCCATATTATTTACACATTTATTACATTTATCCCTTATGTTTCAGGGGGCAGTCCCCAACCTTAAAAATACTAGGGGGCCAAAGGATTGAAACTGTTCCAAGGAATTCGCTTTAAAAGCCTTTGAAATCACTTTCCGTCTATTCTGACTTATCGATAAATTGCTTTCAACAATAATTGATAGAAGCTGCAGCTGATCATCTTCCTGTACGTAATCACTCATCTAGCTGATATTAGGTAGCATCCAAGTATCTTGTGAAAAAAATCATCTTTGGATATTACGAAGCCTTTTGTCAATGGAAAAAGGTGGTATGAGAATGTGAAAAGTCATGAAATTGCAAGCTCTTTCCCTTGATTTGATCAGTTATAAAGCTATCTAGTACTCTACTAAAATTCGACCCTTTGATGGGTCATTTAACGGCCAGCCTCACTTCCATAAGCAATTGCTAAAATGAAAGACCAAAATGTAAATTTCAATGATCGGAGAACTGCTCTGATAAGGGGTATGGAGGACTGCAAATGCGATGGAGAACTGCAGACTAAAATCACAAGATCAGCAAAATCGATTAAAGGGCAATTAAATATTAGTGTTGGATATGTAATAGAGCTAAGATGCCAAATCGAGTGATATGAGGTCTAAAATAAAACACTTAAACTCATCAACTTTCCTAGGTTAAGAATTAACAAATTACAAAAGGAATTTTGTTTCCAGTATTAATTATGTATCGTTTATGATGATTGGTTGGAGCTTATTAGACATATTTCTTAATTGCTTTGGTAAGAATATGGGATGAGATATAACCAATTATATATAATATGTATCCATGATATGATTACAATTCTCTCTTAGAACTACATCGAATTCTACATCGAGAATGTTTTGGAACGGATGAAAAAGTTCTCACTATTTAGATTAATCTAATTCAACTGTTAGATCAATTAGATTAATCTAAAGTTCAGTTCTTTTAACGTTATGTAAAGCTGATTAGGTCAGCGCATTTTATGCTTAAAAGATGAAATTGGCATTTCAGTCCAGCTACCCGCAACCCTCCTGGTGATTGGTTGTATCAACAAGGTATCTCGTCATTAGCTAAACAGACCAGATCTTGATGGACGAGATATCTCGTCATTAGAAGAAAACTGTACAGATCTTAATCTCGTCGTCATAAAAAAATCAGCAATATCTAGATGACGAGACGTATCATCATTAGCAAAATTGGTCAGGTCTTGATGGACGAGATATCTCGTCGAAACCACTTGGAGGATTAAGCAGAGCTTATCTCTGTTTTAAGGGTAGTTTCAATTCAAAAACCAACCATTCTCAATACTGCAAATGCTTCTTTGCCCTCAGAACATTTTCTGAACTGATTAAATGGCCATGAGTTGGAGCACCAAAAGTTATCCCCGAAATTCCAGTCAAAACCATGGGAAATAAGAGTTCTAACGTCAACTGGAATTTTTTAGTCTTATTGATAACAAATCTAAAATACCTTTCTTTCATTTTGATGCCAATGCAAAAATTTTTGTCAAAAGTTTGTTCTCAAGAGGTACTCCACTCAGAAATAAGTTAGACCGAAAAAGCACTAACCACCATTAATTTTTATGGACTATTCCCTAAACGAATATAACGTAAACCGGTTATATAAAGAATAAAGAAACGATGAATTTTGCTCGATCTTACTATGTAACCGCCAGAATTAAAACATTTCTTAAACTAATTAGATTCAATTATACGCTTTAAAAGCGTTTTATCACGATTTAATTTAGGCCTTTTCTATTCCGCGAAATCGGCTTTATGTGAAGCCTTTATTCAGCGATTGCACTTAGTTTCACGGAGAATTTTTCAAGTCCTAATCGCAATCTTCAGCAGTTCAATGAATAAAGATGCGGACGCGCATAGAACCTTGGTCAGGCAGAAGTTCCATGGGCCGTGTAAAAAGATTAAGTATTTTGATTTGTGACTTGTCTGAGAGTAAAGAAACGTTTGTAAGTATGATGGGGAAAAGGAGATCGTGATTCTCAGATGAGATAATTCGTGATTTCGAGATTTAAAGAAATTCTTAGTTTTCTCAACAAGCCTTCGTTTAACACCGATACCCATCATATATCTTCTATTGTATGGAATTATCGGAGTTTCATGTGATATTATTAACTACGCATGTGTGCGCCCACAGTTTGTATTGAAAATGTGATTCCATTATTTATGTATCGTTGGCTTACAACTGAAACACATTAAGTAAAAAGCAGTTCTCAGAAAACTAAGGATGCGAAATTCTACTCTCTAAGCTTTACTTTTGTGTTCCCAAAGAAATATTTACAAGTGAAATACATTAAGTTAAAAACATAGTTCTGAGAAAACGAAGGAGGAAACATTCTACCCCATAAACTTTACTTACTTCTGGGGCCGTGGTAGGCCCAGTTGGCTGATTGGCAATCGGTGGGTTGCGAGTTCGAAACTCTATCCAACGAAAGACGGTCGTGTACATGGGGGCTGGTGCATATTAAACCTGTAGTGGCCTCAAATGTTCTCACGTTGGTGTGGTGTGAATGTTTGGAGAGTGGGGTGCCAGCTCAGGTATGACCTCGTCATCTGACCGTGGTTCAAAATTCCAGGGTGTTGTCCTCGATCTTTCCCTTCGGGTTTGATCCCGGATCGTCACCAATAGCCCGTTGTGTTCTCCAGTGCGACGTTAATTAAATACCTACCTACCAAATTTTTAATGCAATGATAATACACCACATAGGTCGAATTAAAATTATACTAGACCTCATGTGGAAAACTAAATGTGAGGAACTGTGAGGAAACTTGAAAATAATATATTTTTAAAAGAAATACTTCACAAGAGGATAACCATTTAAATTATTAGTAATACCAAAAATTATATTCATCTGAGAAAGAATACAAAACTAACCCTTTGATACAAAGGTGGGTATTTGAATTAACGTCGCATCAGAGCAACACAACGGGCTATCGGCGACGGTCCGGGATCAATCCGAAAGTTAAAGATCCGAGAGCACCTCGTAATTTTGAGCCAGTCAGATGACGAGGTCAACACCTGAGCTGGTACCCCACTCTCTAAACGAATCGAACAGGGTTAATATATAGCCTGCTTCCCGTAGAATTCTACAGGATGAATGTACACAATTTAGTAATTAGTGTTAATTGGTCTGACATTGATCGTATAAATACGCAATGTTATTCCTATGAGGATTTCGAATTGTCTTTAGCCCCTGTACCATATCGACGATAAAAAAAGACCACTTTCTATAGAAATAATCTTATATTATAAAAATTTACATTCCAATAATAAATCCTACAGTTTAAGAATTTACAGACGGGATACATAAACGACATGATACTAAGCGATTTTCAGCGCAACCGCAACCATCTGTGATTGCACCATACTCTAAGGTTCTAAAACTCCAAGGTCATCTTGAGAGGTGACTCCTGTAGATGTTAACTCTGACGTCATCTGCGCAGCCAGACCGGGAGAGAGTGCCCCCTAGCAAGTACTCTGTCCAGGATGACGGGACGTTACACCCCTCTGCACACCCAAGACAAATAGAACGGGGTTTAATATGTAGCCTACGTTACCCGCAGGGTTCCAAAGTATAAGTGTACCAAATTTGGCATGGGTTGGTCAAACGGTGTAGATTTGTATAGAGAACAGACGGATGCCAACTCTACTTCATATGTATAGATATAGATCAATAAAATTATAAATTAAAAATCTAGTAAGGATAAATTGGGTTGTGAACACAGTACTTCAATGGATCAATTTTGAAGACAAAGGAATGACTAGAGATATGCCGAGGATACAAATTACTAAACTCTAACACCCAAAGGGGCTGCGGTAACCCGTTTGGAAGAGTATCAGATGAGCAACAGGAGGATTGCGAGTTCGAAACTCGATCCAACCAAAAACCGTCGTGTTCGTGGGGTTAGTGTAAGTTCAATCTGCCGTGGCTTCAAATGTACTCAAATTGACGTGGCGTGGAAGTTTGGAGAGTTGGGTGCCAGCTCAGGTGTTGCCTCGTCATCTGACCTTGGTTCAAAATTACGTGGTGTTGTGCTCGGATCTTTCCCTTTGGGATTGATCCCGGAACGTCACCAATAGCCCGTTGTGTTGCTCCAGTGTGACGTTAATTAAAATACCTACCTACCTTATCGTACCGGATGTAAAAGCGAAAAGCGCAGACGTAAGTCGAACTTAAAACGATTATAAGGATCTTCCAGATAGAGACCACCTACGCGCTTAAAATTACGCGGTTTTAAGATTCTTTACTTAAACTTATCGACATGTTTCCATTAAAAACCTTCTAGACGTGGATCACATTTTACGAAACTTTTAAGTAACTTCTCAAATTTATGCCTCATACTTTCATACATTCCACAGCTCTCGGAAGAATCTATAAATAGTAACTGCTAAAGTTCGTATCGCGGAGATCAGGCAGTAAACAGCCATTCCCTACAATAATGTACACGCTTGACTGGTTGAAAGGCAAGATAGCTCATCCAAATATTTTGTTGCTGCGAGTTGTGAAAATCATACCGCCCGCCAGATTTTAAACTAGCCTTTTTCATTTTATTCAGGTTTTATCTTCAATATTATCCTGATTAAATGCTGATTCTGAATAGCGACATGATCCTATCAACATCAGAAACAAGTTTTAGTAAAGTTAAATGCAGATTTCATTAATGCTAATTAATGACTTGCTGAATTACCCGGCGTTACTCGGGTTGAATTGTTTGTAATTCATCGTAATATTACTCACTGTTATTCCTATGGGGGTTTCAAATTGTTTAACCCCCTCTAGATAGCCAGGAAAAACAGAACGGGGGTTAATATCTAGATTATGTTTCCCGCAGGATTCTGATGAATGAATGCAACAAATTTGGTGTTAATTGGTATGAGAGTGATCGTATAAATACTCAATATTATTCCTAAGTGGATTTCGCATAGTTTTTAGTCCCTTCTGCAGACCCAGGACAAATTAAACGGGGTTAATATATATCATGCTTCCCACAGGATTCAGAAGAATGAATTTGGTGTAAATTGGTCAGACAATGATCGTAAAAATACTCAATGTTATTCCTATGGGGATTTCCAATTGTTTTTAACCTCCACTGCAGACCCAGGATAAATCTGATTGGGGTTAATATATAGCCTGTTTCCCTCAAAATTCTAAAGAATGAATGTACCAAACTTACTGTGAATTAGTCTGTCATTGATCGCATAAAAACGAATGTTATTCCTATGGGGATTTCGAAAAGTGTTTTAAGCTCCCTCTGAACATACAAGACAGGTAGTACGGAGGTTAATATGTAGCCTACTTTACCCGCAGGGTTCCAAAGAATAAGTGTACCAAATTTGGTGTGGATTGGTCAAACGGTGTAGATTAATATAGAGAACAGATAGACATACATCAACTTGCTTTATATGTATAGATATAAAATTATATGCAACCGTCAGAATCTTAAATGCTTTTATAACAAACCGTTTGAGTTTCCTCTTAATGCAAAAGTAGTTGTTAAAAAGGGCTATTTTCAACAAATTTAAACCTGAAAACTCAAAATCTAACTATAATTTTGAAGATTCTTACAAAACGCAATAAATGCTTGTATCAGCAATTAATGAAATCGAATAGTGTAACTACTTCAATTTGAAAAATTGATATTTTGAATTTCAAATAAACATTTGTCTTTCACTGTTTTTATCGAATATATCGTCGGTTTACAAATTTAACACATCAAGTAAAAAATTTCAAGATATATATTTTTAGCTTTTCTAAACCAAAATATGTCGAGCTTGAAAATGTTGAAGTCTACTGAGCTATTTTTTTGCATGAAGATTATATTTCTTATCGAGGAGCACAAAAGTAAGTAGGTAGGTAGTTGAATTTACGTCGCACTGGAGCAACCCAACGGGCTATTGACGACGGTCCGGGATCAATCCTGAAGAGAAAGATCCGAGGACAACACCTCGTAATTTTGAATCAGTCAGAAGTAGATGGAAAAGGCGGGTTCTGGAACAGCGGTGCCGCGGTACCGGAAGTGACGTCACGTGGAGTTGAGTTGTTTTCTCCTGCTGCCGGAAGTGACGTCATAGACCGGAAGTTGAGTTGAGTTGTTTTCTATTGCTGCCGGAAGTGACGTCGTAAACCGGAAGTTGAGTTTAGTTGTTTTCTATTGCTGCCGGAAGTGACGTCATAAACCGGAAGTTGAGTTTAGTTGTTTACTCCTGCTGCTAAAAAATGACGTCATAAACCGGAAGTTGAGTTTAGTTGTTTACTCCTGCTGCTAAAAATGACGTCATAGGCTATAGGTTGAGTTTAGTTGTTTTCTTTTTTAGTTTTTTTGGGATCTGGCAACACGAATATATATCTTTCGCAGAATGGCAACGAATTTATCATGGGAAGTGCATGTTATGAGCAAATTGCGGTGCCGTGAGTGACGTCACAGTCTGGATTGAACAAATTGCGGTGCCTTGTGTGACGGCAGACTCGGTATACGAGAAAGGACTCGTTCTTACATGTTTGATCATGTTCTCAATGCTGCTATGACGTCACAGTCTGGCGTGTTCGGCAAATTGCGGTGCCTTGTGTGACGTCATGACTTAGTGATACCTTCGGTACCCGTGGGGCCATCTGGCGATCACTTTTAAAATGAAGAGACAATTTTTTAAATTTTATATAGAGAAAAATTATCTACTTTTTCAGGACTTGAACGCGTGACAAAAGATACTCGTCTCCGAGTATTTGATCAACTAAACCACTCGGCCACGAATATCTACCGATCTTAGCTATATAAATGTATTAGTCTTCCACAAAAAATAATCAGTCATGGAAGAGGTGAAGAAAGTATTCAACGACGTTGCTCATCCTGCTGGATTGGGAAATGTTCAAACCTTAAAGAAATTTTTTAAAGTCCCTGCTAAAGACATAAGATCTATGCTTCAAAAGGAACGTGCATATACTTTACATAAACCAATTAGAAAAGTATTTCCCCGTAACCGCGTTTACGTTTCAGGTGCACAAGTGCAGTATCAAGCAGATCTAGTTGACTTAAGAAGTCTTTCCAAATTCAACCAAGGATATTGCTATTTGTTAACTGTGATTGACGTATTTTCGAAATATGCATGGGCTATACCTTTGAAATATAAAACTGGTAAAAGTATAGTGGAAGCTTTTAAAATTATATTTGAGGAACGCAAACCTTTGAAATTGCAAAGCGATCGCGGTTCAGAATTTTTGAATACACGATTTCAGTCCTTTTTAAAATCTCAGGGAGTTCACTTCTTTTCTACATTTAATGAGACAAAAGCAAGCGTTGTTGAGCGTTACAATCGCACACTTAAAACCCGTATGTGGCGATATTTTACTCATGCTAACACTTTCAATTACATTAATGTTTTGAAAAAGTTGGTTCACAGCTACAACAATACCGTTCACTCGAGCATCGGTAGAAAACCATCTAGCGTAAATATTGATAATGAAAATGAAGTCCGTAAAAAACTTTATGGGGATGCACTTCAGATGCGTAAGAAACCTATTTTCAAATTTAAAGTGGGAGATATTGTAAGAGTTTCAAAGCAGAAAATAACGTTCGAAAAAGGATATGAAAGTAATTGGTCAGAAGAATTATTTGTAATACGCGAATTAGTGTCCAACCCTATACCCGTGTATAAAATTAAGGATTTGTTACATGAAGACATTCAAGGTACATTTTATGCTGAAGAATTGCAACAAGTAGCGAACAGTGAAAAATTTCCAGTGGATAAAGTTCTGAAGAAGAGGAAGAGGAAAAACGTGATAGAGTACTTCGTAAAGTTTAAGGGATATTCGAATAAATTTAATGATTGGATACCTTCCAGAAATTTGTTTTCCCTATAAAAGACGTGTGAGAGTAAGAAAGCAATCATTTGTATAAAGAAAAATGAGTTTCTACATAACTCTTCCTAGTGATGGAAGCATTGACGTTTTCACTGATAATGCTCTGTCTCATTACATAACGAGACTTCCGAAGAATTTTGAACTGTCTGGAGAATGGGAATGCGGCATAGTTGAATTGATCTATCCAAAAATGTGGAATAATGTTACTCACGGTAACAATAAATATGAGTATGATTTAGGTTCTGGTGGAAAAATGAACTACAGTATTCCATGCGGTTATTATGAAACACCGCAAGACATTATAAACGCTTTTGAAAAACGCATTCAAATACAAATGAATTACAATAAACATAATAAGAAAGTTAAACTTCAGTTGTTTAAAGGTTCAAAGTTGAAACTGAGTGATGGATTAGCGCAATGTTTGGGTTTTGAGCCCAATAATATAATTGGGGAAAATAATGTTTCTGAAACCTTGAGCATTGAGAGTCCTTTTGTGGCAGATCCTAATGTTGACTTACAATTGCTGTACGTGTATACAGATATAATTGAGTCTCAAGTGGTCGGTGGTGTCGTTGCTCCCCTATTACGCATCGTTACAGTTCGAGGTATAGACGGTCAGATGGTACATGAATTATTCGATAGACCTCATTATTATTCGATTTCTAGAAAAAATTTTCAGACCATCGAAATAGTTATAAAGACGCACACAGGACGATACGTGTCATTTGAACGTGGGAAAGTGATCGTGAAACTACATTTTCGTCTAAAGCATTTGTAAGTCATGTATCAACCATATCATTGCTGCACTCGTTCTTACGAGGAATACTATTCAAATCAAGCTGGAAATGGTTTATCTTTCTACAAGGGAGTTTCTTTACAAAGAGGTAGCGGTATTGGAGGTATTTTTAGAAGTATGTACCGAATGATTCTGCCGTTATTCAAATCTGGTGCAAAGGTTTTTGGAAAACAGGCCTTCAAGACTGGGGTGGATATTGCCAACGACTACGTACAAGGGAAAAATCTGAAGGCGTCAGCAAAAGAAAGAGCAAAAGAGGCAGCAAGTGTTCTATCTGATAAAGCAGCAACCAAAGTGAAATCGATGGTTGGTGGACATAAAAGGAAACGTCTTACTAAGAAACGCTTCATTCGAAAGAAATCTCGCAAGCAGAGCACGTCAGATATTTTCGACTATCCATAACATGGCTCTAATACGTAATGATTCCTATCCCTCAGTAAAGAGCGAGCTTGATTTGTTTTTAACTCCTCCGACACAAACATCAATAGAAAAAGGACAATGGTTGGAATACTACCCAATTGCAAATATACAAGATGAGTCACCCATAGAATTTAATATTTCGGGGAGCGGCGAGGAATACATTGATTTATCAGCCACACAGCTTTATTTAAAAGTACGCATTTTAAAGAACGGCGCCGACTTACCCGATACTGAACCTGTAGGCCCTATAAATTTGTTCTTGCATTCCCTGTTTTCTCAAGTAGATGTGAGTTTGAATGATCGTCTGATTTCATCGTCCAGTAATACGTATCCATACAGAGCTTACATCGAAACTTTGCTAAATTACGGTTCGGATTACAAGAAAAGTTTTCTCACCTCGGAAGGTTTTTATAAAGACACTGCCGATCATATTGGGGAAAATGATCCATCGAAAGGAAACGAAGGTTTAAAGAAAAGGACATCAATGACTGCCCAAAGCAAAGTTTTAGATATGATTGGAAACTTGCATTGCGATATATTCCACCAAGATAGACTTTTACTGAACTTGGTGGATTTGAAGATTAGACTGATACGAAACAAGCCGGAATTCTGTCTGATGGCTTTGCAGAAAGCAAATTACACCATCAGTATTGATCATGCTTCTATTTTTATAAGGAAACAAAAATTGTCCCCAGGTGTTCTAATAGGACATGCAAAGGCTCTTGAGAAATCAAACGCTAAATATCCCATTGATCGAATTTTATGTAAAATGTACGCCGTCTCAGGTGGAAGTTATAGTTTCCAGCAGGATAATGTTTTTCTCGGTGCTATGCCAAATAAACTAATTATCGCCACCATAGACAATGAAGCTTTCAATGGAAATTTTGAGAAGAACCCTTTGGAATTCAAACACTATGATTTAAACTTCATCGGTGTGTATGTGGATGGAAATCCAATCGCTTTCAAACCTATCACACCGGATTTTTCTAGCGATCAATATATAAGAGCATATAACAGTCTACTGTTAGGAAGTGGAAAATTGATATCAGACAAAGGAATATACATAAATAGGGATGAGTTTGCAAAAGGATATTCATTATATTCCTTCGACTTGACTCCGGATCTTTGCGATGGAAACCACCTTAATTTGATACAACAAGGAAATTTACGCATAGAATTGAAATTCGCATCTGCTCTACCAAAGACCATTTCAGTGTTGGTATATGCCGAATTTCAAAGTGTTATTGAAATAACCAAGTCGCGCAATGTATTATGTGATTTTTCAATATGAATTCAATTCAAATAAATGAAATTCTGAAAAGAGATGCTTACACAAGACATTGTTTCATTGGCGTGTTTGCCTGTGATAATATTCCAATGCGATTGAATCATTATCCAGCAGCCATGGTTATTAACACAGATCCTGCTCACGAAGAAGGTACTCACTGGTTAGCAGTTTTTCTGAGATCGTCGAGAAATATAGAATTCTTTGACTCCTTTGGACGTTCCCCTCAAGTTTTCAACAATTACATCCGCTATTATTTTAAAAAATTTTCCAATGTGACGTACAACGATTTCCCGCTACAAAACTTCAGAACAGCTGTTTGTGGACAATACTGCATATATTACCTTAAACAGCGATGTAGAAATAATTCTTTTAAGCAAATTCTATCTAAGTTTGGACATGATTCAATGAATAATGATATTATTATGTATAATTATGTTAAAAGAAACCATAATTTATATGTGAAATTGTTTCAATAAAAAAAAATATTATAAATTAGATGAAATGACTTTTCTTTCTTCATTTGACACAATGAATCCTTTAGTGCTACGACATCCTTTTACTGCTCTAGTTTCAGGCCCGACTTCATGTGGAAAGTCATACTTTTTAAAAAAACTTCTCGAACACCGAACAGAGGTGATTCATGCAAATATCAACAAAGTTGTATGGTTTTACGGTATCTATCAGGATTTGTATGAAAAGATAACAAATGTGACCTTTGTGGAGGGATTCCCAGAGAATTTTAAAAATTATTTGGATGGAAATACACTCTTCATTATCGATGATCTAATGGTTGAATGCGGAAACGATAAACGTTTAACAAATTTGTATACTAAAGGCTCACATCATCTCAATCTATCAATCATCACAGTGACTCAAAATATTTTTCATAAAGGTAAAGAGTTCAGAGAAGTATCGCTAAACAGCCATTATATGTTTTTATTCAAGTCACGTAGAGATATCAATCAAATTACGCATCTTGGAAGACAATTGTATCCTCATAATACAAAATTTTTCATGGAAGCTTTTCAAGACGCAACAATGAGACCTTACAGTTATTTATTGATTGATTTAAAACCTGATACCGAGGAGTCCATGCGTTTGCGAACCAACATATTACCAGGAGAAACAACGTATGTTTATCAACCACGACATTAGTTGTATCAATTTAGTTTGAAGTATGCCACCGAATAAGAAAGACGTTCAAAAACTGCTGGCCATTAGTGCAAGCAAACCTGAATTGAGGAAATCCTTGATAAGGAAAGTTCCGAAATCAACTTTGAAATGCATCTGTGAATATTGTTTAAATCTTATAAAAGGCAATGTGTCTTTAAGACCAGCTCAAAAAGCTCGATTCCGTCAATACAAAACAACATTCAGAAAATTGGCTGATAAAAAAACACCGTTGTATGTGAAGCGCAAGCTTTTAGTACAAAAAGGAGGGTTTTTAAATTTGCTGATTCCAGCCGCATTGAGTGTTTTAACAAGTCTTATTGCTAAGTAATGGAGTTTGCGAAAAAATTTGTTCTGGTACCTCATGATCAACTTTCAAAACATGTACCTACCGAAGAAAACTTATCGAATCTGGACAAAGAAATGTCTGCAATACTGAAACGCATGCTTTCTGACGATGAAAAAGTGAAGCTTTACCATCAAGTTCTTCAAAAGCGTATTCATGTTGAAACACATAATCCCTCTATTAAGAAACCTGTTGAAGAAATATACACAACTACTCCTGGTCAGAAACAGAGAGAAAGACTTCCGGTTCATGAATCGTCCGAGGAAATCTCTATCAAAACGGAACCTTCAACTGAAATTCTTGATCAGCTGATATTAAATGCAGCGCCCAGAAATAAAAAGACTATGACTAGAAACATTTTATCATTTTTAAAACAGCACAAACACGTCATAAACTGGAATGAGAGAGGAGAAATCATTCATAAGGGAAAGCTGATTCCACACTCTAATGTGATCGACTTGATTCAATCGGTTGTAAATGATGCATCTAACAAAGAAGAAATAAATGGATTTTCTCAATTTTTGAATGCCATTCACGAACTGAATATTCCGAAGGTTTTTGTTAATCCTAAGCGTAGAACAAGATCTAATATGAAAATTATGTCATGGATACCTTATTAATAAAAAAATGTTTTATTTATCTAACTACATTGACTTGTTTCTTTTTTTTTTATTTTATAAAATTACATTAACTTAGACGAAGCTCATCTAGAGATCCTTTTGACATAATGCCATATGCTAATGTCTTGTTTAGTAAGTTAATCTTAAAAGTAATCTTTCACATTTGTATGGTAAATAGTTTTATCTACACTGGAAGGGACCCTCTCACTTCAAGATAATAAGTCTAGTCACTGATATGCATCTGCGACAATCCACGCATTGTTAACACCGCGCGACTTTCCTGCAAAACATGTTCTAACAACATTCCTCCATGCATTGTCAACACCATCGCGCGACTTTCCTGCAAAACATGTTCTAACAACATTCCTCCATGCATTGTTAACACCACGTGGCGTTCCAGCAAAAACATGTCTTCATTTCATTTCAAGTTTAGATAACGCATTGAGTAGTATTAGTGCTTCTTGGAATATTTTCATTGGTTGTCAACTATTTATTCCATGTTTAGTGGCAATAGAAATAAGTTTTAACCAGCAGATATAAAGACGTTTTAGGTGGATCATTGCATTTTACTTGCTTTTTTTCTCAGCCTTTGGTGAGCACCATTATCTGAGTTTGCTGAAACGTTTTAATTGAGATTACTGCTGAATATAACTTCGATATGATTTCTTGTGAAGTTTGTGGCGTTTCTTTCACGGTTAAGAAAAGTTTGTTGCGGCATAACAGAGTAAAGCATAGCGGAACATCCTCATTCTCATGTGATATTTGTGAGTCTGTGTTTAATCGCAAAGATATTCTACAACGTCATCGTAAGATTCATAACAAACCTGTTCCTGGGTCATCGAAAAAGCGATCTGAATCGAATATTGTGCAACCGAAAGAGAAGAGGCCTCGTTTGAGACGTGTCAACCTGCAACAAAGTGAACGTGCTTTTGACGGTGTGCTGGAGCCATACCGAATAGAAAACTCTCTTGGGTTCTTGGACATTCAGAGATTCCTGAATTCGGTGGAAGTCGATGTGTGTGATCATCTGAATGACATTTTACCGCAACGTGAACTAAAAGTCAATTTTCGCTTGTTTTGCGGATATGAAAAAACTGTGGACGGTGGATATATTGACGAAGTTAAATACTTCAAAACAAAAACCGATGTAGTGCTTCGAACCACAGAATTGGCAAATTTTTATGCCAAAGCTGCTGACAAGTTGTGTCGAGAAGCATCGGAATTTGAGCAAAAAGAGTCTGGATGGCGGCTGATGGAAATTTTGTATTTGGAATTGCGAGTAAATAGTTACAATCCTTTAAAAGCCACATCCTATATTCCTTTGCCACCATTGATTCAGCAAAAACATGCGGTGATAAATGTTAAAAATGATGACAATAAGTGCTTCAAATGGGCCGTTTTGTCAGCCCTGCATCCCGTTGATGAAAATGCTCATAGACAATCACACTACGAATCGCATGCTGATTCGTTGAACTTTGATGGAATACTATTTCCGGTGAGTCTCTCTGATATTCCAAAATTTGAAAAGCGCAATAATATTTCTATAAATGTGTTTTCCTACAATGATCAATTTAAAATCTATCCTCTGTGTATAAGCAAAGTATGTAATTCCTCACACATCGACCTTCTATACTTGAAAACTGAAGGCACTGCCCATTACGCGTGGATTAAAGATCTTTCGCGTTTGGTGTCATCTCAAATTTCAAATCACAAAAATAGAAAGTACATTTGCCGTCGCTGCCTCAATGCTTTCGGGTCGTCAGAACTTTTGTCAAAGCATCAAGTGTTGTGCTCCGAGCATGATGTGGCGAAAGTAAAAATGCCCCTGAAAGGTGATTTTATTTCATTTAAAAACACAAAACATCAGCAAAAAATTCCTTTTATCATTGTTGCTGATTTTGAAGCGCTTACAGAAAAAATTGATGTGTGTGAGCCGAACCTAAGAGCCTCCTTCTCCATGCCATATCAAAAGCATAAGTGTATCTCCTTTTGTTACTATATTTTATATTCCCATGGACAATATAAGGCACCTGTTGTTTACCGAGGAGCTGCAGCGCCTAAAAAATTTATGGAGATGCTGGTGGAAGAAGCTAAAGAAATTGCTGAAATATACAAGGCTACAGTTCCAATGGAACGCCTCAACGAAGAGAAAAAATTGGAACATTTCACAAAAACTTTGTGTTATCTATGTAATTGTGAATTTTCAGTAACAAATTACAAAGTCTTCGATCACGACCACGTCACAGGGGCTTATAGAGGAGCAGCATGCAATAACTGCAATTTAAAGCATCAAATGCCGAATTTTATCCCGGTTTTTCTGCACAACTTGTCGGGATACGATTCGCATTTCATAGTTAAAGAACTTGGTCTAGACGAAAAGGAAATCCAGTTGATTGCTGAGAATGAGGAAAAATACATTTCGTTCAGCAAGCAAGTAGGAAAGATTCGATTGCGCTTCCTGGATTCCTACCGTTTCATGCCGAGTAGTTTAGAAACTTTGGTTTCCAATTTGCACAAAGAGGAATTCAAGCATATGAAAAACCTTCTTTCCTTCTTCGAAAGTGGATATGCTGCTGCGGAAGGGTGTTTATCCTTATGATTACATGGACGACATGTGCAAATTCAATGAAACGTCTCTTCCCAGCCATGAAGTTTTTTACAGCTTTCTGAACGAATGTAACATCAGCGACGAGGAATACTTACATGCCCAACACGTCTGGAAAGAATTTCAACTAAAGGACTTGGGTGAATACACCGACCTGTACGTAAAAACAGATGTTTTGCTACTAGCCGATGTGCTAGAAGCCTTTAGGAGAAATTGTTTCCGGACGTATGGTTTGGATATGGCATGGTACTATACTGCCCCTGGACTTTCATTCGATGCTATGTTAAAGTTTACTGGAGTTCAAATTGAGCTTCTTCACGATTACGAACAATTGCTTTTTATTGAAAAAGGGATAAGAGGTGGTGTGTCCCAATGCAGTCACCGTTATGCCCGATCGAATAACAAATATATGTCCGAGTATGATGCTTGTGAGCCCGACTCATACCTGCTTTACTTAGATGCAAATAATCTGTATGGTTGGGCCATGAGCCAGCCACTTCCACTCAACACTTTCGAATGGGTGGATTATACACCCGATATATTAAAGACATCCGACGAAGACGAATTTGGCTTCATTTTAGAAGTCGATCTGGACTATCCTCATGAGCTGCATGAAAATCATAATGATTATCCATTAGCTCCTTCCAGTCAAGTTCCTCCCGGCTGCAAGGAAAAACGGCTTCTCCTCACATTAGAAGACAAGAAAAATTATATTGTTCATTACAGAAATTTGAAGTTTTATATTCAGAATGGACTAAAGCTCAGTAAAATACACAGAATTCTTCGTTTTAAACAAATGCCCTTTTTAAAGCCCTATATAGAACATAATACCAATCTAAGAACAGCGGCCTTAAATGCCTTCGAAAAGGATTTTTATAAATTGATGAACAACAGTGTTTTCGGAAAATGTATGGAGGATGTGAGGAGAAGAAAAGATATCCGCTTATGCTGCAGCACAAGACAAGCTGAAAAATTGATTGCGAAGCCGAATTTTGTTGATCGAACAATTTTTACTCCTCAATTGGCGGCAATTCACCTCCGAAAATCCGAGATAGTATTCAACAAAGCAATCACAATTGGAATGGCTATTTTAGATAATTCGAAAATACTTATGTATGACTTTTTTTACAACCACCTGAAAGCGAGGTATGGAAGAAACATTCGTCTGATGTATACCGACACAGACTCTTTAATTCTCAAAGTAGAAACACATGATGTGTATGAGGATATGAAAGATTCTCTTCATCTCTTCGACACATCAGATTATCCTCAAAACAATGTGTTTGGTTTGCCCCTACTCAACAAAAAGAAATTAGGGCTCATGAAAGATGAATGTGGAGGTCGTATTATGATCGAATTTGCAGCACTCCGCAGCAAAGTGTACTGCTACAGAGTGGAAGGAGGAGACCTTGTAAAAAAATTAAAAGGTGTGAGGAAACCGGCCTTGAAGAATCGAATAACCTTCGAGGATTATAAAAATTGTGTATTTGCTGGAAATGAGCGATACACAACGATGCAAAGCATTCGAAGTGTGGGACACGAGGTATTTACTTCAAAGATGAATAAACTTGCACTGTCCCCGGGTGATGAAAAAAGATTCGTCTCCGAGGACGGTATTTCAACATACGCTTGGGGGCATCATGAACTGCGAGAGGTAACCTCATTTTAATTAAATATTGTAAAGAATGTTATCAATTACTATTTAACTGATATGAAACTGCACGTAACTATTTCTGTATATTATCAATTTTGTAGTTAGTTACATATTTTTATTAAATGTTATATTTGTTTGTAGTGTTTCTAATATATTTGCTTAAAAAAATGTTTTGATTAAATAAATATTCTAGTAATGCAGTAAAGCTAAAAAAAAAATTTACAGGATTTATGTATTCTGAAAATTAGACTGAAAAAAAGCATTGAGATCTGAGTTCGTTTAAAACAATCTCGCATTAAACCATTCATTGTTGATTAATCTTAACTATAGGAACTCTCTTGTGGTTGATTTAAACAATTTTTTTTGTTAAAAGTTTAATTAACAATTTAATAAAAAAAAATGTAGCTTTGCTTTATTTCTTAAAATTAGATATTTTATGCAGAACTTTGAAAATGAAAATTTTTCTGAAAATTACTGTTGCTTATAACAGGAGGAATTTATGTAACTTTTTTCTTGAAAGTATATGGTGAAATAAAATTCGTTATTTTAAACACTTATGAATTTTTATTGTGTTTAATTTATAAAACCTGTCTTTTTTCTGAAATAGCTTCTATTATATTGCTTAAAATGTTTTGCTTAAAGACCTAGTAATGTAATTCTTATGTTAATATGTTCTAAAAATTAGACTTAAAGACATTTTCATTTTGAAGCATTTGATGTGATTATTGATGACTTTTAATAGAAATTTTCATGGGAAATAATTTTTAAGAATAAAAAAGAAATAGTGTTTCTAATATCTGAATTAATATTCTAATTTCTGAGTAAAACATTTTGCTTAAAAGAATTTCTATTTCTAGTAATTAAATTAAACTTAATTTTAGTTTATGTTCTTTAAATTAGATAATTAAAAAAAATGGTAAAAATTCTTTGAAACTTCTCACAGTAATTCATGATTGTTAAAGAATAATTTTAATAACACACCATTGAAAAACATCAACATTTATTAAAAGCACGTAAGATGTTACTCAGTTACATTTGTTAGAGAATATATTATACTTATTTTTACAGATCTTTTACATACATATTTCTGATATTATTGAAAACATCAGTTGTATTCAAGCATTCAAAAAAGTCACCCTCAAATATTATATAAAAAAAGTTTATAATTCCATGGTTTTCTTTCACAAAGTTAAAAGCAAAATCTTTCCAGTTTATAGAATATAAGGCTGGAGTAAAGAATTCGCAAAAGCGTTCATCAACACTCATGTTCATGCATGTATGTACAGATTGATCGATAATTTCATTTTTACAACTTAAACAGTCCAAAAGAAGAGTAATGTTAAGCGCTATAATATCCTTTAGGCACTTACACAATGAAGTTGTAACTTCTCTCCAACCCTCAGGGTTATCAGGATCACCATAGTAGAGTTTGTAAATCTCACTGGGAAAGTTCTTTTGCACTTCCATTTTCACATAATATGGTAGGGAATATTTCAAAAGCGATATTTTCAGTATATCCGATACATTCTCATAGTGTTCACACAGTTTAAAATACTGATCAGAATTCAGAAAAATAGAGTTGGGTAGGAATTGTAAGGAGTGGTCTCTTTTTTGAAATACTCTTTGTAAAACCAAGTCCATTTTTCCGTTATCACACACTTTCGAAAGACAGACTTCTTTCTGTAAAACTTTAACGTCAGAGTCAGCAGCATGTGCAAAAAAATTGCTTACCTTTCTCATCAGAATATCCCATGTTTTTGGATGTAGGGAGATACCTTCCTTTGTTGGTTGCAAGTCACCATTTCCATTCAAAGCAAATTTTCGCACATGCACTCGAGTAGAGCCGATGAAGTTGTTAATCAACATAAATGAATAGTTTCCAAGATGAAACATGGTGTCTGGAAGTGACTGCATCGTTAATTTAGAAACTTCAGATTGAACCACTTGATCATCAAAATGAACTCTTTTACACACTTTAGGTTGATTGCTGAAACGCTTCATATTTTTTCCCCTTAGCTTTTAGGTTGAAAGTTTTTTTTTTTTTCACGAAAAGGTTTTCAGTAAAGCAAGAGATAGAGTCACTGTTCACTAAAGGACCTCAGAGTTTAAAATGCGATGGTCAGATGAGAACGTCGTTTATTCCAAACAGAAAACCGGTTGACAACCAATGAAAAAACTGCAAGCAGGACTATTACAACTCACCGCAGTACTTATATTGGAAATGAAATGAAAACAGGCTTCTACACAGGAACTTGTATCAGGGGACATGATCTGACACGCAAAAAAAAAAAAAAAATACCAAGGCACCGCAATTTGCTCATAACATGCACTTCCCATGATGACGTCATAGCAGCATTGAGAACATGATCAAACATGTAAGAACGAGTCCTTTCTCGTATACCGAGTCTGCCGTCACACAAGGCACCGCAATTTGTTCAATCCAGACTGTGACGTCACTCACGGCACCGCAATTTGCTCATAACATGCACTTCCCATGATAAATTCGTTGCCATTCTGCGAAAGATATATATTCGTGTTGCCAGATCCCAAAAAAACTAAAAAGAAAACAACTAAACTCAACCTATAGCCTATGACGTCATTTTTAGCAGCAGGAGTAAACAACTAAACTCAACTTCCGGTTTATGACGTCATTTTTTAGCAGCAGGAGTAAACAACTAAACTCAACTTCCGGTTTATGACGTCACTTCCGGCAGCAATAGAAAACAACTAAACTCAGCTTCCGGTTTACGACGTCACTTCCGGCAGCAATAGAAAACAACTCAACTCAACTTCCGGTCTATGACGTCACTTCCGGCAGCAGGAGAAAACAACTCAACTCCACGTGACGTCACTTCCGGTACCGCGGCACCGCTGTTCCAGAACCCGCCTTTTCCATCTACTGTCAGATGACGAGATCCCATCTGAGCTAGAACCCCACTCTCCAAACTTCCACACCACGCCAAAGAGAGGGAATTTGAGGCCACGACAGATTTAACGTACACCAACCCCCCACTTACACGACTGTCTTTGGTGAATAATAATACTATATTCAAAGTAAACATATTTATAGATGACCTCTATTTCTGTCTAGATCTAATACACCTAGAGCTACTTAAAACTTCAGTTGAACCTGGATTGGATTTTGTTTTATGGCACGAAGTCCGAGATTAGACAAACTGCCTCAAATTGCAGTTGAGCCTGAAGGATTGATTAAAATGAATGTCTTTAAAGTATGCTTACCTGTAACTATCAATACCATATAGTCATGATTGTATGGAGAAACTTAAATAAAACGCGCCTTATATTTTTTGTTGAACAAAATTTTTATAACTTAACTCTTATTCTCTGATTAAAGATTGCGAAAACTAACATTTATTTCGATCAATACTTTTTAAATTTTAGCCATACGTAACAGTCTAATAGATTCACGTGTCAAATAGTTGTCCCGTTGATTTAAGTGGTTTCCAATACCATCACTGATAAAAAAAATGTAACATTCTTGCATTTTCTATTATTGCCTTATAATGTAACGCGTGTTTTAACAAAAACTCCCATCCGAAGTTGAAACTTTTCACAATCCATTTAAAAGAAATCCATGCATACATTTTAGATACTATAAGCTTGGTTATTGAGAAAAAGAAAATCTCCATGGTCAAGTGTTAGTATTTTTGTTTTAAGCACAGTTCCAAAGCAGTTTACTATTTCTAATTAATGTATTTTTGGCTACAGCTTAAACGCAAGGATTTATAGATAGTCCTAAAACTAACGTATTATGATAATCCACCATACTATAGGGAACAGTAAGGCGACATAGTTTGATTGTTCAATCAAAAGTCATGAAAAGCACTCTCTCTATATATATTTTTGTCAAGAAAAGACCAAGCTTACATTTTGAATACAGTAGCAAAATCTGACCGGATCTTGATGAACAAAATATTTCGTCATTAGAAGAAAACTGACCAGATCTTGCTTTTGTCAACATAAAAAATTAGACAATATCTTGGTGACGAGATATCTTGTCATTACCAAAAATAGTTTGATCTTGATGGATGAGATATTTCATCTAAACCATCTGGAGGATTGAACAGTTCCAAAGCAGTTTATTAATTCTAATTAACGCATTCTTGGCTGTAAAACTACAGCTTGAAAGGTAGGAATTAATAGGTAGTTTTACAACTAACGTATTAGGAAAACCGACCATACTATAGGGCGACATAGTTTGATTTTGTTCACTCAAAAGTCATAAAAAACAATCTATACATCTATTTTTGTCAAGAAAAGAGCGAGCTTAAATTTTGAATACAGAGTTATTAAGAAAAGAAACAAACTGGTTTCCAAAGCGGGGACCACTAAAAGTAATTAGAGAGCAAGCCGAAGCATTATGGACCAATATGCCGCATCACGAAAACCCTTTATTAATTACGAAGCTATCTATTGGCGTGCCAGTCATAGCTTATGGAGGAGGTTAAGAAGCAGGATTGCTGATTCCTCTTTATTTTTTACCCTTTAGTAGAGTAATCGTGGCTCCAAAGATGAGCTCATTGTTATGAGTCGGATGAAAAACTCGGAGGGGTCAGACTAGGCTCCGCCTCATCAGGATCTGATCCTGCTACTAGAGGGTTGTCGTGAGCATGCAGGGTGGTTGGAAGTAAAGTCGGGGGGATGGAAAGGATTAATCAAACAGGGTGCCCTCTTTAACGCCGCTATTAAATTGAGCAGCGCGTCGTGTCAAACTACAGAAGCGCACCATTGTTTCGAGCCCTACAGTTTCCGACTCTTAAATTAATGTCTGATCAGAATTTGATTCAGGTGGGCTGGGGATTTAATTAAAACGTCCCGGCTTTTAATGAATTTTATTATTCGCACGATGTTTCGATGAAACGATATAGATAGCTAATTACTCAGCAAATGCTAATATTGAGATTTCGCAATTGCTTCAATCGGGCTCAAACACGTGTCCAGTTGTCTTTCATTGGTTTTTAAGTTCCTCGAAGCTATCCCCAAATGAAGCTTTAGCGAACTGTAGCTTCGCGTTTGTATTGTCTTGAGCCCTTTTTATTACATCCATTGAGTTCAAGATTAAATAGTATAAGGGATGAGTTTATATGAAAATCTTCAAGGAAGGACCAATGAATGAAATGTGGTTTACGTATGATGTCATGCCAGCCAGCAGCGTAGTCAGGATTTTATTTCGGAGGGCACAATGTTGGAAATACATATTTTTAAATTGATGTTTTAAACCATTTTTAAAAACGTTTTGCTAAAAGTCTTTGTATCTTATATTTGATTTAAAGGAATTTATTAAAAAGTGACCTATTTAGTGCAGAAATCACAAGGATGGTTGTGTTCGCCGAATTTGTTCAATGACAATAAATAGCGTTAAACAAATTTTCAAATCTGATAAGTGAAATTTCATTTAGTATCTTTTATATTTCGTCCTGAATGATTAATTAAATAAACTGTTAATTAATTTAATAACTGTTATCTAGTTTAAGGAATACTACAGAAATATTTTATGCATTTATAATATTTAATTTGAGATAAAAAAACTAACGATTTCGGGGGCTGAACCCTTGACAACGCCAATGATATGAGTCTATATTTATTTATTTGCCCTCCAAGTGGTTTCGACGAAATATCTCGTCCATGAAGATCTGACCAACTTTGTTAACGACGAGATACCTAGTCATCAAGATATTGCAGAAGATTTCTTTATGATGTCGATATCACGATCTGATCGGTTTTTCCTTATGACGAGATATCTGGTTCATCAAGATCTGCTCAGTTTTGCTAATGACAAGATACCTCGTCAAGACAATCACCAGGAGGGTTAATCATGAGATTATTGTTACAAAGAGTGAGATGTTGAGCATGGAGAAATTTGTTTATAATCACAAAGACCTACTTAGATTTTTAGAATTTTATCTTAAAAGAAAAAGTAACATCTACACATGTTTTTGATTTCATATTGTTTATGTTCAATTTTATACTGAATTAACTCCATTTTTAGAAGAATCGTAAAGGAATGATAAAATTACACTGAAAGAGTGAAGGTACTTATTTTGGTACATTTCATTTGCAGTCATCAATATGTATGGAACTTTGATTCCTTATAATTTGTTATGCATGTTGTGTTTTTTTATAGTAGATATTCTTAACGCATTTAGCGTCAATTCTATCTTCTATATCCTTAATTTTCAGTGACCGAAAATGCTTTTACAGTCACTTTTGAAAATTGCAGATATACTTCTCTTATTTCAAAATTTTGTTTGATTTTCTAAATGTGAAATAATAGACATAAAATATGCTAATTTTGTTGATCGTATATGGGTACAAGATCTTACATAATCTATTATTGATATGTATAAAATATGTTTAGTTAAATTTATCACTTATGTTTTTCAAGATTGAGAACACACTTCGGAGAAAATTGATCCCAACATTTCTAACTTTTTAAACTCAAGTCGTGTTAGCTGAATTCATATGAACCTTATTGAAATATTACTATGCTATTAAAATATTGTGCTTGATATACTTGGAATCGAAATTAGTTAACATCTTGAAACAAGTTTACATTTATTTTTATAATGTTTTGCGTGAACTTTTTATGCAACGTTTTCAGATTGATGATTGATGTTAATAGAGTAGAGTTGGAACCTAAAGCTCCTCACGTACGCGATCACTTACTAATTGATTACAAGCTGAAATAACTAAATATTACAATTTTAAATATTTAGATTTTGCGAGAAGTAACACTGAACATATAACCATCGTATTATAAGGATAAGATTTTATACAGTGGCTAGATAAGTGCTTGGCGCATTTAAAATAACAGCTTCTGTTCGTTTAAATGACCATTTTTACCTTTATTTCTATATCATCCTCTTTTTATTTTAGACCGTATTAGCCTTAGCTCTTCCTCAACCTTTATAACTTAAAAAATAATACTGCGAAAATCGTCTCGACCGAAGTAATTTTTTTTTATAAATAAAATAAATCTGCAACACAGCATTCAATAAATGATTCGTGGTTTCCTTTCCGGTTAATATTTCAGTTGTTCGTTTAACAGTTCATTCACCTTTAATTTTGTGGTCAGAGTACTAAATCTTTATTTCTCATTTAAAGGGAATTTCCTTTCTTGACTTAGTTAAAAATAAAGTATTAATAAACGACTATTTTACTACGCGAATGTGCTTTTTCAGAGAATCTAAATTTGATTAGAGTCAAAATTGTCTATAAAATAATGTATTTTAAGTGAATATGAATTAAGCCGTGAGATAATAAAGCCGGTATACGAGAACATCAAATCACCCGCAGTCATTGATCATAAGAAAACTAGAAAATCAGTTACATTTGTACGTTTATTAAAAAGAGTCAAGCGTTTTAAAGTTAAATATTTCTAAACAAAAAATGAGAGATAATGAATAATTTCTCTCTGCACCGGCGGGTATGAGTACCATAATTTTTCGAATTCCTTTTTTAAGTTAAGTACATAGTGTTTTTTTAAACAAAAGATAAATAAAATACATACAATGAGACATATTAAAAGTTTTTCAAATTTTAGCACTTTGAGATACGTTATTTTATATTATTTCTTATACATTTTTTGAAGAAAAATGTTTTACTGCATAGTTATCGCTAATGAAAAAGTTAATGGGAAGTTAATATAACCTCTTATACTCAGTCATCACACATAGAATTAAACCGAGAGAACTTTATCCTTGAATATTGCTCTACTATATCTATAATAGAGTTTTGGCAATTTCGTCGGTTATAAAGTAATATGAATTACATTTTCTAATACATTTTATGACAATCCTGTACGTTAGTTCTGTCTGGGTATTTAATCATTGATCCTTCATGACTAATTTCAACAGCTTCAACCCAATTTGAAACTAAAAACACGTATTGCCACTTTCATTTAATGCGCATTTTTAGATTGCTTCAGGTAATTGGTAACTGAATTTAATTGCACTGGAGTAACACAACGGGCTATTGACGCCGGTCCGCGATCAATCCTGATGGGAAAGAACCGAGGACAATGCCGGTAATTTTGAACCACGGTCACGTGATGAAGATTGCTTCAGGAAAAGGCGGTGGAAATGCGCAATAATTTAAATCAATTTTCTAAAATTGTTCTCTTGATGCAAGTACTAAAAATAAAGTAATAATTAATTTTCGACGCATTCCCCTATTTTATTAAAAAATCAAATATTTTCCAAATTGTAGCAGGACAACTTTGTCATATTATTACAAAAATTTCATATACGAATTGAGGTGGGGAAATCTTAGATTATTTCATCCAACTCGAGTACGAAATTTAAGTTTTTAAGAGAACAGTATAACGATGAAATCGCTGCGAAAGAGAAAGACCGAGATCAATGGATATTCAAAACTACAGCGGAACAAAAGCTCGCAAACGAAACAAATGACTGCGTTGACAGCCTCCACGGCTTTTTGATCCGAATTTAAATTCCAATCCATAAAGTATTGGAAGCGATCGAGTTGAACCCTCACGCAATATCGCCAAAAGAAAATCGTGAGCTACCGCGGATCATGAACGCTTTGCGTAATTTTCAAAACGCTAATAGCCAGTCTGCCACTAATTGTTGGTTCCACTGGAAGACAAGGCATCATGGCACGTGAGCTGGTTCGTAAAATGTCGTGACTCAAATTCCTGTCTGTGCAAGACAGCAGCGGCAATTCGCAGCTGAGGAGAGTCAAATTTACCCAGAGAATGGTAACGCGCCTATTCAATCAATTACTCTTTTCCCCGAACAAAAACCAAGGCGAATCGACATAAATCTGATATTTCCATGGTTGGATTTCTCGGATAAGGTTAATGACATAATTTTGGCTCGATTCTAGGGCAAAAGTTATTGATTAGAGGCGTTTTGGTCATCAGTAAAAATAACTTCCATCCTCCACAAATGCTTTTGTGGTAAAACGGAAGGCGAAAATTGTTAATGACTGAAGAAGCGATTTGACATCCATGAGAGGCCTATGTGCTTTTAATAAGAAAAACTACAATCTCAAGATTTCAAGAAAGTGGATTTCCAAGGTGCAGAGTTGAAGGATGAATGGAATAAGAAATTGTAAACAAAATGGACTGAATTTGTTATGTAAGGAATGTATATTGAATATAAAAATATTTAGCTGCAAACTCTTAAATTTATTTCGACTGCATTTTCAATCATGAGAAAGTAAATCAGGTTAGGGGTTTTTCCTGAAAATCACGAGAAAATGGCATTGGATTAAAATTTGTGAATAAATTATTTCTTTTTGCAATAATATGAATAAAGTGTTTAGACGCTACTAAATTATATTATGATATGAACGGAATTAGCAATACAATTTCATAAATTAGGGTTAAAGTAAAACCTCAATTCCCCAAGGATCAGTCTTTTCAGCATAAAAATTCACAACATTTCAATATAAACTATACGAAATTAAAGTTAAATCTCCTAAAAGAGTAACTTATTATAAAATCTCCCTTTTGTAAATTACTTGGAAGGATGAAAAAAATAGTACCGTTAAGACTAACGTTTTTCTGAACAGTTTAAAATTATATTTAGCACTTAGAAATTATTTACGTAAAAGTGACTATACAGTTTTATAGTGTATGTGTGTAAGTTCTGTATACTTTATCTAGACAAATTTATCACGTCTTAATGTTTTAAATTAACAATCTACCAAGATAATATGGGTTAACTTAGCCCCCAAATACAAAATACAAGACAAATTTTTAAAACCGCACTGTGGCAAATTAACAAAGATAGAGAGCAAGGATATATATCGTCAGCCAAAAATGCTTTATACATACATTTTTCAGGCTGTACTGAAGGTCTTTCTACCTTTGAGTTTTCGAAAAATCTGGCTTTTCATAGTAATTTAAAGCATATACCTTAAAACTTTAACTTCTTGAATTGTTACTTTGTAAAAATAAATATTTCCTTAAGAAACACTCGCGCGTTCAATCTTGCTAATGCCTCCATTTTTATTAAAACTTTAAGAAACTATTTTAAATATCAATTATAATGATTTGTGTTTTACGTATTGTTAAAAATGCTAAGGATTTGCAATTTAATTCAACATTATTAATTAAAAATTTTTCTGTGTGTTTAAGCGGTAAACAAATGTTTTTAAGCGGTGTGCTGAACCCTTTAGTGTTATTTTTACTTGAACAAATTTAAAACATATATCTCTAATAAAACATGAACACAATTTTAGGAACCCATTTTACATAACGATAGAACTATGGATATTAATTAACCTTCAAGTTATTTGTTTTATGAAATCAATACATAATCATTGCTAGAATCAAGGAATTTCAAAATTCTAATGGAGCCGTCGTTACTCAATGGGTCTGCCCATTGTGCTAGCAACCTGCGAGTTGTAGGCGGCGCAGGTTTGATTCCTTCCTGGGTGTATTTCTCTCTCTTGTGTCAGTAAAACTTTCTTCGTGTGTGTATGTCCATTACTTGATATTGTATGTCCTGTGTCTCGCTCAGCATGGCCAAAAATGGTCCTTGCGCCATAAAAGCCCAACCAACCCAAAATTCCAAACCGTTAAAAGCAAATTTTCTCCTCCGACAAGCATATTTACTATATAAACTCGTATCTAGTCAGAGCGATGGTTGCAAAGTAAAATAGAAAATAATTTTGTGAATAATACCAGTTGTTGTTTCGACACATTCTCACTGCGTCATGTCATTTACTCACGCATCATTATAAATACATAGCTTGTCATAAGAGAGTTCTCTGATAAGTGCCTACGGTAAAACGGAATTTTCTTGCCCTTGTTAATCAAATTTAATATTCCGAAACGTAAATTTTCCATTTACGTGAAGATAAAATCGCAGTTTCAATTTCCTAATCAGATTTTCATTCTCCTCTTAACGGGAGATTAAATCTTGCGAATGAGTTATATCCCGATTTAATTAAAGACAAAGAAATTTGGATGTGGTCCCTAGGAAATTCACTCTCTCACGCTCCCTTTTCGATTACCCCCTACTTGCCTTTGTTTTTTAGTGTACTTTCTTGCTTTCGGTAGGGTAAAGAATAATTGTAGTCTTTTAATGTGATGGGCGTCCATGAACGAGGTAAAGGTCAACCTTTAAGTAGTTATCCGGTTTTTCCCACTTTTTGTAATCTTTTCATTCTCGTATATTTTTGTTTTCTTTTTTTTGGCCAAATGAAGCTATAATTGTAGGCTTTTTCAACAGCGTATGTAGCCCAGTCTGATCAAAACCAGTCTCTGGATCAGCAAGCTCCATAATTTCCCCCTGTTTTCACTTTACGATAACATACAGCATATCACGAGTCGATATTTTTTATTCAGGTTTCCCTTCCAAGAGATCGCCGTCCAAACGTTTTCATCTCAAGATGCAGTATTTCAAGTATTCCGCTAGCGTCGCGTTACAATCGAATTAAAATATTAAGTGATCCGAATCAAGATAATGTAATATAAACAAAAGATAAGGTGGGTAATTTGTTATTTGTAACGGCGTTACTTTTTACGTGCCTACTTTTACGCTTTTAGAGTCCTTTTGAGAGGCTTACGAGAATTGCTTAAGCCACTTAAATGGCTTAGACTTTTGGTAAGGTTACTTTTTGCGTACTGTTTCCCCTTTAAAGTCCCTTTGAGAGGCCTACGAGAATTGCCTACGCTACTTAAATGGCTTAGATTTTTGGTAACATACGATAAAGTGTGTAATTTGTTTTTTGTAGCAAAACGGACAGGCATTACTTTCTACGTGCTTCCTCCCTTTTAAAGTTCTTTGATAGGCCAAACGAGAATTGCCTTCGCCACTTTTTAAATAGCTTAGATTTTTGGTATATTGGATAGTATTGATAAATGCACATTACTTTATTTTGGGATCATTTGAAATCCCCAAATTAGTTGAATAATCGTACGTAACAGTTTAAGTATGGGAGTGATACCTGATTAAAAATATTCTGTATTTTCCCTTAAGGTATCTGACTATGTTCGAAGTCCTTTTTTCAAATGTTCAAATTATACTATTTTTTTCTTTCTAGGGTAAAACAACTTATAAAAGCACATTCTAAAACAAAAAAGCACTAAAATTTATTATGATTTATTAAAAAATTGGAAAATTTAGGTAAAAATATGACGTCAACGAAAAACATTACCACTAAAAACTTATGAGTACTTTTGCCTGAAATTTTACATAGTCTCCCAAATGTATAATTAATAGCCCGTTGTGTTGCTCCAGTGTGACGTTAATTAAAATACTTACCTACCCAAATTTATAAGCTAGGGCCTGAACTAAAAGATATGCAATATTCCTTTCCACACATGAGATATTGAGAACAATGCAGAAGAAAACATGAATTTTTCAAATATTTCCTTACGCCACAACACTGAAAGCTTTGAAAAGTGTTCCTTTCAAGATAACTCTTATATCCTAGTTCAGGTCCTCCAAAACAAATATAAAAATCAGAACACCAAATTTCATTCAAAAATATATAATACATTTTAAGTTATCGCGTTTCTCGTGCAAACTTTTTTCTCAAAATCATAGAGAAAAGTGCATTTAAAGATTTGAAAACGAATTAGAAAAAACAGCTGTGTCAAGATCAACTCAAATTGCTTTATCTCCGCTTCTATATTCACCGGACAGACAAAATTAAAACAGTTTTGTTAAGAAAAAGTCTAGATATTAAGAATATGGAATAAAATTCAATATGAAATTTTAATCAAAAACCGACTTTTCAACGTAGTCAGATGCCTTTTTTTAAATGGCTTAGATTTTTGGTATATTTATTGGCTGGTATTGATACAAAAAATGCACATTGGTTTATTTTACGATTACTTGAAATCCTCAAATTAGTTGAGTAATCGTAGTACGGTAACAGTTTAAGTATAGGAGTGATGTCTGATTAAAAATATTCATTTCCCCTTAAATTCTTTATTTCAAATTGAATGCTTATGGTCATATTTTATTTCTTGTTTATTTGTATGGATGCCGTTAAAATGACTGTTCCATAAGAATGTAAATCCCACGTCGCAATATTAATGTTTCAATCAAGTGGAATTTGTATACCTGAATGACCCTCACATAGTATTTGCGATAAAGCTGCTTTATTGCTTACATCGATAGCGGTGTAGTTACGCACATTTCATAATATGTACAATCTATAATGTATATAAACATCGATATATAATATTCCAAATGAAATCAAATTTATCAAAATGTGAAACAGCATTTCGTGTTCTTTTACTGGCGTTAATTCTTATTTCCAACAAAGAGCATTGCAGAATGTACACACCTCAATCCTATTACTACAATTAACTTCTGAATGTCCAATTCAGTTCACTTGTTCAAATGCGATTCGGTATTTTTTTATTTTTAAGCCTATTTCAGCGTTCGCTTGCGTTTACTTTTCTACGTTAATTTCTATCTTCTGGATTTATCATTACCTTCTGTCATAAGACTGGGTTATTTTTAACAGTACTATATAGGGCCAAGAGCTGAAATCAAGCATATTTAAGCTAAGTTGTAGAATTGGTGGATGAATACTGTAGCAGTTGATTTTATATCCTTTGCATCCGTTTGTTCCAAATAATGCAAGTATATTATAATAGTATAAAGTCAATATATAATAGTATAATTAGTATTAATATTATAATAGTATAATGCCAATATATTATAATAGTTCCAAATAATGCCAGTATATAAACGCCAGTATGCAAATAATGTCGATTCTTGTGTCACGTACGTTTGTGAAATATACATCTGCAGCTCTCCGGGAGACAGTGATGAATAACAGAAATATATTCCAAAAATGAAAAATAATTTACAATTGTTTAAGTAAGTGCTTGATACTTGAAAAGTTTAGATAACGCGACCTCTTGAACATGGATAAACCATTATAATTTTGGAATTTTTTAAAATTGCTCTTCTGAAAAATTTGAAGCTTATTATTATGTTGCCAGAAGCCTTTTCAATAAATTTTTAAGGTTCAATTACAATTTAAACAGAATTGCTTTTTTGCACGACAGAAAGATTTTTAGATCAGTGTTAACATTTTTCTTCTCTACATTTAATTACAGCTGTACTAAGGTTATTATTTGCATTCATATCTTAGTTGTAGCCCCGTTCTCAGCAAACACCTAAATAATCATCGCCAACCGTAGAACCATTTTTTACGGTTGTCACCGACAGGAAAGCGCAAAAACACCATTCCATCCAAAACGAGAGGAGTTTGGATTTATTAATTTTCGTAATCGAAACAATTCCCGTGGCCTCCTGAATGAGATTTCTGAATCGTGCGTGTAATAGGTTTGGGATCCCACTTTGGTCGAGCTTTCGTGACCAAAACGTCACAAAGGGCTATTAAGTGCAGAAACAGAATTGGATTGGTGACTCCAACAGTCTAGTTACTATGGAAACTATCGTAGATTAACAGAATTTTGGTTACCGCTGCTCACTCTTATAGAAAACCTTTTCAGGTCAGAAATTTATTGCCTTTAATCATGTCATAGTAGTTTTTCCACCTACATCTATACTCAAGAATTAGAGGCATTCCCTCTTAAAATAAATGGGATGATCCGTACTGAAACTAATAGCTGCTGCGTTTATTCATTTAATGCGAGCTTGAAAGCAGTTAGTGACCTATTGGCTGCTATTGGAGACATTCAGAACTTAATGACAAGTACGAAGCGAGTGTATAGAGTCAATCGGATCGTTAGTAGAATAGGACCGCCTATTTTGTTTAGTTTCATAAATACGAAATCCTTATGTGACGGTATCGCGTATGTCAAACAAATGATATTTTTAATGTTTTTAGAGCCAAATACTCATTTAAGGAAATTGTTTTTCGATTTTTTTGGGGAAATACAAGTAGGCTGCGCAATACCATGCTCTTTAACGGTAATGGGAATTACAGGTTGTGTTGGTTTATTGTGTAAAATTTTCCGTTATATAGTGAACAGTTAAACTTTTTAAATACGTCACTTCATCACAATGGTGTGTGTATATTGCGTGTAAACTTTGAACATATTTTTATCGAGGTTAAAAAGCCTGTATAAAACTGCCCAATTTGTTATTTAAAATAAAAATCTGCAATGCCGCAAATTTGAAATGTGAAACAGTAAACATCTTAAAAAACAACTGAAAAATTTAGAAAACCGATATTCATGTTTCGATAGCGGTATCAATCTTCAAACCCTGTATTAACCGGTATTTGATTACCTGTTTTCTCACTTAGATAGTATGAACGCGAACTGAAAAGCTACGAAAAAATTTCAATAATTCAAAAGCTCGTTACCCTAACAATTAACATACTTTCCTATTTTATAAAATCAGCATAACTTATAGAAAAACTTTTTTGTGACACTATTGATTTTTACTTTTACCACTTCCGGCTGATCGAACGTCTAGGCGGTTCTAACAGTTCAACGCACTTGTCGAATTACTGGCTAGCAACAGAAGTAAATTGTGGTTTTCACTAACCTCAGAGGGAATGGTATCGTACTTTGTATTTTGCTGGTTGTTAAACTTAACCCTCCAAATGGTTGTCTCGAGGCGGTATCTCGTCATTAACAAAACTGACCAGATCTTGATGGATGAGATATACCGTCATTAGAAGAAAACTAACCAGATCTTGATGTCGTAATCATAAAAAATTGGCAGTAAATATCCTGATAAGAAGATATCTCGCCATTAGCAAAATTGGTTAGATCTTGATGGAAGAGATACCTCGTCGAAACCCCTTGAAGGGTTAATACACGAAGGACAGTCCGAAAATAAGTTTCCCGAGTTTACTACCATCAAAAACTTAATAAATAAATAATTTTGATTATAATTTTTTATTGCAAAACATCACAATTAAATTGTTTCAAAAAGATTCAAAAACTACTTAGAAGCAACAAGGGTAGGTAATTACCATTATTATTTTTTGTTAATCAAGCAGATCTATTTTTTATATCAGATTAGCAAAAAATAGAATATACATTTTGGTGTGCTGCAGAATTTTAGTAATTAGTTTATGTGGTGCTATGAGAAAGTATGATAGTCCCCAAAGGATTTGGGAGATGCAGTGGCGTAGTAGGTTTGCCCAGTGTGCTAGAAGCCTGTAAGCTGCAGGTGGTGTAGGTTCGAATCCTCCCCTGATGTATTCATCTCTTCTGAGTTAGCAACTTCCCTTGCGTGTGTATGTCCATTTGCTCGACGAAAAACCGTTGTTTGGAAAAGGTTGAAAATCGCTGTTCTGAGACAGTAAAGCGTCCAATTAAGCACTCGCAGAGATTGTTGGTTTTAAGTGGTGCAATTGGTGCAGGGTCCCGTATTTGTAAGTGGCAAGAGAAAGTGCTTAAGGTGCTATTACAATCGTAGGCGATATTGATCAGAGAAAAGAAATAAAAAGATATAAGGAGGTGTTTGCAGCCAAAGTGCGGCGCTCCTTTCAAGTAATGTGCTTACAGCAAAGGGTGTTCCCCTCCGAAATAGCCGGTGGTCCGACTAAAAAGCAGCTTCTGACTCACTGGCTGAAGCGTTGGGTGGATCCGAATGGCTTCATTTACAGATTGACGATTCGACTGAAGTAATAACGTCCCTCGTCTTTGTTAGGGTGGAAAATGATGGACAGAAACTATCGGGATGCATTTGATGCGAGCGGTGTAATCTTGTATGCAATAAAAATGTGGGGTTGTTCCTATAAAATCACAGAAGCAATTCTTCGAATGTTTTAGGGTTCCATGTCAGCCCGATTGGAAGGGTAGTGGATTAGCAACCGCGAGTTCGAAACTCGATCCAACCGAATACTGTCGTGTACGTGGGGCTGGTGCACGTTGAATCGTGGTTTCAAATGTCCTCACGTTGGAGTGGAAGCTTGGAGAGTGTGGTGCCAGCTCAGGTGTTGTCCTCATCTTCTGACCATAGTTCAAAATGACGGGGTGTTATCCTCGGGTCTTTCCCTTCAGGACTGATCTCGGGCCGTCGACAATAGCCCGTTGCGTCGCTCCAGTACGATATAATTCAACTACCTACCTAACTGCAGAATGCTTTTAGAACACCGAATTCAGGTAGGTAGTTAATTAACGTCGCATTGGAGAAACACAAAGAGCTATTGGCGACGGTTCGGGATCAGTCACTAAGTGAAAGCTCTGAGAACATCTTGTAATTTTAAGCCATGGTCAGATGACGAGGTTAACGGAGCGAAGAGTGGTAAACCTGAGCACCCCACTCTGCGAACTTCCACACCACGCCAACGTGAGGACGTTTGAGGCCACGACAGATTTAACATGCAACAGCCCCCACGTACGCGAAGGTCTTTGGATGTATCGAGTTTGGTCTTGCAACCCTCCGGTTGCTAATCCGCTACTCTACCAACCGGGCTTCCGCGGCCGCCGATGAATTCAGGAGAATGAGCTTTAATTTTCGCCGTCATGGATTTTTTTCACCTTTTAGATATTTCAAATTGAGATAATTTAAAGTCTGAATAAATATTAATTATCTCCCCTTGTTTTGTTGAAAATATTTATATAAATCGGATAGTTATGGTCTATATTGGAAATATTTATTGACAGTTTTTGTTTAATGAACATGTAAAACATTAAACACAGTTGATAACAATCAAACGGTGAGCATTTAAGAAAAATAAATGCATACATTAATATAATTTTCAAATTATTTTTCAACTTTGACAATATATTCGGTCGGTAATTCTACAAGTAATGAACAATGGATGGGGAAATATATTGAACATTACAAACTTAATGCTATTGATTGGTCTTAAAAACTTTTCGCAAAAAACTTTCTAAACTCAGTGCTTACATTTAAAGTGGTATATGGGACCAAAGCAAAAAATGTCTTGTTAGAGTGCTTTCCTTTTGTTTGTAAAACATTTTTAATTATTCAAGAAAAATGCTGTAGTATTTTTTATCTACTGACGAATGTATTTAATTAAAAAAAATTTAAACTTGATTCTACTAACATTTTTCTTATTTAAAAGTACTGAGATATTCGTACGTGGTCCGTAGATGGAACAGAAAAATATTTGCAGATTAATTTCTGTTAGTAACTCGTCTATCGTTTTTGAATATTTTCGATATGTTATTGCGATGTGAAAATTGTTCTAACAACTAAACCGTTGCTCTGAGACTTGATATTATGATAATATATTCACACTTTTATCTATGCATTATTTTCATAAAAACATTTTAAACTTAAAACATTAAAATATATAAAGCTATATTATTTTGTAAAATATTTAAAATAAATTATTAACAAGTAATTTGAAATTTATAATGTCCTATAAATAGCTTAGTAATATATAAGACTAAATACAATTTAATCACTTTTATGCACTTTAATATAAATATTTTTGAATGATTTAAAGTACTTTTGTTCGGAATTCTTATATAGAATGACACTATTCTTACATCAAAAAACGACCTAGTGCATTGGATTTTATTTGTGAATTCAACCTCACGATTTAAATTAAAATTTCATTTGTAATTTTTATGCTTAGTGGGAACATGAATGAATTTTTTTTCAGAAAACATAGTGAACTATCAAATCAACAGAAATCTCCTTCCATAAACAATTGAAACATCATGAATGTATCATCGTAATTATTTCTTTTAAGAGGCAAACAAAATTTTGACTTAAAACTTGATGCTAACAACTTCATTTAATCCTCCAAGTGGTTTCGATGAGATATCTTGTCCATCAAGATCTGACCAATGCTTATCATGACGAGACACCTGTTTGAGAGGTTTAATAGTAGTCATCTTTCTTAAAACAGAGAGATCATGTTTTATGAAAACATTTTGGAACCGCATAAAATAATTTATTTTAAAGTGGTTATTTCTGATACCTAATATTTTATCAAAAGTGTATTTGCCACCAATGTTGCTCATGAGACACCTCTTTGAGAGGGTTAATAGTAGTCATCTTTCTTAAAACAGAGAGATCATGTTTTATGAAAACATTTTGGAACCGCATAAAATAATTTGTTTTAAAGTGGTTATTTCTGATACTTAATATTTTATCAAAAGTGCATTTGCATTTTTACTTCACTCATTTTATTTTATCTCTACTTTAAGATCACTCGGATTCAGTTCTTATTTTGAAAATCTTTTGGGAATTCTGTGTTAATTTAATACTTCAACGAGGTGATACTTCTTTCTGTGAATGGGAGCTCTAAAAATCTACTATCCGTGCTACAAAAACACCCGAACCGCTGGACTTTACAAAAAGTTTCCTTAACTTAGATGAAAAAAAGATAAACAGTTGAAAAGCTGGAGTGAAAGTTTTCTTAACAGTTTAAGCGAAACTTCTTTCCCACATGACAAAGACGGGGAACCCCAAAACCATTTTCTTCAAACGCTGGTATGGGACGAGCAATTAGTAAAACGGGAGAGGTAAGAAATGCGATGTTGTATTTGAGGGAGAAGAGCCCCAAAAAAACTTGAACATCCCAGCGAATAATCTAAAGTGCAAATGTCCCGGAAAAAGCGCAGCATCAAAAGACAAGCCCATTTGTGAGCAGCGATCACGAAAAGTATTGCGTCTTCACCCCAGCTTATTAGAAGCGTTGTTCAATAACAATAACTGGAGAAGTCATCGAGAAGCGAAACGTTATTTGTTTTGCTTGGCTAACTCCCCACCTTTTTCCCCGTATTCTGTATTTTTGTGCCCGATAGAAATCGTTGCCGTCATTTATCGACATCATTTTATTTCAGAGGGAGAAGGAAATGACCATCGGAGAGAGAAACAGAAAAGGAAAAAAGGAAAAAAAGGAAGCGTCGGAGAAATTTGGGGATGAAAAACGGTCATCAAGGATGTGTCTGGCTTTTTGGAAGAAGAATTGTCGACTCTCATCTCGGGTCCTCCAATTTTCTACGAAATGAAATCCCATAAAGCATCCGACAGAGAAAGAGAGAAACGATCAAAAGATGTAAGAGGGTGGAGGGATGGAAAGAATAGATATATAATGGTGGAAGAGCAACATCCGGAAGACACAACTAGAGACAGATAAGCGTTACCGGGCGCCATCTGCAGAGGAGATTCACTAATGTCATAGAAGAGATCTTGTAATGGCTTTCTACCCCATTCCATGAAAAATAAAAGAATCACACGCGCACAAACACAAGACAGGGGACTGCTGCCGAAGCTACCTGCTTTTTCTTTTCTTCGAGAAGGTTATTTCCAGGCAAAACTTTTGTTAATAACGTATTTATACGCCTCAACAATGTGCTTTACGCTGTGTATCAAATGGAAAACGTCGATAAAAGGGGATAAAGTCTACGTTCGATAGGCCTTACCTCCGTAATTGCTTTCCGAAAGAGATCCGCTTATTTTGTTTCTCATATGTCCGGGAAAAACAGGAACGGGATTAGCGGAGAGCTTACACTCCAGCTTTCGGCTCCCCCCAGGTAGACGGAGAGTGCGTGGGTGGAATGTTAAGTTAGTTTTAAAAACATATCGTTATCCACTTCTTCATCTCCCGAAAAGTTGTTCTAATAAGTAGACGAAAAACACTCCCGTTGGCTGACTCGCTGGTTGTCAAATTGGGAGGCAGAGTTGGCCGGGTGTGGAGAACTGGATCTTCTCAGACAATAAACATTGTTATTGTAATCATGCTTGCGCATTGTGCGAGGCGCTTCTGAGTTCCAAAGGGAAAGAAAAACACGGTTTGTGATTCCAGATGGATCTCAGGAAATGATCTTTTCGCGAAAAAGAGTTAAGAAGCCCTGTTTGCGTACCATGTGCCTTGGTTTCTAACTTAAGTGAAAACCTTGAAATTCACTTTAGCTAAAGGATGCAGCAAGTAGAGAGACATTTATTTTTATCGTTGAGTCTGTTTGTGCATCATCTATATCTAGTGAATTTTTTACACGCGAGTTCTAGATCAAAAGCGCTTTCTTACAAATTTTCATTAGCAAGAGAGAACGTTAAATTAATATCGCCTACTACTGAAAATTCTAATCCAATATAATTCCATATTTGCCTATATTATTTAATAATAAGGTCACACACAGTTAATTCGATACCAAATATCTTCATAAACGTGGATTCAATTGTAAGATGTTTCTATTCCATGAAATTTTTAAGTTTATAGGAAAAGATAAGAAGAAATTCTATTATTTAGTTGATACAAATGTGGCCATGATCCCATCTAGATTCGGAAATTAAATTGCAAATTCTAATATTCAGGGGACTAGACAAGACTAACTTGCAAGTATTTTTTAGTAATGGACGAAATAACTCGTTCATCAAGATCTCGACTTCTCTTGTCATTAGAAGAAAAATGACCACCTCATCATCACCAAAGAAATCTGCAATATCGGCAAATGATGGCAAGATATCTCAGTATTAGTAAAATAGGTAAGATCTTGAAGGACGAGATATCTCTTCAAAACAGCTTGGAGGGTTAATTCATATGGGAATAATGTCTAGCGCTCATTATTAAAAGTTCTTTGCACACCAACATGTGAAAGAGTATTTATCGAGTTAATTATATTCTTTGATTCAAAGAAATGCAAGCAATAAATTCCTTGAACTCATATTCGTGAATATAATTATTTTATGGTACTAATCCACAAAGTTCTACAAATGCGTGCTCTAAGCGTTAATAATTAAGTTACCTCAAGTTATCAAATTCTAAATGAGTTGATATCGTTGAGGTAAAATACCCCTTAACGTTCATTATAAAACAAAAAATATGCCTATCTACTTCAATCAAATAATTTATTTATACTAGAAGGGACGTTTACAGAATAAAATAGTGATAATGAACTCGTTATAAGTAGTGTTTCCTCTTTCTCTAAAGCCCTTTTTTAATTTACGATGGTAAACCATCACGTTTCATGCATCATGGATTTAATAGATACCTTCGATGAAATCTAAAAGGTTGAAAGAAATGGGTCATTAAAAACTTCAGGATTAAATCCTTTTTATTTTTACATGCTGGGAATTTCATAGTGCAATGGAGATAGTATTTTAAACCCTGAATCTTGAATAATTATATTCGTGATATTTTTATACTTAAAAGATAAAGGTTTTTCAAAACACCTATAAAGTAAACCAAAAAGGATACTGAGCGGCATTTAACTGTTACTGACCTCGGCCTTATTTAATAGCGTAAACAACAATTATCACAAAGAACGCGGAACTTTAATCTCAGAGACAATAAAGTTAAAAGTACTTGTATGAATATCTTTGCTATTCTTTCCCTTATTTTCTTTAGTACAGTAGACTTTAATTACCATATTTGGATCTTTGACAGATATTGCATAACAGTCTAATCAAAGCTCTAATAGTTGCACCGTACCACCGTATTAAATGCTGACAAATAATGAAATATGTTATGCAACTTACGTTGATGGTTGGTTTTTCGAGGTATTATGGAACAAGGGCCCTATTTGGCCAAGCTGAGCCAAACAGAAGAGAACACCAAATAAAAAATGTCGTGAACGGAAAAAAGGGTAGGTAGGTAGTTAATTGACGTCGCACTGGAGCAACACAACGGGCTATTGACGACTGTCCGGGATCAATTCCCAAAGGAAAGATCAAAGGACAATGCCTCGTAACTTTGAACAACGGTCAGATGACAAGTAACACCTGAGCTGGCACCTCACTCTCCAAACTTCCACACCACGCCAACGTGAGGACATTTGAGGCCACGACAGATCTAACGTGCACCAGCCCACGTGTACACGATGGTCAGAAAGAAAAGGGATTGGGGAACAGAGTAATGGGATGAAAGCAGAAAAAGATAGCTTGGATGTCCCTGGAGCGCTACTCCCCTTACTAAAGACAGTATACCCCATGGGAAAAGTAAAGATCACTAGAGTACCTCGGGTCTATGAAGCCCGTACACACCTAAAGGAGATGTGCCCCTGAGGGTGCAACTTATGCCGAAAGAACACCATATTCAACACAGGACTGTCTTCCGAAATTTACCATGGAATCGACCGATATCTTAAAATGTACATGAAATTGAAATTTAAAATGCTCTTTTAATTTTACTTAATATTTAATTAGTTAATTGTTAATTGTGATTATTATAATGCATTCAAAGTTTTTTTATTTTAATTTTTATTTAGACAACTTATCGTAAAAGTTTCCATCTCTAATAGCCATCAAGTATGCCAGTCCGTATCAGTTCAAAAGCCCATGCGAAATTTTCCACATAACCAGTCCACCCCTGTTAACGTAGACTTGATATTCGATGATACCCACTTCATTTGTCGGAATTAAAAACCTCGACCACCATGCAATAAGTGCATTTCGCGTAAGAAACGAAAAGCGGCGTGACATTTCCCGTCCATTAGGATTAGTTTCCTTTCTGAAGTCCGCTAAACGAGGAGCTTCGGACGTGCTCGTAGCAATTCGGCAGCTAAGACGCTCCCTCAATCGGAAAAAGGGCTGTTCGCAGAAAACATCGAGGAAAGCCCTCACACAATGACATCAAGTCAAAAACGCGTTGAAGTCGCAACAGCTAATCCCTCGGCTGGGGGAAAAGACTCCAGGAGTAAAGACGTTATGAGGTGTTGAACAAGTTGCTGAAGGAGATAATGGAGTCATTTTAAGGAGTAGCAGCCTCCGGCTTTTCCAATCGATAGGAGCTTTAATAGCGAGTAGTCAAAAGAAAGAAATAAAGAGAAGAAAAAGCTAGCGGTGGGGAAATTGGAGAAAAAGACTCAAGAGCAAGCAGATGGGTTTTAAATTGATTAGCTGATAGCGAGTAAGAAAAGAAACCCGATTTCTGTGTGTATGTGTGTGTGGTTTTCTTTCCCCAAATCTCTATTCTTCGGGAGATAAATGGCAGGTTTTCTTAAGTGGTCTACCTTCACAGAAACGCGATGGTGCGCCAAAAGATGAGACCCTCGAATAAATCTTTTCCCTTCCCATAGCTTTCTTCATTTTTAGTTCCTAAGTCTGTGATTTAAAGCCACTCCACTCGGCCCTGCTGGTCTAAGCTATTTCTTCTCTCAGAAGACGACCTTATGCTTCAGGACTTAACTTCGGATGTCTATTAAATAAAGACTGCAAGTGATGGAGAAGTTTTAGTTCGCTGTCTTCTGCTTTCGTAGAATGTGGAGATATTTTTAGAATTCCATCTGTAACTGCTTAATTTCAACACGCCCTCTTATCTGTGGAGTTGAGTAGATAGATGCGCACTGCTTTTAGTCTTAAAATGAGAGCGCGATTTTTTACTCGAGGAATAGGAATGGGGAACCTTTTGATGCTTCTCTCCCATTTTATGTTTCCATTAGATAAGCCTCGAACAATGAATTTACGAATAAGAAAATAAGAGATTGAAAATCAGTATCGCTTAGTTGGTCGGTTTTGGATTTTGTGACACAAGGGCCATATTTGGCCAAGCTGCGCCAAACACAAGACAATGTCAAGTAATTGTGAAAAGAAAGGATGGAGAGGAGAAAGGTCGCTTGGGCATCCTGGGTTTCTACTCACATGTTTACCAGAGGCAGTAAACCCCATGGGTGAGTTGGTTTTGGATAGTATGGCACAAGGGTCATATTTGGCCAAGCTGCGCCAAACACAAGACAATGTCAAGTAATTGTGAAAAGAAAGGATGGTGAGGAGAAATATCCCTTGGGCATACTGGGTTACTACCCACATGCTTACCAGAGGCACTAAACCCATTGAGTGGGTTGGTTTTGGATAGTATGGCACAAGGGCCATATTTGGCCAAGCTGCGCCAAACACAAGACAATGTCAAGTAATTGTGAAAAGAAAGGACAGAGAGGAGGAAGATCGATTGGACATCCTCGTTTAAGATCCCCCATGTTTACTAGAGGCACTAAACCCCATGAGTGGGTTGGTTTTTGAATAGTATGGGCACAAGGGCCATATTTGGCAAAGCTGCGCCAAACACAAGACAATGTCAAGTAATTGTGAAAAGAAAGGATGGAGAGGAGAAAGAGAAAGATCGCTTGATCATCCTGGGTCGTGACCCCCCTGTTTACCAGAGGCAGTAAACCCCATGGGAAAAGAAAAGATCACTACAGTACCTCGGGTTTTTGAAGCCCGTACACACCTAAAGGAGATATACCCCTGAGGGCCAATTACATATTAGGAATGAAAGTTAAAGAAAAAACCTTTTAAGCTGCAGAAACCTACCTCTAAGAAGACGTAATGAGCTACGAAAGTCCTATTCGAGAGAGTGGGCGTCGAGTACAATATTAGAAGAAACATCCAAATTATTAATCTTGATTCTTTTTAAATAAATTAATTTAGTCAAGAGATGTTTTCAAATTATTGTTTAGGGGTAAAACATTGGAAGATAGGTATGTAGATAGTTGAATTCAAACTACACTGGGAGCAACACATCGGGCCATTGGTGACTCTACCAACACTGGGCTACCTCTGCCCAGGTTATGGAAGGAGAGTTTAAGGGGACAGAGTACCTAATAATAACCCAAAATATCGATTGTTTTTCTGTCTTATTTTAAGTATACAGTTTTAAGTAATATATGAGAAAAATTTCATTGGCTGTAGCTACATTCTTTAGCGAGTTCTTAAAGTTTTTGCATCGAGTATCAGAAGTGAAAGCAACTATTTTTTCGATTATAAGGTCTCTTTTTATCAGCTTTCTATTTTTTCATGACTACAATGTTCTATGGCTTTTCATCACTACATTTAAAATGCTTAGGGTTGTTTTTTTGAATATATAGATACTTGAAACTTTTGTGGTTGATTTTGCGAAGTATTTGATAACTTTGCGCATGGAATGAGAATTTGGAATAGTTAATTTTTAAAAAATTGATAAAATAAAATGACTTTTTTACTGTTTTTCATAGTATTTTATAAAAATATTTGTAAAAAAATAAATAACAGTAGTATACATGCAAACTCATGCATAAAATTAATTAAAACACTCGGAGGAAAATAAAGAAAATTTAAAAATTGAAGGAGTAGGAATTTTAAAATATTTGAAATGATGAAACATAAAAAAATTGAATTTTTTAATATTTTTTCATGTAGAAATAATGTTTCTCTTTTGTAATGTATATTTCATGTATATTGTGTAATAAGGTACACTAAAGCATTTTGTTGTAAATACAAATCAAAAATAATTGTTCAAAAAGTGATATGAATCCTTCAAAGCTTCCCCTTAAAATAATTTTATCATGAAAGAACGTTTTTATGAGGTATGTATACCACTTGGTTTCAACTTACGGATCGTGGAATAAAAAAACTATGCAGTCCCCCATCTTTACCCTAGAGACATTTTTAATTATTAATTTCATTATTATATAATTAATTACTCTCTGACTCACTGAGTGAAGGTAATAAAGACCACAAAGAATCATCACGAACTTGGCGATAGGGGAAAAGTTGAGAACCATGAGCAAAATGAAATAAAACACATCTAGGTCACACTTAGATTGCATAAAACATTTCTATTTTTCTACTTTCCTAAGTGAATTTAGATCATAAAACAATTTACAATAAGAAGAAATTTCATTTAAATGCTCGAAGTAAACCTCCCCTCTGTAAGTAAACCTCCTCATACTTTTAAAACTAGTATCTGTTGGAATCATAGTTAATAGAAAATGCTTGTGTATTTGTTTAGTATGTAGTTTGTACGTAGTACATTTTTGTTTAATATGTGGTTCGTTTGTTTAGTAGGTGATATGTATGTAACCGTGGAGCAAAACGAAATAAATCACATTGAGGTCACATTTAGGTTGCATGAAACATTTCTATTGCTGTGGCATTTCTGTTTTTTCCTTTCCTGAATTTAGATAATGGAATACTTTACACTAAGTAAGAAATTTCATAACTTATTGATCAAAGGCTAATTTTGTTTTATTTATATCAACGTTTTTGCAGAATCCATAGATAGAAAAACAGCCCTTTCCGATACAATAATTTGCATACTCTATTGGAGTCATCTAGTAAATATAAAGTGTGTATGCATTTGTTTAGAATATAATTTGTATGTAGTACATTTGTTTAATATGTGATACGTTTGTTTAGTATGTAGCACATTTGTTTATTATGCATGTAGTGTGTTTGTTTAGAATGTAATTTGTATGAGTACACTTGTTTAATATAGCTGGTGCGTTTGTTTAGTATGTAGTGTATTTGTTTAGTATGTATGTAGCGTATTTGTTTATTATGCACGTAGTGCATTTATTTGTTATATATGTAGTGCGTTTGTTTAGTACTTATTGCTCTGTAACCGTACATATATTTCTAACGATATTTTCCATGTTTTGCTTCTGACCTCTTTAAATGAAATCCAACAACTTCCTTCTGCACTTACGCGGTAAAAAACCGCTTTCGAAGAAACGTCATAATGTTTTTATTTGAAATAACGTTTTGTTAAGCATGGTATTGTGTTTCTTCCCATTCTCTTTGATAGGCAGATTGCAGCGAATTTATGTAATAGAGTTTCGGAATTTTGATTGATCGACAGACCCAGCTTGGCTTTTATCGAATCCATAGCTAATTTGAAGCTGCAAATTCCTCACACCCCAAACCCATCTAAATGTCATGGAAATGCAACATAGTGATTTCAGCTATCACTGTTTTGAACGATGCACATTTTTTTGTCACGCCCGCACGCATTAAGTAACGCATTTGCTCATTTTGGGATTACTTATGCCTCGCAAAGCAATTTGTTTCTTCTCGGACTTACGTATTCTGTCAAACTTGATCGATGTAGTTATTACGTTTGTATTAAAAGAGAGAGATTCGATTATGAAAGGAGAGTTTCTAGGATAATTAGTAAATGTGTAGAATAGAAGGAGTTAATGGAATTCACAACCCGTGATCTTTTCGCACGTTCTGCCGATCGCTAAGTGCATGCGGTACACAAATAATTTTAGCATGATTTACTAATAGGCACATGTATTCGTGTATTTGTAGATAATGTTACATGGTGTGTAGTTTATTGTGATAATTGAAAACTGTTGGAAGTGGATTTGTTTAAAATGTTTCTTTTATCTTTTGTAATGTGTTAGCTCTTTCTGATCACCTCAGACTACTGCTATGAAATTACTGACAATAGCATTACAAATTCTAATGCTGATACTGTTGATAGTGCTATCAAGCCATATTTTTTCGCTTCAGAACTCTATTGGGTTGCTCGTCGATTGATGGCCAATAGGTTGGAGACGGGCGTAGGATGAAAAGAAATATTTAATGAAAAAGGGGCATCTTAAATTCTAACATCTATGCTAAAAAACAACTATCTAGAAAGTTTTTCATAGATTACAAATTTTATCGTATAAAAAGCCCCTTAACTGAAACATACCAAAATAAGTCAAGCAACTGATATTCGAAAATGTTTCGGAACATATCTCATTCTACGGTACACACGGAGCACTGAAACAAAATAAAGCTTTTATTATTTCATAAAAAATTTACTTTTTTATCAACACTAAAATATTAGATACATCTAAAAATATAGAAAAATGTTATGAAAATGTAATCACGTGAAAACAAGAAAAATGAAAGATCGAATTTGGTGTAGAACAGAGAAATTTCAATCTCAACTAATTGCCAAGAATTCAAAAATGAAAGCAGTCAGCAATAAATCAAATCTGCTTGATAAAACAAAAAAACCCTGATGACTTAGAAAAACGGTCATTAAAAAATTTCATTAGACTATAATGAAAAATATAGCTTTTCTCCCAAGAGGAATAAAATGAAAGAGTATCACCACCATATCCATAATCCAAAACCAATGCGGATGTCTACCGCCAGAAATTTAGCGCCCATATTAATACAATCAAAGCATCCTTTTGATCCTAATTACTCGTCCTTCCAGCCTGGCGAATAAATCAAGTCCCGACATCCAAGCCAAACAGATGAGCCCCAAATTTTCAATCGTAAAAACTCGCGTTATTCGCGAGCCCTTTTTTCTTGATTTATTTTGAACGGAAGAGCAAATTTTTAATAAACGCCATCGCTCGTTGAAAGGCCGAGTCCTTAATAAAGTGTAAGAGACTCAAACGATTAAGCTGGAGTGGAAAGACAAAGGAGAAGAGAAAAATGTCGGGACTCATGTAGGGAAGACGAGTCCTTTTAATCATCATTCTCTCTCTCCCACCCTCTTCTTCCTGGGACCCGAGACAAATATTTTATTCCTTCTTTTCTCCTGCCGACGCCACTGCCTCCAAAAGTCGCATCAAACTGTGAGGAGGGTGACACCGTAATTAGAATCCGGCACCGGCACTTTTCACGGCTGCATGCTTACTAATTAAAAGTTTCCCTAATTACTCTAGGACGACTCCTCATGCAAAACACTCCACAATGTCGGCCTGCCCCTGATTAATATTGGAAACATCTACGCAGTAATTTCCACGCGAGGCTGAAAAAATTTCATCGCCTGATCACGCAGAAACATCCTCGGGCTTTTCGGGACGGAATTGTCTGGAATGCACTTCTCAGGTTTGAAGCTTTTAATTGAGCCTCATTCCCTTTCTGACCGCAGAAAAGGTATTGGCACCCCGTGTGCTATTGCATGCAGAGTCGGCCACAAGATGGCTCTGTAGCGCATGTCAAACATCATAGATGGTGGCGCTTTAATGTAAATGCACGAACTGTAGGGAAAACTTGGCACTTCTCAGGTTTGAAACTTTTAATTGAGCCTCATTCCCTTTCTGACCGCAGAAAAGGTATTGGGACCCCGCGTGCTATTGCATGCAGAGTCGGCCACAAGATGGCTCTGTAGCGCATGTCAAACATCATAGATGGTGGCGCTTTAATGTAAATGCACGAACTGTAGGGAAAACTTGGCACTTCTCAGGTTTGAAACTTTTAATTGAGCCTCATTCCCTTTCTGACCGCAGAAAAGGTATTGCACCCCGCGTGCTATTGCATGCAGAGTCGGCCACAAGATGGCTCTGTAGCGCATGTCAAACATCATAGATGGTGGCGCTTTAATGTAAATGCACGAACTGTAGGGAAAACTTGGCACTTCTCAGGTTTGAAACTTTTAATTGAGCCTCATTCCCTTTCTGACCGCAGAAAAGGTATTGCACCCCGCGTGCTATTGCATGCAGAGTCGGCCACAAGATGGCTCTGTAGCGCATGTCAAACATCATAGATGGTGGCGCTTTAATGTAAATGCAAGTATGGGAAAACTTGGGAGCTTGGACCCACCCCTGAATTTTCATATTTAAGAGAATCTGCCACAGGATGCTTTCTTTATAGCGCATGTTCATGAATGTGAAGCCGACTTAGAAACATAACAAACGATGTCACTTTATTTTAAATACACAAACTGTTTGGGAAACTGGGTAGCCTTCACCCACACATGAGTTTTCATATTTAAGGGAACTGGCCACAGGATGGTGTCTCTATAGAGCATGCCCTAAATATAAATACTGTTGAGAACCATCGTATATGGTGGCATTTTAATGTAAATGCACAAACTTTAGGGGAAAGTGAGGATTGTTGACCATTCGGGAGACGACCTCCCCTGAATTCTCATATTTAAGAGAACCGGCCACAGGATGGTGGCTCTATAGAGCATGTCCACGAATGGGAAGCCGACTGAGAAACAATAAACGATGGCACTTTTATGTTAATGCACAAACTGTTTGGGAAACTGGGTAGCCTTGACCCACATCATTAGTTTCCATATTTAAGAGAACTGGCCACAGGATGGTGGCTCTATAGAGCATGCCCAAAATGTGAATATTGTTGAGAAACATCATAAATGGTGACACTTTAATCTGAATACACAAACTAGGAGAAAGTGGCAAGTCTTGACCATAGGGAGACTCACCCCCTGAATTCTCATATTTAAGAGAACAACCACAGGATGGTGGCTTTATTGCGCATGCCACAAATACGAAACCTATTGAAAAATATAATTGACTGTGATACTTGTAAATACACAAATATAGGGGAAGTCTTGAACACAGGGGAAATGACCCATTACTGAATTTTTAGATTTAAAAATGTTTCAGTGTTTCGCAACAAGGGGGAAATGAAGCTACTAGAGTATTCAGATATATTCATCCTAATTTCATGTTTTTGTAGTCTAAAATGTGTGGAACTATTCAATGTCAAGCACTTTTGAACCAAAGAAGTAAGGATTTTAGACAGATTTTCTCAGATTTTCTCAGATGAAATAGTCTATATAAATAAATATAAGCTATGAGGATGTAAGTAATTCTGAAATATCAAGCTTGGATTCAAGCTATCAATTTTGCACATGAAATTAGTGTTTAAATAGCCATGTGATTTGATTGCAACAAACTACTCAATGGACCAATTTCTACAATCATCATGAGAAACTGATATCAAGTGACAAAAAAGATTCAAGGTTATGGAACGTAATATCATTTAATTTAAAAGAATTTTTAAATATGATTCTCCCCAAATATATATTTTTTACCTTTTAAAAAGTCAAAGAATTAACCACCACATGAAAAGGGCAATTACAATTAGCATAATTATTAAACAATACGCATATTTACTGAGTTAAGTGGGCAAGAATGATCTCTCACGCCCTTACTTCAGGCTTAGAAGAAAGTCTCAATATTTCTCCTTTTAACTTTTTCTGCGCGTAAGTGTAATTGTTTCGAAACACAAAAGACGAAAAGAATTGAATGGAAGGGAAACCTTAAGACAAAAAAGCAGAAAAGAAATTACGAAAGGTTTAAAAAAATACGACAAAAGCAAGGAAGAAAGATAAAATAAACAAATGAAAAGAAAAAGGAAAAAAGGAAACAGCGTTTCATTCATGTTCTCGGAAAGTGCTTGTTTAAACGGACGGAAAACAAAAACAGAGCCAATAAAAAGAGAATAAATAGCAAAAACTACACACAAAAAGCAATCTGATTCACTATTTCTTTGAGCAAGATAGACTGATTGCAACCTGGTTTGCATTAGATATTCATGATATGCACGATCAAACGTTTTCGCTAAAGAGCAACGAATTGAAGGAGTTTTATTTCCGGATAACGACCTATACAACCAAGAAGAGTAAATTTCTAGACTCGGCTTAAAGCAACAAAGACCATTCTTTTTTTCTCTATGAGCTTTTCCTTCTCTGCCTTAGTTTTTATGATGTTCAACAGTTTTACTTTCGTTTTTACAGTTATGATCGCATGCGGTAGAAGATGGGAAAGTTCTTATTTTGTTGATTTGTTTTATTTTTAAGTTTAAAATAGTAAACAATCAAATGTGTGCTCTTTTTCTCCTCTGGATCTAAAATATTGACGACGGTTCACAGCCTTTTTAAACTTTAGAGAAAAACTTCGGTACTTTTTAACATTTTGTCCAAAATGAATCAGGGAATCGAAAATAGGTGTTTGTCAACATACACATGTGTCCAAAATTAAGGTTGATACAATCCAAAATGAATCCTATGTTAAGTACCTCAAATGACAAATGAATATAAATTCCACAAGCTACGTGGGATAAAATAAGAACACCCACAAGTCTCGTGGTGCTCCTGGGAGCTAAAGGAAATGAAAAATAATGCTTAGATGAACACATTGTATGATTCAGTTATTGTGAAAAAAACACTTTTTGCTATGCTAACCCTCCAAATGATTTCTATGAGATATCTCGTCCATCAAAGTCTGATCAATTTTGCTAATGACGAGACATCAAGTCATCCATATTTTGTTTATTTTTTGTTGATGACGATATAAGGATCTGATCAGTGTTCTTCTAATGACGAGAGACGACAAGATCTTGATGGACGAGATATCTCGCCCATCAAGATCTGGTCAGCTGCTAATGACGAGATACCTCGTCAAGACAATCACCAGGAGGGTTAAAAGCAATCTAATAGGGAATGTACTGACCTCTAAGACTAATGCAGTCCTCACAACGTGCAAACATATTTTCCACAAGACTGTCCAAAAATTCATGTGGCCAGGAGTCGCATTCGCGCATTAAAACACGCCTTTGCTCTTGCGAGGGTCCTTATTGGCGTTGTATAGGTTAAATTAAAGGTCCGAGAGCATCCCAAGCATGTTCTATTGGATTGAGATCAGGTGACCTTGCTTGATACGAATTCAGTATTATCCTTAATTAGTGGTAGAAGTTGATCGAATTTACGTCTCACTGGAGCAACACAATGGGATATTGGTGACGGTCCGGGATCAATCCTGAAGGGAAAGATCGAGGACAGCACCTTGCAATTTGGAATCACGGTCAGATGACGAGGTCAACACCTGAGCTGGCATTCCACTGTCCAAACTTCCACACCACGCCAATGTGAGGACATTCAAGGCCACGACAGATTAAATGTGCATCAGCCCTCGCGTATACGGCGGTCTTTGGTTGGATCGAGTTTCAAATTCTTAATTTTTGGACATGTGTGTTTTTGAAATGCTTTAATATTTTTTGCTGTGAAGTGGAATAAACTATTAAATAAATTTTGGAAAATTTATTGATTAAAATGATACAAATTAATTTTTTCTTATCTTCTCAAAAACTGACTAGACGACACCGGTTATAAATGATAAAAGATAAATCTAAGTAGGGAATTTCGAGTTAATTTATATTTTTTATGGAATTTCGAGTTAATTTGTATTTTTATGAAATCCCGAGTTAATTTATATTTTTATCTGAAAGATTCTTTTAACAAAAAGTAGCTACTTCGATGATATATTACGCACTTACAATTATGTTATGTAGTGTTAAAAATTAAAGTTTAAATGCTTGTAAGGCCTTTTGGTATAACAAATTAAATTCTGCGTATCACCACTACAAAGTTAACATTGAAATCGTAATAGACTACACAGAAATTAAGCACGCACGATGGGCAAAATACCGAAATTATTAATAATGATTTTTTAAAATTTAAATTTATATCTATATCAATAATTTGAATTAATACATCAATTCTAAATAATTTGTTGATTTTAATCGGTAAGTTGATTAAAGCTTTTAATTAAAATTAGGTTAAATGCCTTATTTTATTCTTACATTACGAATTAAAATAAGAGTAAAATTCATTAGACTTAATAACTACAAGATAACTAAATTTTTAAATGAAAAGTAAAACTTGTTATCAACTTATCAACTAATTTATTAATGAAATTAGAACTAAATACAATAAAATTAAAAAGGCATCAAGATAAAAACTATCACGTGATCAAGTTACTTTCTAAACGAAAGCTTTTTATTTTAATCTCTCTCCGAAGAGAAAACTCACTCCCGGATTAAGAATTAATAGTGAAAAAAGATCTTAACAAGATCAAATACTTCTGAAATGAATGCCACCGAAGCCAGGAAGCATCTGAAATGTTTCCCAGTCATTATGACTAATGAACTCTTTCATGAATGAATGAATTCATGATCTCGAATTTCGAGTTCATCGTTATTCTTACGCTGACGAAATAAATCACTTGACCTACCATGAATAACTTGAAACGAGCGCGTTTTCTGTTTATTTCTGCCGTTTATCACCGTGATGCCTAGCTCCCACCCATCCACCAAGTGCTGAAAACGATTCAGTTCACCAGATGCAATCTCCTGAATCGGTATAATCCATTAAAAACTGAGCAATGAAACTATTTCGAGAAGGGTTACTCTCACTATCAGATTAGGATGGCGACGGATTATTGTGGAACCACAATCAGAAAACTCTCACCGGATGTTCAATTTAGTTATTGTAAACCTGAAATTCAACCATTAGAATAAATAGATTGCAGATAAATATGATTTAAAGTTAAAAATATCAACAATAATCTAAATACTTGTATAAAAAACATACATTTGAGGATATATTCGTTTCGTGATGATGTCAAAAATTATGTGTGTATATATAAATATATATATAGGAATGGGACTACAACTATTTCGTCTGATGTATTCTTATTTTTAGTTCTCAGGCTTTGGTAACTACAAGAGGCATGTTCTGTCAAGCTAAATGTAAGTGTGACTGTAGTGTTTCCTGTACGTATTCTGATAACGTCAATTGACTTGTTTTGTCTTGAATACGATTTCAGCACTTCACCGATAAAATTCCAAACATTCCGAATTGATACATGATAGTTGATTGGTTAACGCTTATTAGATTAACCCTCCAGATGCTTTCGAGCGTTATCTGACCGTGGTTTAAAATTACGAGTCGTTGATCTTTGATCTTTCCCTTTGGGATTGATCCCGGACCGTCGCCAATTCCACGTTGTGTTGCTCCAGTGCGTCCATTACCAAGTGGCTTCGACGAGGTATCTCGTCAATATAGATTTGACCAATTCTGCTATTGACGAGATATATCGTCTTCGGGGTATTGCCGATTTTGTTATAACGACGAGATCAAGATCTGGTCAGATTCTTTTCAAGAGATAGCTCGTCATTAGCAAAACTGACGAGATACCTCGTCGAGGCAACCACCGGGGTGTTAAACGCCAAACGTTACGAAAACGGCGATAAACTATATTTCAAGGTTTCTCATATGTATTATACAAGAGCAATTGGACAGCAGACAACAAATTCTTCGAAGTCCGTCTGGTTTATTTATTTACTCTGAAAATCCCTCTTATACAAACCCAAAATGGAATTGATCTGTGACTTTGCACTATTTTCTATGATACGTATTTAGTTGTCTGTGATGGAAATAATGTATTGCCACAGGATTTGCTTTCAGAGACACACCCAGGATATTAGTCTGGTTTGGTTTGTCACTACGGTCATTACTTGCTACGAGAGAGGTAATTAGATCGAATATCAATCTGAAGGGGGTTACATCTGTATCGTAAGCTCTATTTCAGCGGGGATACTAATTAGAGATGATCGAAACATCGTGAAAGCGAACCATTAACGTAGGGGGTCATGATTTTTAGATTTAAAATTGATTTATTTGAATTTAGAGTTTCACTTGACTAGCTGGAGGAACTACTCTAATTCGGAGCTATTTCGAAGGGAAAAGGAGGGGCCCCAATTCCTTATTTATAAAGAATACAAATATTTTCAGTGTTTGTCCTATTTTGTAAAACTCTTGTAAATAAGGGTAGCCCAGTTGGAAGAGTAACGGATTAGCAACCGGAGAGTTGCGAGTTCGAATCCAACCAAAGACCGTCGCGTACAAAGGGGCTGGTGCATGTTAAATCGGTCGTGGCCTCAAATGTTCTCACATTGGTGTGGTGTGGAAGTTTGGACAGTGGGGTGCCAGCTCAGGTGTGACCTCGTCATCTGACCGTGGTTCAAAACTAAGTGGTGTCTTCAATCTTCCCCTCGGGATTGATCCCGGACCGTCGCCAATAGCCCACTGTTTTGCTCCAGGGCAGAGTTAATTAAATACCTACCTATCACCCATGGTATAGGTAGGTATTTAAATAACGTCGCTTAACGTACAGAGTATCCACTGCAAGATAAAATTGCGGTGCAGTAATGTATCAGCCTCACAAGCAACTTGATCATCATCTGACCGTGGTTCAAAATTACGTGGTGTTGTCTTAGGATCTTTCCCTTCGGGTTTAATAGCCCGTTGTGTTGCTCCAATGCAACGTTAATTAAAATATCTACCTTCCTAAGCAACTTGAAACTCCCAATGCAACCTGTGCGATCAAAACCATAGAAATGAACAAGCTAACCAAAGCTAGAATTTAACCAGTTGATTTTTAATTTTCGGAGAAAGTTTCAAGCAATTTAAACTTGTTTACCATATTTAAATGAACTCGCATTCGAGTGTGACCTCTAATTTTGGCCGTGTTGATCGTGAATGATTTATCGTGAATGATTGGTGAGTTGAGGTTTCTCATTAGGAGTTGCCTGAACTGCGTGAGATAAACTTGCGGTGAAATAGCAAAGACATTAACTCTCCTGGTATTTATCTCGTCTCGGTGAGGCATCTCGTCATTAACAAAAGTGGCGAGATCTTGATGGACGAGATATCTCGTCATTAGAAGAAAACTAACCAGATCTTAATATCTTCATAAAAAAATTGGCAATATCTTGATGACGATACATCTTGTCACTAGCAAAATTGAAGAGATCTTGATTGACGAGATATCTTGTTATTAGAAAAATTGGCCAAGTCTTGATGGACGAGAGATTTGGTCATTAACGGAATTGGTCAGATCGTGATAGACGAGATATCTTGTTGAAACCACTTGGAGGGTTAAAACAAATTAAACCTCTGAGCGTCACGAGATTTCCGAGTAGTATTGCTGAGTATTTCTTTTTCCTCATAATCACATAATGACCACATCTATTGATTAAAAGAAAGAATTGTAGGAAAGATTCTATTGGCCAAAACTGTTTAGAAGTTATACAGGGATTAGGTAAGCAGGGTACATAATGGACTCCTTAGAGGATAAATACGGATTATTTGAAATGAAAACCAATGTTGACGCACACACACAAATCAATATAGGGGAAAATTGTTGCATCACGATAAGGAATAATAAGCTCAATCGGGATATGAAAATATTTAAAATCTGCTTGTGTGTAGTTTAAGCCACTTGTAACGTTTATCTCTTCTTCCATTTTCATCCCATTAGTTTCCCTCTTTTCTATCATTCCAGTTTTATGTTTCAGAGATAAAAATATACAAAATAACTCATGTTATCTACGCAATGTTCTGAAGAACGATATCCTGTTTTTTTATATTGATTTACTTTTGAAAGAGTATTGGGTTACATGTACTTTTAATTAGAGTTCATCTCCTGTTACTGGATTTGGGTCTGGTTTATCGCTCTACGGTCAATTTCCTGCAACTGAGAAATACTGTAACTCATTGAGAAATATCCACATAATACATAATTTTTTTCTGAAATCCGAATTACATGCAATACTTATACCAAAATAAATCTTCATGCGTAGGATGTTTGATCATAGTTTATATCATGACAAGTTTAACCCTTCTGTGGTAGTCTCGACTAGGTATTTCCATTAGCAAAACTGACCCGATCTTGTTGGACGAGATATCTCGTCATTAAAAGAAACACCATCACGATCATCAGAAGAAAACTGACCAGATCTTGATCTCGTTATCATAAACAAATCGGTAATATCTTGATGACGAGATATCTCGTCTCATTAGCAAAATTAGTCAGATCTTGATGGATAAGATATCTCGTTGAAACCACTTGGAGGGGGTTAATCATTTCCACGTACCTGACGAGAAAATTCATTGAAACCCTAAATTTTGGGCTAACTCCTCTCCTCATACTATAAATGCATTTTTATATAAATTTATAAACCTGGTTCTTAATAAATATGGGTTTAAAAAATACCCTCTCTGAAAAATTGCTTGACTCATTAATTATTGAAGCAAAACGAAGCGCGACTCACATGAATTGCTCTCTTGAGTGAGAAATAAGAATCACAATAAAAGCATAGTTCAGCTAAGGCATAGGTATAATATAGCAATTGAGAACCAACAACTACAATGAATAATGAATATTCGGAGTTGAATATTCCAATGAAGTTCCCGACAAGAGGTGAAACACTCAATCGAAATAGCTATTAGTCACGCAGTCGAGAATTCGACTGGTTACAATTGCTCTCTCTTTATACATTTTACTTGCTAAATGGCTTTTATTTTCCGCTTAATTAAGCGTAAATAGAAATATCTCCGAAGGTGATTACCAGCAACTACTATTTGACTAATAAAAATACAAAAATAAAAAGGAGCTCTTCGGAGCGTTTTACTATTGTGACTAGATAGTGGAAGTAATGTTTTACTAGGGACTTTCGGCGCGCTACAATGTTTTCGTTAATGTTTTCGGACTTGCATCAGAAACAAGCGCCAAATTAAAAGTTATGACACTTTCGTAACAAATAGAGTAAAAGGATTTAAAATTGAAGAACAAAAGAGGGATGGTGGAAAAGAGAAAACCGAAGAGAAAGAGAGAAAAGAACACAAAACAGTGGGAGAAAGATGTTTGTGCTTCTGAAACACAGGTATTTTGTTTGCTTATTTAATTTTTAGTTGTGTAATTTTATAAATTTTTAATCATTTTGTGAAATTACATATTTCAAAGAAGCTGTACGTTGAATGCTACAGAATGTGTTAATATAACGTTCAGCACTATCTTTAAAATGTCTTGGCCTGACAGTCGGTATGAAGCCTAATTGATTAGCCACCTTACCCCTAATTAATTAGCCACCTTGCATCTCTTAGAGCATGGGTCTTCATAATTGCTCGGAATAGTCTTTAACTCTCTGTCTCGACGAGGTATCTCGTCATTAACAAAAGTGACCAGATCTTGATGAACGAGATATGTCGTCATTAGAAGAAAACTGACAAAATCTTGATCTCGTCAGCATTAAAAAAGGCAATATCGTGATGACGAGGTATCTCACAAAATTGGTCAGATCTTGAAGGACGAGATATCTCGTTGAAACCACTCGGGTTAAGTCGTAAATACCTTTCTAATTGAGCGTTCTGTGGCAAAATATCACCTTAGCCCTCTGAGGGGTTCACCCACATATATCCATTATGCAACCTACATTCTTTCCTATATGATTTATAATCACTTTTGATATTCTTGACCAATATAATATTTCCTTGGATTTTCTCAACTAATATGGTTATTTAATCATTATGTGCGCGTTGTGGGGAAAAAGCAATAACTACTCGAAAATCTCTTGACTCTCAGAGGGTTAAAGAGACAAAATGAAATCTTGAATTGACAGCTATCAACCCTCCAAATGGTTTAGATGAGATATCTCGTCCATCAAATTCTGATCAATTTCGATGATGACGAGATTAGATGGTTGGGTTTGGGGGCTTTATGACACAAGGGCCATATTTGGCGGTACTGCGCCAAACATACAACATCAAGTAACAGACACACAATGAAAGCTTTACTGACACAGAAGAGAGAAATACATCCAGGGAGGAATGCATCTGACAGGAATCGAACCTACGCCGCCTACAACTGATCATAGCGAGATATCTCGTCATCAAGATATTGTCGATTTTTTTTATGATGACGAGATCAAGATCTAGTCAGCTTCTTTTCTAATGATGACGTACCTCGTCCAACAAGATCTGGCCAGTTTTGCTAATGATGAGACAACCTCGTAGAGTCAACCACCAGGGGAGTTGATAACATGCGACATATTTAATTAAATTAAAGAGTAATTAAAGAAGGCAAATTAAAAAGACAGTATAATGAGAAGTTCAGTTCAGATTAATTTGTATTAATTTGAATTGTTGCAATAACATCGAGGTGACTTAAATGTGGAATCATCTAGTAATTCTAGGCCCCGGTAGCCCAGTTGGCAGAGCATCGGATTAGCAACCGGAGGGTTCGAAACTCAGTCCAGCCAAAGACCGTCGTGTACACGGAGGCTAGTGCACGTTAAATCTGTCGTGGCCTCAAATGTCCTCACGTTGGCGTGGTGTGGAAGTTTGGAGAGCGGGGTGCCAGCTCGGGTGTTGCCTCGTGATCTGACCGTGGTTCAAAATTGCAAGGTACTGTCCTCGGATCTTTCTCTTGGGGATTGTTCCCGAACCGTCGCCAATAGCCCGTTGTGTTGCTCCAATTAACTACCTACCAACCCAGTAATTCTAACTCAATCTGTAACTTCAAAATCTTAGAATTTTTAGCAGTTTGTCTGCTTTTGAACCTTGCGCCATAAAACCTACTTAGAATCTACTAGAATACTACTACTTAGAATTACATCTACTTAGAATTTTTAATAAGTGCAACTTTTTCCATTTTAACCCTCCTGTGTCTCGACGAGGTATCGTCATTTGCAAAACTGACCTGATCTGATGGATGAGATGTTTTGTCATTAAAATAAAACTGACCAACCTTGATCATTAAAAAGACGGCATCATAAAGAAATCGGCAGTAAATATCTTGATGACGAGGTATCTCGTCATTAGCACAATTGGTCTGATCTTGATGGACGAGATATCTCGTCGAAACCACTTGGAGGGTTAAAGTCGACGGGAGTAAAACTAGCCGAATCGTTCAAGCATTTAGTGTTAAAAAAGATGCACTGATCAATGCGCAAAAAATGAAATGCATTTCGCTTAACTGAATTCAACAAGCATACATCTCGAATCCTTTCCATGTTCAATTATATTCTTTGAACTGACTGCTTACACGTTGCAAGGAATAAGTACCCATTTCTCAAGTCGGATTGTCTAAGTTTTACCCACTGCCTCTTTCTCGGAGCTTTACTCGGAGGAAAGGATTTCAACTGATAAATACGCGAGAATCTCCTCGGCCCAAAGTACTCGGGTGACCGATGAACTTGCGTAAATCACAAAGCCTCTTTGCTTAAACTCCTCGAATCTGCCACCAGTCAGGTATTTAGCAGTTCATTCACGCGCGCATACTACCGGGTGCCTACTTCCATTCGGAAAATACTAAATGTATTTTAATTATGCACTCCAAATAATTAGTAATGCTATCGGCGTCAAGCTTTTTAAGTGCATCCGAGCATGTCGGGGAGATAAACCGGATAAAAGTTGCATTCAAAATGTTTATAAGGTAAGAGCTGCAATAGCCACCGACTGATGGTAAGTTCATATCGCATTACTGTTTCGTCTTTTTAATTTTCGTGAGGATGTTGAGATTTTTAAGTGTCGCCTGTAAAGGTAATATTCAAACAACTTTGTGCCTTTGGCGCTTGATCGGCTGTGTGAGTTTTTTTCATGCTCACCAATGAACCCTCCAAGTGGTTTTGACGAGATATCTCGTCCATTAAGATCTGACTAATTTTACTAATGATGAGATACCTCGTCATCAATTTACTGCCGATTTTTGATGATGTCGAGATCAGGATCTGGTCAGTTTTCTTTTAATGACGAGATATCTCGTTCATCAAGATCTGATCAGTTTTGTTTATGACTAATATCCTGTTGAGGGTTAAAGCTTCTGCCCACATTAGTATTAAACTATTTAGTCTCTTTATTTAAAATGTATTTTTAAATGTTGTTTCTTAGTTCCTAAACGTTCTATTTCCTTCCGACATGCGATGACAACTTCATTTTTAGATTTAAAATGTCAATTTTTAAAGAATAATGCAACATACTTTTAAGGTGATGAAAAGTTAATTTAACGAAGCTTCAAGCGCCTTCAAATCGATTGCTTGGTAATGTTTTTTTAGCCCTGTAGTATATATCCTTGCACAATTGCTTGGACACAAAATAGGAATATTTTTCAAATAAACAAATAAAAAGTTTTGCTTTAACTAATAACCTGATTACACCTGTACAGCTTAAAGAATTGAATACAGTCTGAAGAATCGAATACACAGTTTGAAGAATTTAATTCACAGTTTGAAGAATTGAATACGCAGTTTGAAGAATTTAATTCAGTCTGAAGAATTGAATACACAGTTTGAAGAATTGGATACGCTGTTTGAAGAATTGAATACGCAGTTTGAAGAATTGAATACGAAGGGAGTTTAAAGAATGACTCGATTGAGATAAGCGTTTTCGAAACTTAAACACTCACAGATTACAGTTTAGACCCGCAAAACCTATGAATCCAAATTTCCTACCAGTGAATGCTAGTTAATTCTGCCTTAATTATTAATAGGGCTTGCTTTTCCTTCTTGACGTTTCACATTATCTTGGGTCTAGAGTAATAGCTAAGGGAGGGGAGATGCAGGAGCGACGGCCTCGTGCGCCAATATCTAAAGGTGCGGCAGTTCAGTGATATTTATTAAAAACTATGTAATTTTCTTAGGAAGATGAAATGTATAATTTTAAGCACATTTTTGTCCTTGTCATAGAAGTACTTTCCGCTTTTAGAAGATGACGATTAAATTATCTACTTACAAACGTCTGGAGAGCACAAAACAAGACAGGAACCACATTTTCTTACTTCCGTTCTAGAGATTCATTTAGCAGGAGTCATTAACAAAATCCAGATTTTGCTAGTTTTCATGCATAATTACAATCAAAAATTTATACTCTGAACAGTTATTGAAAATTAATGTAGTACTAATTATTTATTCCTATTTATTTAAATAATTATACTTTATCTTTATTTAAAATACGTACATTTTGTTTGGGACCGGGTGGCAATAGCCTCATTTGCCCCAGGTCCCAAACTGAATAACTAGCTCCGCCTCTGCTTGAGTTCTATATAATACGAAGTCCAAAAGCATCAGTTCTCTCTTGTGTTTGGCAAAGCATGGCCCTAGCGCCGTAAAACCCAACCAAATAACCAACGAGCCAAAAGCACCATGTTCTTCAAACGGATCAAAGTGTGTCAAAGCACTCTGAAGTAGAAAAGTCAATCCCTCTCGTTTGCAATGGAACCCAAAAAGTCCATTTGCGGGACACCTGTATTCACAGCTTATTTGCTTCTAATTAGGGAATAGTTTGAGCGCAGGGAAGCTCGTCTAATTTTTACTTGATCCATCAAAAGCAGAGGGGTTTAATCCGTTGTAATCTAAGGCACCGAGCGAGCCGCGGCTCATATTTCAGGCGACTGGGTTACACCCCCACAGCGCACCATCACTATTAAGCTGCAATTTAAGAAGCGTTAAAAATGCGCGCAATTTCCTGATTGAAAAATTCGCCGGCGTAATTCAGCGACGGCGCCTAGAAGAGATTCATCCCATTCAGCGTTGGAGGAGGACCACAATTAAAATGAGCCGTTTGCGTGGTGGTTGGATGCCATTTAAATGAAGCTAGGTTTACGTTGTCTTCTCAATTACGTAACTCATTAGTCAAATAAAACTTACTTTGTAGAGCAGTTACGGACATTAATTTGTCTGTGTCTGTTCCTTGGAAAATGCCTCTGTAATTTCTACAAGTGGATACCTCTCCGAGTAGAAACAAAGTTTAGAGAAGGTATGCCAAACAATTAATCCATTAAGCGAGCGTCACTCCTAAACACAATAAGCGGCGTTCGGGGATGCAGATGCTTAACGTATCACACTGAAGCCGGGATAAAGTATTTAAAGCAACTTCCTTACAGAAAGTAACTTCCCCCGGAATAACTTGGGGATTCAAGTTGCGAAAATAAGAATTCTTATCTGCTAAATCGATGCGGAAGGTATGATTGCTGCCCCTTCCGCAAGCTGTGGCCACTGACAAAATTCGCCCTAGGATAAATGAACGAACACGGAATGAAATGGTGGGTGAATTTTATTGACAGAATTAGATGGAGTATTAAAGAGCGATGTTATGATCGAAGCCTGGTAAGCGACATGTTTATAAGGTTCATTTTTTAATTGTTTGGAGAGGGGTTTTAAACACATTCTCAATGGAACACGCGTTTGTTTGAATAGCACAGATATAAGTTTTCAATCTAGCTTTAAACACTAATTCCAACTATACAATTTATACTTAACGTGAATTATCAGAAACAATGTAAAAGTTAACGGCAAAAAAGGTACATATTTCCTCTTTCAGTTTAGTAAAATGTTTCTTTACACTTTACGTTTACACGTTTTCTGAAATGCTGTTGCTTTACACTTTAACCCTCCAAGTGGTTTCGATGAGATATCTCGTCCATCACATCTGACCAATTGTACTAATGATCTCGTCATCAAGATAGTGCTGATTGTTTGATGATGACGAGATCAAGTCTCGGTCAATTTTCTTCTAATGACGAGATATCTCGTCCATTAAGATATGGTCAATATTTTTCTAATGGCGAGATATCTCGTCGAAACAATCACTAGGAGGGTTCTAAAGTGGTGTATGAATTATCACACTTCAACTTTTCATTCAATAATTTCAGATTGAACTCAAAATTAAAAGCAGTTCAAAAATTAGACTTATACAATTATTTTAGGACATCATGATTCAGTTAGCCTTTTACGTTTATTAATTTGCTACTATTACCAAACCAAATATCAAGCGTATTTTTCTTTAAACGAATTGAGGCTTTAGGATCGAAAAAATATGCCATTCTATTTACATTTTGTAAAATTTTAGTCGTTCAAATCTTTAAATTTTGAGTTCAATGGTTGTAGTTGATGTATTTAAAAATCAATTATCTATAAATATTCCAAAGATAAAATATCCCCCAAAAAATTTGGTATTTCTCTCTTCTGTGGTAGTAAAACCTCTCTTGTGTGTGTATGTACATTACTTGAAGATGTCTGCCTTATGTTTGGAGCAGCATGGCTAAATGTGGCCCCTTGAACCATAAAACCCAATCCAACCAACCAATCCAAACAAATTGACTTCTTGTATGGTTAAAAACAAACTAAAATCGATGTTGTTCATATGACGAAATATATAGAATTTCTATTAAATTAGAATGTTTTTGTTATAAGATAAATAAAGATTGTTACAGTGATATGGGCAGGCTCAAAAAAGTATTACCACTCACTGATGCCTCCTTGAAAAATATTCTTGGGCATTTAAAGACAAGTTTTGTAATACATAATAGGATAAAAGATATGTATAAGACCCATTTCAAATTGTAAACGAAGATGTTAAAAACTAAAAACTATGTCCAGACAAGTATGCTAGAAGGGTCTGAATCAGTGAGATAATAAATCCAGTACACTCTAGTAAAACCACTTTAATTTACTTAAAATACGTACATAACATTGCCCAGCTTTGACGGAACAATGCAATGGTTGAAAAAATTTAAGTTGTTTGCATTTATATAGAAAGTTTTAAACGCTCTCATATACCAATTTTACAGCCCCTAAATGTAGAGAACATGAATTCTAATATATGGATATTTGAATTAAAAGCTAAATACTCCATTCTACCTAAACTATTTAATATGGTTTAAATTTAATAATCATTGATAGGAAACTACATCGTTTCGTCTGAAAGCAGCTAAACTGACTAAAAAGGGTTTTTACTGTACAATTGTTTAAAGACTATTAATTGTTAGATCAAAAATAAAAATTATAATAATTTTTAAAGTGATATATAACATTTAAACACATTACCAATGTAACAGCGCATTTCTCATCATCATGAAAACACTCATTTAGTGTCCAGAAAAATGTCAGTTAATGAGTTTCTACTCTAAGCCGATGAAATTCTGTTTAATATCCTTTGCAACATGTTTTATGGTAAGTGCAAGAAAGTATATACATTCCTAAAACTTATCACCAAACTATTTTATATTTTTAGGTCTACCTCAAATGCTTAGGAGGAAATGTGCCCGCTTGCTCTATTCGTGGAATACGAAGGGAAAGAAGGCTATAGAATCTTTACTGTCTCTTTCTACATGTATTTATATAAATATGCTTGAATAAAAAGTATTTTTTGCATGTTTTCACTAAGTTAAACATGTTCTGTAATATTTTATCTCGAAAAAAGTAGACTATCCATGCGGGTTTATTTTATGATGCTGCTCCTCTTTCAGCAACCAACATAAATCTATAACAACACGATGTAAGACGCTTTTCTATCCTGAAGATAAAGTGAATAGATTTAGACGCATGCTAAAAGTACAACTTCTATGCATTTTGTAACGGAAATGTATTCGAGGTGGCTGATTTCTTACCCGCAAAAAACTCATTTCATTCAACCAGAAAAGAATTCTGATTTGTTTCTCAAGAAAAGAATCCGCGTTATTGAAACAAAGCAATAAATATTTTTAATTGTTCTTATGATTTTATCAGACATAAATAATAACTGAGAATTATGAATTCTGCTACTCTTCCAATTATACCCTTTTCAATGCAACGACAGTGCTATGTTTATTACAGTACTATGTTTATTACAATTAAACACTATGTTTATTACAATACTATGTTTATTACATTTAAACACTATGTTTATTACACTACTATGTTTATTACATTTAAACACTATGTTTATTACACTACTATGTTTATTACAGTTAAACACTGTTTATTACATTTAAACACTATGTTTATTACACTACTATGTTTATTACAGTTAAACACTGTTTATTACACTACTATGTTTATTACAATACTATGTTTATTACAGTACTATGTTTATTATAGTTTAACACTACGTTTATTACAGTACTATGTTTCAGTTCAACACTACGTTTATTACTGTACTATGGTTATTACAGTTAAGCAATACCAAACTGGTTAGCTTAACCTTCCAAGTGATTTCGACGAGATATCTCTCTTGCGATCGTCCGTCAGATCTGACCAACATTTTAGTTTTCATTTCAGATAATCCCGTATTTATCCACTAAGGAGTTCATATGTAACCTGCTTACCAAATTCTTGTATACAATTTGGTCCAATAGAATCTTAGAATTCTTTCCATCAATAGATATGATCATTATGTGATTATGAGGAAAAGCAATACTCGGTCAATTCTACTCTGAAATCTCGTGACGTTCAGAGGGTTAATTTGTTTTAACTCTCCAAGAGGTTTCAACGAGATATCTCGTTCATCACGATCTGACCAATTTCGCCAATGACCAGATCTCGTCTTCAAGATATTGCACATTTTTCAATACTTCAATTAAGTGCAAGTTTTGTAATACATATAGCGGGATAAAATAATGTATACATGAACGAGGTCTCGATAAGTATCCAATATTATAGATTGACGCCTAACTGGCATAGTGGTACTGCCACCCAGTAGGCCTAGGGTTGCAAAATATCGGTTTGTAAGCGAATGGAGAGATGTTGGTGATTGTCTCTGTTATGGTAAAGATGGCTTACACATTGGATGCTCCTTCACAAATACCCGTCAGTCCTCCCCTGGTAATACCGAACGCCGAGGAGGTCAGTGGTCGGGCAACAGAAAAATATTGAGTATCGAAAAGTTATTAATTTTACTAACTGATAATTTATTTGGCTAACCCTCCAAGTGGTTTCGACGAGATATCTCGTCCCTCAAGATCTGACCAATTTCGCTAATGACCAGATATCTCATATCCAAGATATTGCTGCTTTTTGATGATGCCGAGATCAAGATCTGGTCTGGTTTGCAGAAGACGAGATACCTTGTCGAGACAACCACCAGGAGGGTTAAAGCTTGGTCTGAAGAATTTTCGGAGCATTACTGTAAAATTTCCATACTTTCAATTACAAGTACTTTACTCGTTCTAATTGAGTACGTATACCGTCAAGGTATCCGACAAACTACCAATTAAGCGAAACCTTGCGTAAAACGAGTTTCCTAACTGAAGGTATAACAATTAAAAGTCGATTCCCGAAACCATCCTTACGCGTAAAAGGACAGCCCTAAAATTCAATTTAAGGATGAGTCGAAACGGCTTCAAAATGAGATGAACTAAAGTAGGCATGTAAATAGCTGTCATTAGGCAAATCGAAACGGTGAAAGGAAAAATAAAGATGAATCTACCCTACCGAATTCTTTATTTAGAAGAGTTAACGAGTAAAGAATAAGTATATTTAGTACTCCAATAAACAGCTCGCAGGGACTCCGTAGCAGATGCAATAAACATAGAAATTATTCATTGCCGGTGCAATTTTCTTCGGATAAAGCATCCCGTCTTGCTGCTCTTTACTAATCCTTTGAGAGAGGCTCCCCTGCTCCATTTTCAATCAATTGTCGTGGAGAGAGTCCCCATCTAAGACGCAAGACCGCGGTATTAGATGCGGCTTGAATTGACTTTACTTCAGCCATTCGAAGACATTTATAGTCCATCTAAAGGGAAGACGGGACACAAATGAGTCGTTGCAGGAACCGTTTCCAGTCTGCTCCGCCGGGAACGATGTATACAGTCGAGCGGGAGCCGGGAACAAATTTCGCGGAGAAAAACTCCCGTTTCCAGGAATGGGGAGCTTGAACAGAATATACACCCGGGGGAAAGTTAAATATATCAGAGATACGGTCCAATCACGTTCTGGATGCTTATGAATATGGAAATTTTCATGTCAAAAATCGAAGGATAAGGGGATGGAGAGAATTCATTTGTTCGTTCTATGAATATAGTAGTGCCAAAATATATACTTTAAAAGTACACTTTAAAGCTTCAATGGTAGAGGGGTGATTTGTGCATATGCAACAACGACATCCTTCAACAATCGCGATTTTTCATGAGAAGTATTTAAAGTTTTCAGTTGCCATTCTTTTGTGGAGTCTATTTAAAGCTGCTCTTGCGAGGTTTAGTTCCTACATATATATATATGAAATCTTAATATGGATATATTCTATTCGCATATCGACGGCTTAGAGCAGGTACTCATTAACTGACAAAACAAATTTTAATTGACAGCTGTTTTAAGACTATTAGCTTTTAGGTCACAAACTAAAAATTATAAGCATTTTGCTACTGTTATATTGAAAAAAAGACGTTCAAACAGATTAAAATAAGAGAATGTATTGATCATTATGAAAGTAAGCATCTAGTGTCTCCAAAAAATGTCATTGAATGAGTTTCTGCTCTAAGCCTACGACATACATGGTGTTTCGAAAACATCTGGCCAAATTGTAAAGGGTGGTAGAGGGCCCAAAATTATCGTTTTTGTCAAAGAATCTGTCTGGAAATGCCGCTTTAGGTGGTAGAGGGCGCTGTTTAGGTCAGTCAATAACATCGTTTCTGTGGCGTAAGCCGTCATTCCCCGCTACATAGCTACACGGATACGCTTGCCGTTGAAAATCGAAGCGAGGAATGACGTCTTACGCCACAGAAGCGATGTCATTTTTTGACCTAAACAGCGCCCTCTACCACCTAAACTGGACATTTCTGGACACACATTCTTTAACAAAAAAGTGTTTATTTTGGGCCCCTTTACCACCTTTACAGTTTGGCCAGGTATTTTCGAAACACCATGCATAAATAAGGACATGACATGGAGATACCGTTTTTCCTGTATAAGTAACTCATCAGTAACAATTTTTGAGTTCAGAGGTTATATGTGAAGCTCTTGTAAATAACTTACAGAAGGCTTCCAACTTGACTGATCATACAGGTAATGCATTCCAAATACACAGCTCAGATTTTCTAAACATGCGACGATTATTTACAAATAACTTTCTTAGCTCCATTGAGCACTTCTAAACAATACTCACATATCTTAACCTTCCAGTACATCACATTACGGTTTTTAGTAAATCTCATCTATCAACTTCAAGCTTTTGAATAGTTCTTTAATTGAGATAGATTCCGCAGGAATCAAATACTCTCTTCGAATATAATCATATATTAGCTAACACGAAGTGGCTACGATACCTACTTTTTTTAGCCTTCGATACAATTTTAAATATTAGCAAAAGCTATCACTTTTTCAGAATCTTGTTTGACTCTATTGTTAAGACGTAAAAGCGTTAGAGAAAATTTTAGTGATTTAAAATAATTAATATAAAGGAGATCTGTTTGATGTAATGAAGTTTATCCTTTTACACTTTTTATTAGGTTGTGGCTAACTTTATGCTTTATTTATATCGGATTGTATTATATTTTGTGTCTAGTATTACAGTGATTTTTTCAGACAAATTTAACAAACATAACATTGAAAAAACTAGTGTGTCTATTGAAAAACAAAGCTACTAAGTTAAAACAATAAATAAATATCATTGCAAAATGAATCAAGATTTGGTGTCAACGTTTATTAGAATTGCAGAAAATGAGAAAAATAGATTTGATGGATTCAGCTTGTTGCATAGATTTTAATTCGTACTTATCAATTTAGGACTATAAATAAACTGTTTTGCTATTACGTTTCTATTGTGAAAAAATCTGAGTGTCAGATGTTACACAAGATTCTATTAGACTTATCTTAAGATTGGGCAGTCACAGCGAAACCTTATCCTACGACGCATACACATAAACGTAGTAATTTTTGTTCTTGCAAAACTAAGAGCTACTGAAATTGAATGTTTTTGTGCAGTAGCTTTCTAAATTGAAGTAAGAAATAAACATCAAACCACATAACTGAAAAAAGAATCACGATGTTGTCCGCGTTTATTAAACCTGCAGAAAACGAGAAAAAAACAAAATTTAAAAGATTCAGCTTATACTTAGATTTCAATTCATACATACTAATTTAGAACTAAATTATTTTGCTCTTACGTTTCTACGTGTAATGGATACTCTGAATATCAGATGTAACACAAGATTCGGTGGTATTTATCTTAAGATTGGGCAATCACAGCGAAATTCTATCCGCATACACACAGTAATTTTCGTTCTTGGAAAAACAACAGAGCCGAATAAATTAAGTGTTTATAGAACTATGCAGTCTTTTTAATAATATTTTCAAAAAATCTTTTAAGTTTCAGATTTCAGAAAATGGGTTTTTGGATTAATTAATGTTCAAGTCAACAATAAGTAAAAGTGATTAGTATCGAAAACTTTTATCTAAACGATGTTTTGAGTTTTATCAATAAATTACTGATGGAAATAAATGTTTGCTTTGATCAAATTTGCATATAATCTGCTCTTAACTTTAAGGGTCAATGTAGAATTCCTTCTATAAATGTGCATAAAAGGATACCAATCTTATCAGTAACATCTTTTAAACATGTTTTAGTTATTAGTATGCCTTAAATAGAGCGATTCTACATTAGATATAGCTGCAGTTACCAAACTTTCTACTTAATCTAATCTATAATTCTCCCCTTTCTTATTTATCTTATATTTTTATACATTGAGTTGATGCAAAAATTCTTCCCGTTTTTAGCACTAGATGGCATTCCATCGCAAAAACGAAGTGATCAATTTCACACGTGTAAAGTTTTGATGTTTGAAAGATGGAATTTTAGCGAGTATTTGGGAAACAAATTGTGTCATTGGTTATGTTTTTAAAATTTTGTTAAGCATTAAAAATGGCAGAAAATAAGGAGCATTTTGGACATATTATGAATTCTTATTTCCGAAAGAGCAAGAATGCTTCGCATACGCTAAAGAAGATATGTATTGTGTATGGTGAGGGTGCCGTAGACGATTCCACGCGCCGGAAGTGGTTGAGAAAGTTTCGTCACCTGGATCAGTTCTTTAGCCAGAAACCTCAGAACTTCTATGAGAACGGGATGATGCAGCTACCGGAGAGATGGAGAAGGGTCATCGAACAGAACGGCACATAATATATTGATTAAATCTAATTTTTAGTGAATACAATTTTCTTCAATTTTTGCCAAAAAACCCGGGACGAACTTTTGCATCAACCTAATAAATCTTATATACATTCTCCAAAAAAAATCTTTTCATCTTTTCTCATATAGTGTTTCGAAAATACCTGGCCAAATTGTAAAGGGTGATAGGGGAGCCCCAAATAAAAACTTTGGTTAAAGAATCTGTCCGGAAATGCCGCGTTCAGGTGGTAGAGGGCGCTGTTTTGGTCAGTCGATAATATCGTTTCTGTGGCGTAAGACGTCATTCCCCGCTCGGATTTTCAACTGCAAGCTCCGATTTCGTCATGTAGCGATGTAGCGGAAATGACGCTTTTCGCCACAGAAACGATGTTATCGACTGACCAAAACAGCGCCCTCTATCACCTAAACGCGGCATTACCAGACAGATTCTTTGACAAAAACGATAATTTTGGGCTCCTCTACCACCCTTTACAGTTTGGCCAGATGTTTTTGAGACACCCTATGTACATCCTTCCTTGTTTTTTAACTTGTCTCCTTCACAGCCTAAACATTCATAATGTTTCAGAAATGTGCTGTTTTCCTAATCTATACCAATTTAAATGTACATTTTTTTAACTCAAGCCATAAACCAATTTCAGAAATTTATCTGGGAGAAGAGATGAACAAATATTTTTCTGAAATTAAATTGTTTTAATACTCTTTTGCCATGTAATATCGTAATTATATATTGATTATTATTGTACATTACCAAAGAATTACCATCGATTCTCGAAATCCGAGAGATACCAGAGTATAACAACCTTGTAGATCGTTAATTAAATGGCGACGAGATAAAAGCAGAAGCGCCGTGAAAGTGAGTTGATTCTGTGATTACTCTCAGAACAACATCCCGAGGGGAAGACCATCCCAGATCTCACTTAAAATTTCCCACAGAAATGAGGCATTTTTATTTCTTATTATAATAAAAATGATTTACAGGAGGTCGAGCTGTTTAGGAGTTGACGGAACAAGAGTATCATTTTGTAAGCCATTATTTGGTGAAATTATCGCGAGGCAATTTCTTGTAGGAACTACATACTGCATTCGGAGAATTGCCCCGTGCCTAGAGCGGGAAACGCTGCGTCGTTTATCTTAGATTATTAGCTACGTTGATCGTATCACTCTCAACATTTCTTCTCTTAGATATGAAGGGTTTATGTACATTTTCTTCGGGTGGAAAAGCTCAATCAAGCGAGAATATTGCGAAGAGGTAGAAGAATTATAGGATTTGCTTCCCCGCCGTGTTCAGGACATCGGAGAGCACAGGATGGATTGACTTCGGAGAGAGGATAAATGAAATGACGGAGAAATTTTTCTAAGTCAAAGTATCTTTTATGTAAGAGCGAATATACGAAATATATTTATTTGGACTATTTAATCCTCCTGATGTCGACTATGATCTCGTCATTGGTAGAAACTGACCAGATCTTGATGAACGAAATATAAATTCATCTGATAGGTAGGTATTTAATTAACGTCACACTGGAGCAACACAACATGCTATTGGAGACGGTCCGGGATCAAACCCGAAGGGAAAGATCCGAGAACAATACCATGTAATTTTGAATCACGGTCGGATGACGAGGTCACACCTGAGCTGGAACCCCTCTCTCCAAACTTCCACACCACGCCAACGTGAGGACATTACAGGCCACGACAGATTTAACGTGCACCAGCCCCTTTTACACACGGTGGTGTTTGATTGGATTCGAACTCGCAACCTTCCCGTTGCTAATCCGTTACTCTTCCACAATCCGTTCTTTCTACAATCCGCTATTCTTCTAATAAAGATATGGGCTACCGTGGCCCATATCTTTATTAGAAGAAAACTGATCAGGTCTTGATCTCGTCAGCTTCAAAAAACCAGTAATGTCTTGATGACGAGATATCTCGTCATTAACAAAATTGGTCAGATCTTGATGGACGAGATATATCGTCAAAACCACTCGCTAAGAGGGTTAATTAATGTTTTTAGAAAATAATTGAATTTCATGAAGCCCTTTAAATTTTAAGTCTCTGTGCCCAGCAGACAGATTCTAACAAATTTTTTTGTGGCTCAATGGGTTTGCTCATTGGGCTAGCCCAATGAGCTAACCACGGAGCCACAAGAAACTGAACCTGGTCCTGCAAGACCCTGAGTATATTTATCTTCTGTATCAGTAAAACTTTCGAGGTGAAAACAAAAAAATGTTCACAGGGTACTGTGTCCCCTTAAGAAGTTTAGTAATTGTTTAGAGTTTTTAAATTGGACGGGGCAATTCAAAAACAGCATAAGTTACTTTTAATAAGAGTAATTTACAATGTTTTTAAATTAGCCAATTAAATGATGACTAAACGGCTACGTAAAAGCATACTACCATAGAGAAATCAGAATCAGTGATTCAGAGACAATTTTTGAAAACTTGCAGTTTAGAATATCCGCAGATCCAACATATTTCCTCGGGACACTAACCACAATGATTCCAATTCTTCCCAAATGCTTATCTCTCATTCTCTTCAGAAAGTCCCTATTAATCAATTAATGGATCAAAGCACCCGCCGCTCGCCTTGCAAACATTCAGGTCTTTTAACGGATGTGAAAAAAAATACATAAACTGGAAATTTCGCCGAGCATTCTCCGGCATTAAATCAATCACCGGATTATCCCTATATCGCCTTACGCATTGCACATGCTTGAGATCACATATCAGCAAGTGGTTGATTTGTCAGCAGTTCTTCGAATGAAAATAAAGATAGGTGGTAAATGAAAAGCTCTTGACTCCAGCATCACATCAAAGGATTTGACCGAGAGATTGGAAATTTACTGAAATCAGACATCTCTTATCGAGATTTCAACACTGCGATAAAGAAGGCTTAACTGTACTCAAGTGATTGTAATGCGTTCAAACTGCAGCTCAATGGATTGCTCTGTACCAAAAAGATGGAAGCACCCAGAAACATTGACCACTAACCATGAAATTTGGTATGTCATCGTCTGTAGTAGTGGCACGTTGTAGTTTGACAACACAACGATACGTCCAGCAGATCCTACAGCTTGCCTTTCATGTCAGGGTCACGGTATCCCGGTTGGATGTAGGTAGGTATTTTACTAGCGTCGCACTGGAGCAACACAGCGGGCTATTTGTGACGGTCCGGAATCAAACCAGAAGAAAAAGATCAGAGGACAATACCATGTAATTTTGAATCACGGTCCGAGGACGAGGTCACAGCTGAGCTGGCACCCCTCTCCAAACTTCCACACCTCGCCGACGTGAGTACATTTGAGGCCACGACGGATTTAACGTGTGCCAGACCCCTTTCTACACGACGGTCATTGGTTGGATTCGAATTCGTAACTCCCGTTAACTAATCTGCTAATCCGTTATTCTTACAACCGTGCTACCAAGGCCCCCTTTAAAGGTTCAATTACAATTTAAAGAGATTACTTTTTTACACAACAGATCTAAGATTTTTAGATCAGTGTTAACTTAATTTTCGTCTCTACATATCATTTCCAGTTGTACTAATGTTATTATTATTAAGTGGCTTATGATTATGCTTCCCTTTCAAATAATTTCAAATGCTTGATTTCGTTCCACATGACATGAAAATATCTAATTGATAATTATTGTTTTTTATAATACTTATATATATAATATATTTTATAAATTTTAAATTTTTAGGTCTTTTCTAGTCAGAGTTGAAAAACCATGCATAGTATAAGTTCAATGTTAAATTCATCTTTTATAAATTTAAAATTTTTAGCTGTATTCTTTTCTAGTTAGAGTTGAAAAACCATGTTTATAAGTTCAATGTTAAATTCATCTTTTATAAATTTAAAATTTTTAGCTGTATTCTTTTCTAGTTAGAGTTGAAAAACCATGTTTATAAGTTCAATGTTAAATTCATCTTTTATAAATTTAAAATTTTTAGCTGTATTCTTTTCTAGTTAGAGTTGAAAAACCATGTTTATAAGTTCAATGTTAAATTCATCTTTTATAAATTTAAAATTTTTAGCTGTAGACTTTTCTAGTCTAGTTAAGAGTTGAAAACCATGTATATAAGTTCAATGTTAAATTGCTCTCGATATTTCTTATTGAATTGACAAGGAAAGAAGAGATTGTGGCCTAGGGGCTGAAAAAATTCAACTTTGGAGTAAATCTGATGAAGGATGGAATCAAAATGAAGACCAGCATCATGTCAATGGACAGATGCTGACGTTTAACATCCAGTGCACAGGTTGGAGTGAAAGGCACAATGGACGGAGATTAATTTCCTCATGCAATACTCCGACCTCATAAAAGAAATCTCTACCCCACCAGGGACTGCTCAAATATTAACGATTCTTCTGTATCGGTGCACTGCTGGGGAACGACCGAACACGAGAGTATTATATTTCACACTTGATTCGCTTTTACATAATGTACTCAGACTTTTTGCTTCACAGATGGTATCAAATGCTGCATTTTATTGTTGGTAAAAACTATCCAAAGGAAAGTTATTGTGCTATGTAAATGATAGCTAATTGGGAAATGTTTTCAAAGTAAATTTTAGAAACGCATGTTTCTCAGGTGTATTAAAGTTAGAATACTTCAAATAGCTTACTAAAATGTTTAGAAATAAACGCTCGACTACTTTTTTTACAGTTGAGTACTATAACTAACTAGTAAGCTCGAAATTAAACCTTTTATAACTGAGCATGCGTTTCAAAAAGGTCTTATATTCCACGAATGCATTTTTATTATACGTTAGTTCATATCTTAGTAGACACTTTTCAAAGCTTTTTAACCTACTGCATATTCTATAAATTTTTAGTTGCATGTATAGACAAAACTTATATTTAAATTTATATGTACTTTATTACATGAAGAGTAGCAAGTGAGTTTTTTAAACTTTCAAAAAATATATGCATATTTTCAAGTTATAATTGGGTTATTATATTATTGATTTAGTTCCTGTACCAATTTATTTTTTTACCATTTTATCACTTATAATTTGTAATGTTAAATTTTCATTTAGGTTAATTCCAAGGTTAAATTTCGTACTTGAATAATGCTATTCAAGTAATATTTACATTAATAAAGCAAATTATATTCTGCCTTTTTTAATACTCGTTTCTCGCTCTATTATATAACTTACCCTCTCTTTTCGTATCCGAATCAACAATATTTGTGTTTTTCTTATAATTTATTTTATAAGCTGTAACCTCTTTTAGGTTCATCAGGGTCTCTTTCGTATTTGTACACGCACCTACAACTATTCCTATCAATAAATTACTTTTCTTTCGGCTCATTCTGTTCCCTCTCATTCAGATCTCGGTTAAAACACCTCTTGTGCAACAGCCTTCAGAGGCACATCTATAAGTGTGTACGAGCCTTCACGACCCCAAAGTACTTTAGTGGTCTTCTTTTCCCATGGTGTTTACTGTTTTTATAGTAAACACGATGTGGCGCTCCCGGATACCCAAGCGATCTTTTTCTGCTTTCATCCAACTACTATGTTCCCAATACCTCTTTTTTTCCTTTCAAGACATTTGTACTGAAAGTTGTCTGCCTTGTGTTTGGTGTACTTGACTAAATATGACCATAAAATTCTAAAACACCAACCTCTCGTGCAACAACAATAAAAGGAAACCCGTATCTTTTTCTTTTCGTGAATTTGTTATTCGGCAATATTCATACTCTTCTGATCAATGATTTCATCTTCATTCGGCTCTTTTTAATTACTTGTGTATTATAAACTGCATGTTTTTTAGTTTCTTCGGCACTTTTGTCTTTTTCTTTTGGCATTTCCAGTCTGCGATTGTTATATTCCCATACTACACTACCCTCAGGGACACATCTTCTTTAGGTGTGTACGGGCTTTACGAACCCGAGGTACCCTAGTGATCTAATCTTTTCCCATGGAGTTTACTGCGTCTGGTAAACATGGAGATCGCAACTTCCAGGATGCCCTAGCTATCTTTCTCTATACTTTCTCCTCTGCATCCTTTCTTTTCACAATAACTTGACATTATCTGTGTTTGGTAAAATAAATGGCCAAATACGGCCGTTGCGCCATAAAACCCCAAAACAACCAACCCATACTACACGTGTGCTTCAACGTTTGCATTCTTTTCTTATTTCAATATTTGAAATTAATATTTAAAGTATTGAATCAGTTGAGTCCTTTCCCATTTTTTCACCACGTAAAGCTATCTAAAAAAATAAGCAAGTCTTACATGCCACTGGCCACGCGTGCGTTACTTTTTTTCTATAGCATTTGTTAACAAAACTATTTAAGTGCAGCGTCTGGGTTTCCTTGAGAGGGACTTTTCGGGGGATTAATGAGAGGCCAGTTCATGCCGTCACAAAACCCGTGCCCTATCTGAGCAGTTAATAATCAGGTTCGGAAACGGTGGTAGTGCACGCTGTTAAAAAGAGAAGGCGACCTATAAATACTGCGAAAAGCAACGACTCTCCATAAAAACGGGCTAGCAAAACGCTATTTACGACGGTCATGCCCTCCCATGCGATCGTAATACTCGAGCAAGACTGCTTCCAAAGATAGCAAAAAGAGAGACGGCTACCGGTAATGACGTAGCTTGTCGCATGACTGTTTGCACGCCTTCAAAAGATAATCGATATGCTTGACTACTGTTCGCTCGTGACCAACACCATAAAATAAAGCAGTCCACTTCGATTGCGGTTACGTTGAGTTATAGAAGCAGCTTTATAATAACCTGCAGAGAGATTATCGCCATTCCTGAAGCTCCCCAAAGGATACAGGCTTTGAGTGATAATCGCCGCTCTAGCTATTAGGGAGGTCTGCTACACAGGAGGGCTGTTGATGAAAGGGAACGGGGAAATTGAATTTAGAGAGGACCTACTTTTGTTACAAAAAGATACAATTGTCACATAATCGCTAATGAATTGACTAGGCTGATTTTTTTATGACAATGATTTTTTTAATCTGTGGTCTGTTGGACGCATCCATATTATAATACCGCAGACACGTTCATAGCAAGTAGTCACAGCCTCTGTAGTAGTCACACTTTTGGTAAGCTGTAGTACTTAAATACTCTTAGCATAATATTAATTCTTTTCAATTTCTTGAAGTAAATGAAGTCCCAAGAGCATTTTAATTAGCCTCTCCGAGTAGCAAAAAATAACCGTAGAGCGACAAACCCATCTAACTGAAGGCATTGAAAACGCGACTCATGTAATATTTTTCTAAACTAGTTATGATCTTCCAGTCAATACTAAAGATTCCACTTTATTTCAAGAAGTAATATATTTGTAGTTGAATTGAAGTCTTATTATTTAACTGTTTGAAAACAAGGAATTAATTTTGGCGGGAGATTATTTGTATGAACTAAATTTCTACCAATATACGCTACATTATATTAAGTATATAATTAATAAGTATGTGCAATAAAAATAAGTATGTAATAGCAATAAGGTATATAATTAAAAATTAGCTAAAACGTTTGTTAAATTAAGGGGATAGTGGACTTTCAAAAACAACAAAATCGATTTTTAATTCCAGCGTTAGACATGAACTGATATCAAATTCTGTGGATAGCAAAAATCTTTTCAGTTACGATAATTTTTGACGGAGTTACATATACAACACTAAAGATATGAGATTAGTTTAGAAAATCTACTTCAAAAACGCGTTTGTCCGATTGAGATTTTTTGACGTTCTTCTAGTTTTCGAATTGTTGTCTACGCGAATGGTTTTCATTAATTTTTTAAAAATTTTGTTGGATAATCCTTGAAATATTTTGAATGTATCTAAATGCAAATGAGAAATTTGAACATGCTTCCAAATTTTAAAATGTCGCTTGACCTGTTAATTTTGTAAATTTTTAATTGTTTTCTTACAAATTTTTTTTCTTTATAATTAAGTGCAGTTACCAAATGGGGAATTAATTTGATTTATTTGTATACAAACTATTATGTTAATTAAAATTTCCACAATGCATGTAAAATTAATGCGCATGAGACCTATCAATTTGTGCTAATTTATCAAAACTCTTATAACTCTCGTTTATGTAATAATTTCCGAATGATTTAATATTTTGGACCAAACTTTATACACATGCCGTTTTAGTAAAAACAGTCTGCAAATTTCATAATAATCGGATAAGAGCAAAAGTTTGTTTTGAAAATCCACTGTCCCAATAAAATTTGCGTCTTACCATCATTGAAATTGATACATATATCAAACGCTTCAATCTTCATGAGCTATTGGTAGAATCATTTAATGCAAAATAATTGAAACTCTAAAGGTTTCACGGACTCAGTGGTCTTATGCATCATTTACCTAAATTATCATTGCTTCAAAAAAAACCACATTACGACGAAATTATCTCCTTCTCATAGACTTATTTTTTCAAGAAAAATTTACTTTTTCTTCTTTAAGGAAACATTCTGGTATTAAATACATTCAAAAGCTCCCGCAATGGCATGACAGATTTAACTCTTCGATTCAACTGTAGCTCCTTAATTTTAATTTTAGCGATAGAATTCCCATGCGCCTGAATCTTTTGAAAAGGATTCCGTATAAACAATTACATACTGCCTAATTGGGTTAATCCACTTCAATTAAACTGTTCGCTTTCTTGGTCTACTGGGGAATGATGGTAGTGATGGAATACGAGGAAATATGTATATTCATTGATTACACATTATTCCATGCATGTATATTTTGCTGTGCCTTTAACTAAAAGTTTAAGATTACTTCACTCACATTATCAATCAATTTCGATCCCCATTCTGTTACACTTGATCTCTACAAGGTAATGATGGTAGATAATGATAGAGTAGATGAAAAATATATGACGTTTGTACACCTAAGGTTTGCCAATGCCTCTTGATGAATACTTAAGGTTTTTCCTTTCATTGATCTATTTCAATTAATGTTTTTACCATACGTGATTGCCACTGGATAAAGGCGATCAAGACAGAGATCTATAGGATATGATGAAAAATATATGATAAATAATATGAAAATGCATAATATATAATGTGATACGATTTGTCAAACATAATAAATTTTCATATATTTATCTCTCTCTGCATGTTTTTCTGTCAATCAAAAATTCACCTTACTTTTTGATACTCCTCTGTATAACTGTACACTAGGGGGCGCCGAAATTTTTTTTTCAAAATCGCTTTTGTAATACGGTAGAAAGCGTAGTTGCGTATTGTCTTTAAATAAACGACTGTATCAAAAAATATTAAACGTCTTTAGCCCTCTATCCAGCGTTAAATACGGACGAAATGGACTAAAAATGGGAAGAAATGCACTTTTAACGGAATTTTTAAAGTAATAAAATACAAATTAGAATTTTAATTTATAATATTTAATAAATATATTTTAGGGTGAAAAAATTTAGAGTGTAAAATATTTTGTCTATGATAATTATGTCCTTCATACCCACGAAGATCGTAATAATTACATCAGGTGACAGGAACTATATTGCTCGACCAAGAGAGATTTCCGCACACGTTCAACTTACCCAGGATCGCGGTAACCCAGTTGGAAGAGTATCGGATTAGGAACCGGAGGGCTGCGAGTTCGAAACTCGGTCCAGCCAAAAGACCGTCGTATTCACGGGGGAAAATGCACGTTAAATCTGTCGTGGCATCAAATGTCCTCACGTTGACGTGGTGTGGAAGTTTGGAGAGTGGGGTGCCAGCTCAGGTTTTCTCTTCATCTGACCGTGGTTCAAAATTACGAGACATTGTCCTTGGATCTTTGCTTTCCGGATTGATCCCGGACCATCTCCATAGCCCGTTGTGTATATATATATGATATAAGAAAAATGAGAAAATTTATATATATATATATATATATATATATAAATTTTCTTGGATTTCCTAAAATTAATGTTCTTAATTTCTCTTTGTTTTGAATTTTTGGAATTATATATATAACTTTTCCCAAAATATTTTTATACATACACTGAGTTTATATGCCGATTTTTTTATAGTTTTGGAGAGACAGTTTGTCAATTTTTTGAATTGTAACTTTTTATAGAACGACATAGTTTTCGAGCTAAAACACTGAAATAAAACGCCCGGTAGAAGACTCAAGACGTCAAATAAAAAATATAAAATATTTGGCATATGTTTGAAGAGGCAACTCCCCCTATTGCAAATTCAAAATCGAAAATACCATTTTCTTCGCCTATATGAACGGCTCACCATTTGTGCACTTAATTTCATCAATGTCTCTTGGTGAATACCTAGAGGTTGCTTTCTCTTCATTAATCTATTTCAATCGATCGTTTTTACCACACTTGGTTCTACTAGATAAAGACGATTAAGACGGGAAGTAATAGAATATGGTGAAAAGTACATGCACCACTTGAGTAGTGATCGCTCTTGATAGAAGCATTTATTGGCCAGTGGCAAAGTGAGCGTGGCATCCACATTCCAGAAAGCACGGATGCCCTTTCGTCTACAGATAAGAAGTAGGGTACTTAATCTTTTTTGTTTCCGTGGGTGCTGAGGAGGCCCCTACAAAGTTAATGAAATGTCAGGTTAGGCTCTAAAAAAGACCCCACCTTCCCAGTAAATAGAATGACCCTTGACTTTCTCGCGTCACTTGTCAGCCGGGCAGTCGATTAGACTTTTGGAGGCCAGACCTGCCGTGACTAAGCCTCATCAATGATGGCGATACTTGAAAAGCCATTTAGCCCTCTTAGTGCATTTGACTTAATAGCCAGCGAAATGTGGACGTCAGCGCCTGTTTTTTAGCCCGGAAATATTGGGGAAATTATTCTATCTCTTTATGCCCGGAAATATGAGGAAAGTTGTTGCATTTTAATTGCATGATTTCGGTTAAAGAAGCTTTATTTTTCGTCTTTTCAATTATTCTTCGCAGTTACGTATAAAGGCTTTTTTTCAGCAGGAACTGTTGCTCTTAACGAAATAACCTTGAATCGAATGGCACGCGTGGACTCCCGCAGACTGCCGTTGTTGGATCAATCTGTCTGTGGTATATCGTCAGCTTACAAGTAAAACACACTAAGTCAGAATTTTCTAGATAAGAGCTTTCCTAATTCAGAATGGAATGATCTTTAGACTGGTAAAGTCCACTGAGTCGTCTTTTCTTTGCACGAAGGCTAGATTTCGTCTTGAGAAACACGCTTAGTGAATTTAGCTAAGTACGTTTTCTTCTTCGTGTTCTCAGAATCATCCTTTTTGATTTAGTGTGTTTCACTTGTAAGCAGACGGTATTTAATTTTTATAAATTAATATCAGACAAATCTTTGCAGGCAGGTTCAAGCAATGACAGGTGAAACATTATCGTGTATTCAAACAAGACCAGCATAACTACAGTGTTCCGAAGTATAAAAGTGTTTTGTTTTCGGGTTTTATGACGAAAGGGACATATTTGGCCAAGTTTCGCCAAACATGAGACAACACAATGACGGAGGAAGAAAAAGCAAAAGCAGAAGGGTAAGTGAGGGTAAAAATGAAAGGGAGAAAAGATCCCTAAGGTACCTAGGGGTTGTGATGCCTGTACACACCTAAAGGTGTGCCCCTGAGGGTAATTCGGAATAGTAAAAGGTATCTAGATAGAATTTCCGAAATTGTAAAATGTTTTCCATTAAATTTAGTCACAGGTATACAACTTATGTAAGTTATTTGGACTCGAAATGAAAAAAAATGGTCTAGATCGTATTTGAAATACAGATATATAAGTAAAAGTTAAGTGATTTAAATTTAAGTTGGAAAATTTTGATGAGAATCGTAACTCTTGGTGAACATTGATTATGGTTTGCAACATATATTCTAACAGATACTCTAGTTTAGTAAGAATTTTCTCCTAGTGCTACGCACAATGGCTCAAATATCACCAATTCTAGTCGTCATTGGAGGTGAGAATCAATTAAGCATTAAAAGCCCTAAGCTGGACACAAAAAAGTAAAATCCCAGTCAACAATAAATACCACTTTCAGCAGTTCACGCTCTGCTTGTCCTTTCGCTGTGTTCATATCACGAAACAATAGAAGGCTTTTGTTGTTTTGTTAATTTAACAAAACAAGTCCCGCTACGTCTATCGAGCAAGAACTCACTTCGCAATTCGGCCCGCGTTCGGATTTTCCAAAATCAATCCCAACTTTACTGCAGAATGAAAAGGAGCGAAAAAATTCCCACGACGAGAATCGTCGGCGAATTCCGAAAAGTGTTTTTTTCTCCTCAACCCTCTTTCCGGTAATTAAAAATCTCTTTCCTTATCACAAGCTAAACCAATGCGCACTTAAACCACTTATTGAGGCTCGCCTTTAATGTTACGCATCGTCTAAATTAAGTTTATTATTCAGAGGGAATAAGTTATTTGTCGCACCTAGTAAAGAGGAAATCAATGGACTATTGAATTAACGAAAGTATTTCATGAGGAATGTCCGCCACTCAAGTTCCTGTTACAGGAAAATTTCAGCTCGCCCGTTTTTTCCCCCTTCGAATCAATTATTTTCTACGGTAGCGTGAAACGAATAATCATCTAAATCTGCGTTGTTAGATAGCGGAATATAGATATGTTCTTCGAATGATGTGTGTCAAGTGTTAAGGTCAAATGCAAAGTGATTTTGGGGCAAAACTTTTCGTTTAAATATGCAAATAAGTTTCTGCTTGTGTGCCATTTCGGGAGTAAAAGGAATACTTTATGAAGCTTTGAAAATTGTGACCTGAAATAAGTTGCCCACATTCTATTCTTGGTGATTCGAGTGGTGCATTTTTTTTTTTTTTTTAATTTCTGTCAGTAACAGTAATACGGAATGAAGTCCGTGTTGTTTGAACTCCTTAATTTCAATATAATTTAAATCCCACGATGGGTTGAACTCTGTTGAGTAATATTTTTTTACGGAATAAGGTATAGAATAATTAGACACCATTATCAGTAAAATATTTTATTAATCAATTAAAACTTAGGAAAATAATAAAAACTGCAAATTAAATGTGTGTAATCTGGAACGTAAGTGTATTTTGGGTCCATTGATCATGTTATTTGAATTAATAAGTTTTTAAACCTTAAATACAGAAAATACGTGGTTATAAAGTGAAGGGTGTGGAGGGGGATCATGAATGGAAATATGGATTCTGATAATAAAAAATGTTGTTTTTAATTCAGCAGTTGAGAAGTCGAGAATACACTTACATCCAAGGGAACACAAGCATTGCAATTTGAAATAAATTTGATTGCACCCCAGCTGTTTACGTTCAAATGATGAAAATTTGTGGTAACACGTCCTGAAAGTACTCGTTCACGGACACTCTTCTACTTGTCTCCAAAAACATCACTGGTCCAAATTTCAGACTTCCTTTTGTTTAAAAGTGTGATAACTGATAAGTTTTGTTTAAGTTTACTGAGGTATTTTGCTGCTACTAGGATTGGTGAAACAAAGTTTTTATGCAATCAGTGGCATCGTTGGCCCTTTTTTGGTGAGATGAGGACTTGACTCCCTAAATGTTTTACGAGACCCCCAAAAATATCGAAATGTCTATTTTACCAATTCTGTGATGGCGGAATGAAGAATTTTAAGTTTTGCTCTTTCTATATTTCCATATTCTACTTTCACTTCACAATATTTGTCCTTGCTACAAGACAATTTTTTCTTTCCGAAAATTTTTTCATGGATTTTAAAATTGAATCACAATCCACGGGTGTTCCTCAACGCAGTTTGGGAACCTATTCAATTTTTTCCCTTTACGACGATATTGTAGAATTATGTTCATCGCCAAGTAAACAACTTTTTACAACGCCGTAATTTTCCTCTCAAGCCCACCACCAGCAAACGATCCTGGCGAAGGCACTGTGTGCAGCGAATAAATTGTACACAATTTTAAACTTTTTAATGTTAGACTGTGAAACAAAAATATTTAATGATCAAATATTTCCAGCTTTTGCCTTTGACGTGTATGATGCAATACCAAAAACTAACTTTGAAAATATTAGAAATGCTCGTCTGTCAAATAAATTTTCTTTTAACCATTGAAATGTCATTTGTCACCTAAAACTTTAGTCAATTAAAATAACGCAGTTAAATTTAACCATTTTACCTTGCACACGCTTTCTCGCCTCGATTACAGCCATCCATTATGCCTTCAGATTGTTTTGTAGAGAAGGAATTCTACCTGATACCCGTCGATCATCTCACCTAAATGAGCGAGTACAAAGAGCTTCGTGTGCAAAAGACAGAGAGAACAACCGCCCAGACGCTTTTGTTCAGAAACCGATTCTCAACAGTCCCCTGCATTCGTATATACAGCTCTTCTGAAAGACATACTCTCAGCTTCGCATTGTCCTTTTTGCACTGACTGATGCTTCTTTGTTCTCCGTAGCGGCTGTAGACGATGTCTTTCGCTTGTTCCTACAACTTATAACTCTCCTGGAAAATTGCTTAGCAAGGACTTTTGCTCCAGCAACTAATGAGGATAAGAAGTTAATGGCTGATGACTTCGTCAAAAATAGTCCTTTGGATTCTACTAGCAGCTCAGTTGGCAATAGCCTAAACCTGGAAAATCGAATTTCAGTGAACTTTATAAAAAATTATTTATGTAAAACATTCATGTACTTGGAGGCATGACATTATATCCAATTTTTTTAGATATGCTTTTTACAATAATCCCGTCTAACTTGTTTTGCTCTTTCTAATGATATGCAACACTATGTCCAGTCTCAGTATATAAAGAAGGTATGCCTCTTTAAAAACTAATTGAGTAATTGAGGAAGAAGTAAAAAACTTCAAACTGCTCTCGTGAAAATTTTTATTTTTGTGACATACTGTCCTACGCGGTATACTCTTATCACATGTGATGATTCATAACTTTATCGCAAATGTTTAAGACTAATAAATACGGTATTGTCAACTTAACTTGACCTAGAAATCTTAGAACTTCATGAAATATAACTTGAAAATATTATATCGCAAAGACAAGTATATTAAATTAACTAGGATATAAAAATATATTGTTATAAGGAAAAACAAAAAATATGATAGGATATGAAATCATTGATTACTAAGACGCTACCTGCAACTATGGTTTCAACACTTGGAAGAATATTGGTAGAAAATTTCTAAAGAAAAAATAGGCTAAATATGCTCGAGTTAAAAAATTTTAATGTATGGATTAGAAAAAATTAGGAAAAAAGAAAGAATCACCGTTCTACTGACATTAAAAATTTGCATTACAACTAATTATCTGAATTATTTTAAGCTTTTTTCGTATGCTCAATACTGTCTTTATGTGTCTTATAAGAAGCAAAAATTCTATTGTTATGCCACACTTGAAGATATCTTATACCTTTGAAGCTTTGATCCAAAAATCCATTAACATCAAATAATTTTAAATCAAAATGTCCAACTCAGAAACTGCGGTCTTGCAATTTCATAGCTCTGTTTACTCTATTAAAGGAAATGTACCAATTTTTAATCATTAAGTCAAGGTAGAAGGTAAATAAATCATGTCAGATCGAAAATATTGCAATGTTTTGTTGACTTTCAAGTACTTTGTATGTGTTGTCGATTTTCAGGACACATTTTATAAACTATCAGAGAGGAAATTCGCAATGCGAAAGCACGATCTCTTAAGAAGGAACTTTATCTCTCAAATTCACATCTTCAGAAATATGTCAAAACACTTAACGAAATTCTTCACTGACATCCATTTATTTCGCAATCCTGTATACAAATATACTTTTTTCGTGTTTTGCTTTTTGAAGCCAGTTATTCCTTTTATATCTCAAAGCTGTAATTTCCGACTTACGCAACTATTAAAAGCTACAAGATACAGTCTTCCCCTTATCTCAGGTCACTTAAAAGCTAAACGTTCTTTATTACATGCTATTTATCTTCATTTGCTTTAAAAAGTGAGGAAAATGGGACAGCTTTGTCTTTTAACGTTGCCGAAAGGAAATGAAAGTCAGTTGGAAAATGTTAGATGATAAACCATTAAATTGTAACCTTTAAACTATGCAATTCCTTTTCTTTTTTTTCCTACAAAATATACTTTTTTAAAAAATTAATGAAATGTTGTTTTATTAGTTTATTATGTTTTTAGTCATTGGATCATATCTAGTATTGAAATGTAATAAAATGGGTGCAAAAAATACTTCGTTTAGTGCCTAAGATGTCAATTTTTTTAACCGAGCAATGTTGATGTGATTATAAGGGTTGTTGAGTGGTTAGCGTATTTTTGAATGCTTCTTGTCATATCAAAATATGATTACTTATGCGACAAATTTTGAAAATGCATTTCGACAATAGAATGAATCCTTTAGGCAACCAAGAGTTTCATTTCATTGGAAACGATCGGTTTATTTTGCGTTAATCTAGCATTAAAATTATTGATTGATTTTAAGGATTAAAATTTGTGATAGTTTTTAAATAATATTTATAAAATATACCAACTTATTGAGAGATGTTTTATTTGTTTCACATTTGTCTATTTGTCGGCAATTTTGTCTTAAATTTTCATCTTATGTGCTGCACATAAATAGATGTGAAGAAAAATAGAATTGATTTCTGCAAAAATCCTAAAGACTATTGAAGTACATAGACATTGACCAAGTATGAAAACTCGATGTAGGTTTTTTTTTATTCATGGCGTGTTTTCGTCTAAAAGAGATAAGCATAAAATTGGAAATATAAGACGATAGGCCTGTAATCTCACACAGACAAGCATATCGATCTACATTAAATCCTATTTTAGAAAACTTCTGATCGGTTCTCTATATTTCACTAATCAAACTAATAAAACCTTATGTAGAGGGAGAGTAATTTTTTTGCATCTGTAGGGATTCTTAAACAACAACCTATAATTTACAAAGATTGAAAACTTGGAATTACTCTAGGAATGGAAGTAGCTTTACATTTAAAATACCGGGGATTTAAAATAAGCTAAGACAAAAAAATATTATTTGTCTTAAGAAAACAGCGTAGGTGGATCTAAAATAGATCTGCTCCCATTCTGATTTAATGTAATAAAACAATATTCTCTCATAAGCATGTTTGTGTGACACAAAAGACGAACAATCAATAACGGAGATATTTATGGGATTCAATGCAAATGGGGAAAATAAAATCATAACATACACTGGCGCGCAAAACTTAAGGACCGTTCCGTTTTTTTCGCAGTACCTTCGCAATGAGGCAGCCTCAATAAATAAAATTCATGCCACAGAGATCTCAGTATGCACCACATTGATATGAATGAAAAAATACATAAAAAAGTTAATTGAGATTAAAAGATGGGTTTATTAAGAGAGTGGGCTGTAAAGCATTGCGTACCATTGTACGCAAGACACTTACAGAATCTTTCCTAGAGATGGAATAAAGCAGAGGTGATGTTCAGTAGGGGATATGATGTCCCTTAATTGCAATGCTTGCTTTGCAGCGTCTAACCATGCTCAGCACCAGTTGGTCGATGAGATCTTGGGGCAACATTGTCCACTCCTATGTTAATGTTCTTTTTAGTTGATGTACATTTTGCAGTGGGCGTGCAGCAAGACGTCTCCCAAGAGCCTCCCACACATGTTGTATAGGATCCAAATCATGGGCGTACGCTGGCCAATCCATTCGAGTGACACCCTCACTTTTCAACAGTTCCTCCACGGCACTTGTAAGATGTAGTCTGGCATTATCATCCGTAAAAGGAAACTCAGAAATCATGGCACCTCGGAAAAGACGTACATGGGGAAGGATCACCTTATAGCAGTAGCGGTTTCCTGTAACTGAACCACGTTTGAAAACGTGGAGCTCAGTACGACCATTCAGCATGACGCCTGCCCAGATCATAACACCTCCACCTCCATGCCGATCTCGTTCGGTAATGTTTGCCGGATGGTTCCGGGTTCTTATCTCTCTCCAGATGAACTGACGTCCAGAATTGTTCGTTAGACTGAAGCGACTCTATCGTTAGATTGAAGTTCGTTAGACTGAAGCGACTCTATCGTTAGATTGAAGTTCGTTAGACTGAAGCGACTCTATCGTTAGATTGAAGTTCGTTAGACTGAAGCGACTCTATCGTTAGATTGAAGTTCGTTAGACTGAAGCGACTCTATCGTTAGATTGAAGTTCGTTAGACTGAAGCAACTCTATCGTTAGATTGAAATTCGTTAGACTGAAGAGTACCGTATCCCATTGCTGTATGGTCCATTCTTTGTGGTCATTACACCATTGTAAACGGTATCTCAGATGTGTAGGCGTTAACGGGATGCAGTGAGCAAATAGTCTACCTTTATGTAACGTCTGACCTCAGTAAACCGCAATACTGTGCTTCCTGAGGTCATCTGTAGTTGCAATAATGCCTGCAGTCTGGCGTTGATCCCTTTTGGCTGTAGGACTTTATTCCCTTGGAGGTCCCTTGGTCATTCGTCATCACTTGGAGTTGTTTTGCTTGGGCGACTACCACCGACGTTTCTAACAGCTGTTCCTATTGTCTTGAAGGTTTGACCCGAAACAATGCTATGGGTGATACCAAACTCCTCGGCTACACTATTCACACTTCGTCCTTCCTCCAACTTTACCAATTATTCTACCAGGTAAAGTCATCTAAATGTGTCCCCATTGTATCGTCTGTAACACAATAACAATTCGCTTGAACCGCTTACAACGAAGCAGAATTGCTTTCCACTCCCTAACCTTGCTTGGAAAAGCTTCTTTTATCAAGTTCAGGGCTGTAAGTGACGTGTAACGTCACTTTTCGGAAATTTGCATACGCATCGTCTTTCTACCAATCAGATTTCGTTATGCAAATTGCAGCAAGGTTTTGTTTGTCATTTTCGGGTTTAAACTCATGGAATATTGTCGATCCTTAAGTTTTGCACGCCTGTGTATATATCCCCCTCCCCTCGACAAGGTATTTCGTCATAAAGAAAACTAATCAGATCTTGATGACGAGATATCTCGTCATTTGCAAACTTGGTCGGATCTTGATGGACGAGATATCTCATCGAAACCACTTGGAGGGTTAAATCTACCAAACTCTGGTATGGCAAAAAATGACCCCGGAGTGACATAGCAAACCAAGCTGCCAAACAAGTATACATAAAATTTTGTATTTCCTTTTATAGAAGATAAGGTTTAAATAAGTAAAACCGTTTATAAAGAATAAATGTAATAGACGATGATAATGTTAGACAAATAAAAGGACAGTTGAAATACATCTGTACTCCATCCATAAATAAAAAAGCAGCATCTAAAGTGTAAAATGAATTGATTATTATAAACACAATTTGGTCAGTCACCAAAACTGACAAAAAATATTGTCATGTAAACAATAATCTCAGTGGTTTTTTCATTGATTCGTATACGTCGGCTTAGAGCAGAAACTTATTAACCGACAAAAAATTGTTTTGTAGTACAGCTGCTTAAATGCTATCAGCTTTTCGGTCAAGAAATAAAAATTATAATCTTTTCGAAAGTGTCATACATCTTTTAAACAGATTACATGACAATGTATTTCTCATCGACGTGAAAATAAGTATTTAGTGTCCCCGAAAAAATGTCAGTTAATGCGTTTCAGCTCTAAGCCGACGATATCTCTTTAAACCAATACGCTTTTCATTTGGTGACAGCCCGTTTGGTGTTTTCATTCGGAATTCCCCTATTTTATAGCGGAATGGCATTAATATTTTTAATTTTATATTTTTCATCTCTAATTTTGTTAAACTGAACGGATATATGTATGTATAACCCTACCGAAAACCGAATTCAAGCATTAACCCGAGCATCTGAGTTGTTCGACTTGAAATTTCGCGACATCTCAAAATATTAAAAAGGAAACAGGATCGCTGGGAAAACAAAGCAATGAACAAAAAAAAGTACAAAAGCAAAGAACTCCAGTAGGGGTTGCATCTACCGAAGGGTCAGCATGTTGAAGGAATCACTCATATCCGTTGAGATAGCGCTTGCTTTCAGTTGAAAAAGCCATTTTTATTGGTCATCATCCATCAAAAGTGGTGCAGAAAACAGTTTCATATTTTCCACACCACTTCAGGCTATGCCAACGCGAGGGCCCACACAGCTCCCCTTCCGATTCCAGGCATCACGATACACTATTTTTTCTCATCACTGTCATTTCCACTCTCGGAGCAGTCATTTATGTTTCGCTTTTTTGAACATCTCGTTTTACGAATCGGGAAGGGAGAGAGTACATCCAGTTTTGATTCATTTCTGAACGACATTCAGACATTTGGATTCATCCTTGATGCGACATCTGGATGACATTCATCTGAAGTAGAAATAAATATGTGTGTAAGTTTGATTTGCGTGTAAAAAATATGTAAAATCGTTAATTCTTTTCGCTTTTTTGAACGTCTCTCGTTTTACGAATCGGGAAGGGAGAGAGTACAGCTAGTTTTGATTCATTTCTTAATGATATTCGGACATTTGGATTCATCCTTGATAGGACATCTGGATGACATTCATCTGAAGCAGAAATAAATATGTGTAAAAAGTATGTAAATTCGTTAATTCTTTTCGTTTTTTGAAAGTCTCGTTTTACGAATCGGGAAGTGAGAGAATACCGCTAGTTTTTACGATATTCAGACATTTGAATTCATCCTTGATACGAAATCTGGATGACACTCATCTGAAGTAGAAATAAGTATGTGTGTAACGCTGATTTGATTGTAAAAAATATGTAAAATCGTTAATTCTTTTCGCTTTTTTGAACGCTTAATTAGCTTTTTTGAGCGCTTAATTCGCATTTTTGACCGTCTCGTTTTACGAATCGGGAAGAGGAGAGAGTACAGCCAGTTTTGATTCATTTCTGAACGAAGTTTAGACATTTGGATTCATCCTTGACACGACATCTGGACTACCCTAATCTGAAGTAGAAATAAATATGCGTGTAGCGCATTATTTTTCGTGTAAAGATATTTAAAATCATTAATTGGATGTGCAACATTTCTTGCAAAGATTATTCGAGGTAGAAAATTAAATTCTTTAAAATATTTTCTTTCACTACTGCTATAGAGTGCAAACAAACAGAAAAGACAGCAGAGAAATCGAAGCATGCAACTCAGAGATGTGATAAAATGTTATAAAGTGTAAAAATTGTGAGAGATAAAGAGTTCAGAAATATTAAAAGATATATACAGCATAGGGGTGAAGGTGGGATATATAACACAGAGAAAAGTAACAAAGATGAATGGAACACATCGAAAGATGTAAAGAAGATATTGTTGGATTTCTAGTGGAGTAAAAATTTTCAAGATATAAATTTTTTTTCGTTTCTAGACCACAATGTGGTAATCTTTACACTGGTGAAGTGTGTGTCTACTAAGTTATTTTTCTTTGCATGAAGGTTAGATTTCTTTTTGAGGAACAAGCTGAGCGAGTAAAGCCTTGGGAGCATAATTCCCCTCCTTCGTTTCATCAGAACTATGTTCTCTGACTTAATGTGTTTCACTTGTAAGTTGACGATATGTAACATAAGGGAGATTGGTGGTTAAGGTAAGGTAATTAATTAACGTCGCAATGGAGCAACACAACGGGCTATTGGCGACGGTCCGGGGTCAAATCCGAAGGGAAAGATCCGAGGACAATACCTCATAATTTTGAACCACCTTCAGATGACGAGGAGATTGATGGGATATATAGCACATATAGAACTGTAATAAGGATGAACATAGCACATTGGAAAGATATTAATGGGAATAAACAGTGCATGAAAAGAGATACCTCATGTAAATAAATGCAAGGTAAATATAACGTAAACACGAAAAATGCGAAAATTGCAGAAAAATCGAGGAAAGGATTTATAACTTTACATTGCATATATAGGTATGATATGTATTTTTAATTAACGTCTCACTGGAGCAACACAAAGGGCTATTGGTGACGGTCCGGGGTCAAACCCAAAGGGAAAGATCCGAGGACAATACCTCGTAATTTTGAACCACGGTCAGATGACGAGGTCACACCTGAGCTGGCCCTCCCACTCTCCAAGCGTCCACACCACACCAACGTGAGGACATTTGGGGGGGGGGTCACGTCATATTTAACGTACACCAGCCCCCATGTGCACGACGGTCTTTGGTTGGATTCGAACTCGCAACCCTCCGGTTGCTAATCCGTTACTCTTCCAACCGGGCTACCGCGGCCCCATACAAAGATGAGAGAAAGAGAAGATGGAAATAAAAACAGGTGAGATAAAGGAAGTGACGGAAGATTAAGAGAAAGGAAACTAAAAGTCAGGAAATGGAGGAAAGAATGATGGAGTGAAATAGAAATGGAAAAAAATAGATATATGTAGTTAATAGAAAAAATTACATAAGTGACGTTTTACATCTAGAAGATTACATAAACTTTAAATACTTTATAACAAGGAGAGTCCTGAAGGAAATTTTCGACATGACGAGCTTCATGTAAGTGTATTATCTTAATCGACCTTGGCAATTTAATTAAGATAAGCCGAGAAACAACTTTCACACAGCCCTGGAGATTCAGCTGTATTCCATTGATTTTCACACGTCAATTAGTTTCTGAGCTCTTGAGTAAGTGACTGAGGCTAGAGGAGGGGATTTTTTCCCCGCTTCGTGCCTATTTTAAGGACAGGTATGGTGAAAGTGGGGAGAGGCTGACTTGAAACGCGTAAGGAAGTTTAATAAATAAAAATGCGAGTGAACGTAAATTATGTTTGATTCGTCCTAAACTACCAGCTGTTCATTCAATATTTAATTACTGAAGCATTGTAAAAGCGAATGTTCGGAATAGAAAAATGAGCGAAAATGATGACGTAAGTAGGTTGGTAGTTAATTAACATCGCACTGGAGCATCACAACGAGCTTTGGCGACGGTCCGGAATCAATCCCGAAGGGAAAGGTCAAGGACAAAGCCTCGTAATTTTGAACCACGGTCAGATGGCGAAGTCAACACCTGAGCTGGTACCCCATTCTCCAAACTTCCACACCACGCCATCGTGACGACATTCGAGGCCTTGGCAGATTTAACGTGCACCAGCCCCCGTGTACACGACGGTATTTGGCTGGACCTAGTTTCGAACTCGAAATCCTCCGGTTGCTAATGCCTTGCTGGACTACCGCGGCCCACGAAAATGATAAAGAAATTATGTAAAAGCAAGTTCTTATGTCATTTAAATTTGGGTTTTATGACAAAAACTGATTGTGACAAAATATTTTAACCCTTCCAAGTGGTTTCGACGATATATCTCGTCCATCATGATCTGACCAATCGTGCTAATGACGAAATATCCCATCATCGAGATATTGCCGATTTTTTTATGACCAGATCAAGACCTGGTCAGCTGTCTGCCAATGACGAGGTATCTAGTCCATCGAGATCTGGTCAATATTTTTTTAATGAAGTGATACCTCGTCCAGACAACCACCAGGAGGGTTAAAATGAAATAGTCACTTTAAGATGTGTTCGCTTTGTTTGGAAATATCAATGCATCAGTAAATGATAAAATGACTTTGATAGGGCTAAGTAAATTGTACGACTAGTATAGTTGATAACGATAAATGGATTCTATGCGGAGGCGAACGAATGAAAACGTTTAGGTTTTCTTGGTTCATAGTAGAATTTACGTCACACTGGAGCAACACAATGTGCTATTGAAAACCCTTAGGGAAGCTTTAAACTCAAAGAAATATTTCATAACTTGTTATCAGTTTATATTTGTCTGCATAAACAAATGAATCAAAATAGTTAAAATACAGAAATTTATTCTACGGTGTCTCGCAACGGTACCGTTTTGAGAACATCAATTTTTGAAGTCTGTCTTGAAAAGGTCAGCATTCCAAAAGTATAAGGCGATAGTTGGAATTTCTAACAGGCGATGTTGATTTTCCTAATTTCTATGTACCTTTTCCCAGAATATGCTGAAAATAATCCGTTTGAAATTTGTTTATGTACTCAGTAGTCTACACATACAGCGAAACAGTCAATTCAGTATAATCTGATGCTCGAACAGTGATAAAAAATAGTTTTAACTTCACGGCTTAAAACAGGGGGACGCCGTAGCCGGGTTGGAAGAGTAGCGGATTGGCAACCGGAGGTTTGCGAGTTCGAAATTCAATCCAACCAAAGACTGTCTTGTACAGGGGGCTGGTGCACTTCAAATCTGCCGTGGCTTCAACTGTCTTCACTTTGGCGGGATGTGGAATTTGGAGAATGGGGTGCCAGCTCAGGTGTTGACTTCGTCATCTGACAGTGATTCAAAATGCCGAGGCGTTGTCCTCGGGTATTTCCTTTCGGGATTGATCCCGGACCATCGCGTGTTGTGTTGCTCCAGTGGGACGTTAATTCAACTACTTACCTATCTACCCAGCTTAAAACAGTTTCCTACAAATGGTACCTCGGTTAAAGAAAATGTTCATTTTGAGGATCCAGAATTCAGTGCAAAACTGAAGTTCGTTCCATGGAGTTTCTTATTTGCTTTATTTATATTTTTGAACTTTTTGCAAGAGTTGAAACAAAAATTATCATTTGAAAGAGCATAAAATAACCCCCCTCTCAAAATTGATATTGTTGAGAATTTCGGGTTCCAGCTGCTTTTAACATGTTAGCTTCTTATCTATAGCATGTTTAAAGTATGATACAGATATGATAGGTATCCTTTTAGGTGATTTTAAAGAGGTAACGAGATGATTCTTAAATTGAAGAGCAGATAATGTGCAAAAGTTTCATTCGTGTATTACTGTTCGAAAGGGGTTTACAATAATTTCTTTAGTTGAAACTATTAAAAAATATATAATTTATGTACATACGTGCTATCATATTTCCGTAATGTTGACCAAGTATTAATTTATCACTTAAAAAGACTTATTTCTGTAGTATGAAGTTTAAAATAATTTACTTTTGAAATAGTAGTATTTAAAAGATTGCACCAGAATTCCAATAAAAACTTATTTTCAACCAAAATGAAGTATCATTTGAAAGAGCATAATAGAAATACATAAATATTTTAAGTTTTGGTTCCTTCTCGTTTTAAAAACTCCAGTTAAGATTTGAACAACGAATGCCAACCAACATTGCCGTCTATAGTCTAAATAAATTACCCAACAATCTAAATTTCCCAAAATGGTTATTTTGAGAATTTGGGGATCCATCTACCTTAAAATCTGCAGTTTAGTTTTGGATAATTAATGCCACCCCTCCCGGCTGTCTATTGCCTCTAAATAGACTATTAAAATATCTAAAAATCTCAAAATCGATATTTTTGAAAATTTTGGAATCCAGCTTCCTTAAAAACGGCAGTTAAATTTTGCGCTAATTAATGCCACCCAATCCTCAGCCCGTCTATTACCTCTAAATAGACTACCTAAATTTCTAAATATTTCAAAATTGATATTTTTGAGAATTTGGGGATCCAGTTCCCTTTAAAAACTCGAGCAAAGCTCTGCGGCAATAAATGTCACCCATCCCAGCCGCCTATTGCTTCTAAATAGACTAACCAAATTTCCAAAAATCTCAAAATCGATATTTTTGAAAATTTTGGAATCCAGCCTCCTTAAAAACGGCAATTAAATTTTGCGGCAGTTAATGCCACCTATCCCAGCCGTCTACCCAACTACCCAAATATCTAAAAATTTCAAAATCGATATGTTTGAGAATTTTGGGATCTAGTTCCCTTTAAAAATTCGAGTGAAACTTTGCAGCAATAAATGTTACCCATCCCAGCTGTCTATTGCCTCTAAATAGACTACCCAAATATCCAAAAATCTCAAAGCCGGCATTTTTGAGAATTTTGGGACCTCGCTCCCTTTAAAAACTCGAGCGAAGCTTCGCGGCAATAAATGCCACCCATCCCAGCCGTCTATTGTCGATTTTCTCCTCCATGAAGAACAAGAGCAAGTATTGGACGCGGAAGGCATTGATTAATCCGCTCCGATAAAGAAATAACCCAAAACAAGAAACTAAAGTTCGCTGTAAGCGGTGCTTCCGTTGTCGTTTCGCACCATAAGGTCAATTAAGAGGAGAAGAAAAATAACAAGTTAACTAATAATTGTAGAGTTAATGAGTCATCCGTAAAGCAGGAGGATATTAAACTCGAAGAAAATGAGACCTCGGCGGAGGCAAGTGTTCAAACTATCACAGCAGGCTCCCTGGTGGAGGCATAACTTAATTATCCCGCATTTATTTTCCCTCCACCTTCTTCAAAAGTACTCCCAAGCCAATATGAGAACTTTTTCCCTTTTTTTAATTCTCCCCATCCGCAGTCTTTCCAACTTTTAATGTCATTAAGATTCCAAGAAGTTGCCCATAACAGATTTTCCGTGATTTCATTTGTGTAAGATTCCGGTCATTATCTTGTACAGCTGGTGCCTCGCTCTATTTTTCACCCATTCTTCCTTCTCACCTTTACGCTCTTTTTTCTTTCTTTGGGAGCTCTTCTTTTTGGGAGCCGCTCAGCCACTCTTTCTGTTCACCGTTTTCTACTATTCGGCGCTCCCCAAGTGACTTTGGCCAGATTTCTTACACTTTATCTCGCCGATTAGAAAAGGACTTTTAATCCTCGCGTGTTGGCTCTGATTTTTATGGAATACTTATTGCGAGCCGGAGTTTAATAAGCTATCAAGCTCGGATTCGCGGTATTGGGTAACTGAATTATTCATTCGACAACGGCGGGTTTTCTGAGGGATGAAACAAGCGTGCTATCTCTAAAGAAAGTTGGGCGAAAGGAGGATTCAAAGAAATAATGTTGGTAGTTCCTCCGCAATTTGAGAGTTAAAGGAGAAATTTCGGGAAAGTGCGATTATGGTTGAACGAAATTATTCTTGATTACTAAACGATTTATAAAAATCTGTTTAGTTTTCTAATAGAATAAGAACTTTATCTCTAATTAACTTATATATTTAGCATCGATTTAATTTCTTTTTTATAAGTTAACATATTACCACATTTCACACACCACGCAAAAATCCTTATGCCACAAAAATCGAAACACCTGGAAGTCAGGGTTTGATAGGAATGAAACTTAGCATGCGTGATGTACATGAAAAGGTAAAGATGGGATGATTAATTAACGTCGCACTGGAGCAACACAGGGGTATTTGGCGACTGTCCGAGATCAATTCAGAAGGGATCCGAGGACAATACCAAGTAATTTTGAATTACGGTCAGATGACGAGGCAACACCTTAGCTGGCACCCCACTATCCAAACTTCCACACCACGCCAACGTGAGGACATTTGAGAACACGGCAGTGCACCAGCCCTCATCTACACGACGGTCTTTCGCTCGACCGAGCTTCGAACTCGTAACCCTCCGGTTGCTAATCCATTGCTCTTCTAACTGGGCTACCGCGGGAAAAGGTAAAGAAAGTTCTCAATATCAAATCTAGAGAACTCTTTATTAATGTAGAATTACATCAGAAGGGTCATGAAACAGTATGTTGTAAAACCCTCTCTGGTGGCGATACATACCGATATAAGACGCTGCATGGAGTCTATTTGACTCCATGCAGCTTGGCATAATTTGCCACAAGATAGCATAAGGACTCTATTTATGCTATCTTGTGGCAAATTATGCCAAGCATTATGAAGCTGCTGCTATAAATCCTTTGTATTTCGGGGATGATGCAATTAACGGTCTAACACATCCCAGACCTGCTCAATGGGTGACAGATCTGGGGATCTCGCTGTTAAGGAAGGATCTCAACACTACGGAAGCACTCAATTCGACTCATGCCAGGCTGTATGTCCGATGTATCACCGCCAGAGGCTTTACACTCTACTAGTTTATGACCTTTCTGATGTAGTTCTAATATAATAAAGGAGTCCTCTAGATTTATATTGTGTTAATTTCTTTATCTCTTCATGTACATCACGCATGCCAAGTTTCATTCCTATGGAACATTGGCTTTGGGGCTGTTCAATTTATTTGGTTACCAATTGCCTTGAAATTGTCATACTACTTATTTAAATAAGTTGCTTGTCTACCATGAGAGCTGCTCCCGACACTAAATCTGGGTGGTAGAAGTCACCCATAGGAACAGGGTTCCTTCATTTTGAGAAGGAGTGACCGGTGGATGTCTTATTTGTAATTTGTTTTCGGTGAATGTTGACGCGGAAAGGGGTAGTTTTCAAGTATGGATCTTCACGGCAACAATAAAATCAATAAATATATTTCCAATTTGTGATTAAGAATGCCAATGGGTGACAAACTTGAATGCATTTTTCAAGCAACCCCTTTGCAAAATGGGGAAAGGCCTGTTTCTAAGGCTACAGATACAGACTTAATGGTAGTTTTGGTGATTAACAGACAGTACTCAGATTTACCAAACAAATAGGCAAGTACTGAGACATTTTTTCTGTCTTCTTTCACGGCTCCTATTTATTGTAGACTAGTGTTTTGATGTTGCTCGAAATTGTGCCTTCTAATACATAACAAGTTAATGTTAACCCTCCTGGTGGTTGTCTTGCCGAGGTATCTCGTCATCAGCAAAACTGACCAGACCTTTTCGGACGAGATATCTCGTCATCAGAAAAAACTGACGTGATCCTGATCTCGTCATCGTCAAAAAACGGTAATACCTTCCTCATTCGGTCTTCTTGATTACGATGACGTCATTAACAAAATTGGTCAGATCTTGATGGACGATATAACTCGTCGAAACCACTTGGATAGGAAACCACTTAGATAATACGAAATGTAAATCCACTTTAGCTTATGGAATTATGAATAATAACTTACAATCGTGTAGTAAGTAATTCTGCGCTTTTCTTGAAATCCTATTTTAATGTTTTATAAAGTACGCTTGCACCCAATCGTATTCGTAAGATTTATCAAATAGAAATCACTACATTTATAATATGAGCAGGTTCAGTGAATGGTTATGAGCAACATGAACATCATCTGGTTAACAACTTTCCGCAGCGACTGAACAAGGGAGCTCATTAGACACAGCTGTCACATCTATATCTCTGTTATTCCTCACAAGTTCAGTTCTTTTTCATGCCACTGCTTATCACAAACAGTATTTTTTCATTTTGGGATGAAACGAGATAAAAATCCTCTGTAGTATTTGGTTTATTAGCATCATCGAGACAGCTTCAGCTAAAGATTCGACACCCTTAGTCTTCTTGCACTCATCTATCAACTCTCGAAGACAAACAACGTCTCATTTTCTTACATATTTACGACAATTTAGACAGTTGGCTTTTAAAAGGAGAAAAAGAAATTCCCCCAAACGGAAAAATCTCTTTCTTCGCCACCGTTATCTTTCAGTAATCTCGGCTTCTAGTTTGGATTCGTGAACTTCCTGCTAAAGGCCCGATGAAAAGATGCGCTTTAAGAGGAAATAAATACAGTTCCATTTATTTATTGTGATTGGCCTGTTATATATATAGCAGTATTTTCAGCAGTGGCGACGTCTTGTCTTTGATGAGGATGGACGTATGGCCGAATGGGTAGTTCCAATTAGCTTTGTATTTGTGGGATACAAGTTATGAAAAATGCTTTTGGTATTTCTCAGAAGAAATTATGGTTAACTTCACTATTGAAAAAAGGAATTAAACTATCTGGAATTTTGAGTATTCATTCAAAGTTTCTGTTAGTGCGAGTGGAGGGTTACAGAGATCTCTAATCTCTCAGTAATTTATAGCACACTTGTGGCTATAAATTATTGAGGTCTACACTCTGGTCTACGAGGAACTCCTTTTTTAAAATCTGTGTATATCACATGCATCACATGATGCACAGTGAAATCGTATAAAATGTGCTCGGAAACTGAAGGTGAAAATAAAAGAATGTATTCAATTGAGACTGGGCTACACAAATATTTTATCTCAGTGAAAAGATGCTTAATTTCATCAAGGTTGGATGCATGGTAGTTTGGGGTTTTATGGCGCAAGGGCCATATTTGAACAAGCTACGCGAAACAAAAGATAGACAACTTCAAGCAAAAATGTGAAAGGGAATAAAAGAGGGATTGGGGAATAGAATAATGGGATGAAAGCGGGAAAAGATTGCTTGGGTTTCCCGGGAGCGCGACAACCGTGTTTACTAAAGACAGCAAATCCCATGGGAAAAGAAAAGATCACTAGAGTACCTAGGGTCCGTGAAGCTCGTACACACCTGAAGGAGATGTGCCCCAGAGGGCTCATCATATTTTAGATTTGCGTATCGTAGATAGCGACTAACAACCAATCTAAATGATTTATTATTCTGTTTCAAAATAATCCATTTTGCATGAATACAGTTAGTTCTCAATAAGTCTTCAAAACGCTACCATTTATTTCCGCTCAAGTACAACAAAACCCTACATAGGGGGTCGCTTGTATCACGGTACCGGAACCCTAGGTCTAAAGGGGACCGAGAAATGTGAAATTTTGTGTACTTTGAGGCAGTCAGTTATCTAGGTCCAAAAGTTATAAATCTTTTCATTGTGTTTGTTCAGGTGTACAACAATTGTATGAAGGAAAAGAAGAAAACATTTATACATTTATGTGCAAGTGGTACATTGTACTTGGAATACATATTTTTATTTCATGAGAGGCATTCAATCTAAACTGGTACTAGGCCCCTAAGTACAGATATTGTGGACTTGGAGTACAGCTTGGTCGAATTTGAATATGCAATTTTTTAATATAAAAAATACGAAAACATTTCTATACTTTAACGATCTTTTTTATATATTCCTGGATATTTCAGTTTGTCGTGCAATATCTATTAATAATTCTACTGATGTGAAACTGATATCAACGCGCGCGTCCTTCAGATATATTTAGTATACTTGGCCTTCCATAAACCGTATTTCCAAATACCTGTGGTGTGTTTTCCTCGTGTTGTAATCAGCAACACGAGGAAATGAGGAACCTAGATTCTACACACTTGAAAACAACCCAATTAGTTGATCAACATTTTTTTGAAACAAAAATAACAAAATCGCATGAAAAAATAAAGATGCAGCGTTTCATCATCCTATCAACTTCACTTATTGTCCATGCTTGGCTCACCTTTCGCTTTTAAATGTGTTCCTTTGATAGCATCTAACATAATTGAAAGAGTATAAAATCAGTTCAAGATGAAAATCTAAAGCACTTTCAGATGGCTAGGAAAGTTTTTCAAAGCTTTGTATTGGCTAGTCTATAAATCTCTTGACAAGTCAATTTCTTCCTTACCTATGGCGTCAAACACATTTCCTTCTCCCTCACTTCTTTCACTTTGGGTTTTCATGCTACGTGACAGCACTGTATATTAGCTAAAATATCAAATCGTGATAAATTTAACGCATTTGAAGGTCTACAACAGATATTGCTGAAAAATGTTGAGGATAAAAGATTTCTAAAATCTTCAAAACAATTCTTTGTTTTAAATTTTTATTAGAAATCATGGAACGAAAAATAAAACTAGGTCATTTCTCTAGATTGTAACAAGTGTTTTTACATGTGTAAAAGCATTATGTTACATTAAAAATACAAAACCCTACAAAATTATTCCGTGAGATATTTTAATTTTTTCAGCCTCTGGATGTGTATCGTGCAATGTAAATAATAGGCCTAAAAATTTACGAAGATGAAATAATTTTTTTCAAATGAGAAAGAATTCAAATCAATGAATATTTATTTAAAAACCCAAAAGAAATTACTATGATATGCTATTGAATTTGAAATTCTAATTTTATAATTTTGAAAGATATGCGACAGAAAAAAACTTAACAGAGTGTACTTAAAAATAGCATACTTATAACCTTTCAGGTTAGTCATCTATATTTTCACCCAAAAGCTATAATTGGCAGGTTACAGAAAGCGTATGTTAAACAAAACATTACTGGATACATTGCTACAAATCATTAAAATTTGCAATTGTGAGATGAAGTTTTAAGAAATAAGCTATCCACAACGAAACTCTTTTAGATAAGCACGGCAAATACCCTAATGCTTCAGGAGAGTTCGAAGTAAAAATATCTGAAAAGTCAGGTATTCAAAAATTCCAACTCTCCCACGCTCAATGCTGAAACTGAATGTGTGCTAGTGTCTCCGCAGCAAGTATTTGGCTTTCGAAATGACCCAAATAAACTTCAAGAAGCATAATAAGAGAAAAAAATTCGTATTTTTTCGCCAAAACAAACAGGACGGATTCGTCGCACCCTGTTAACAGCGGAGTCAGTAACTGTTTTAGGACGATGTTGACAATTCATTCGCTTTGTGCTGCCAGGTCCGTTCACTTTTAATTCCCGGTGAATCAGCTTCACTCCACTTGGCAAAGCGTTTCTTCGCCCTATCATGCCTGTTTATACGATTTCCATGCCACATCCTTGTCTTTTCAGAAAGGGATAGGTTGCCAAGCTTTATCAGCACTGCAGCTAACTGATGATTTAGATATGGTTAAGTCGATGGGGCTAACGAGCAGTAAGCAACTTTTTCTTGTGTGGAGTGAATCATCAGTTTCCTAACTGCTTCCTATGCAGTTTTTGGATTTTTCAACCCCCCGGTATAAAGCAGAGTTCGTAAAGTATGATAAATATTAATCGTATCATCGTATTACTATGAATTGGAAAGAGGTTAAAAAGAACATAATTTTCAATCTCCGGTCGCAGTAAAAGTTTCGTCGGATCGTCATTAATAATTATTTGAAGTTCTTAAAATTAAATCTTCACATTGGTTTTCAATCTGTCAAATAATGAAGTCAGTTGGAATAACTTCTAAGACACGATATAATGGCGTGTCGCAGGAGTTAATTCAACTGTCTTTGTTGTATTGTAAATTTAAAGAGATACCCATGGGTTTTGAAGGCAAATAGTTTTGAAGATTTGAACTTATTTGGTGATGCTTTTTACAGTACCCAAGTGACTGGTCCACCAAAATTTTGAATCGCTAGAAGTTCACCAGATTTTAGAATGTGATTGTAATTATTAAGAGTATAACAAGATTAGAAGAAAACTTTAATATGTAACCATATTCGGATAATTTTAATACTTGAGGAATTCTATCATACATGTTCCTTAGTTACATTAACTCAGATATTGTCTTATTGGTTCTTATCAACTTTAATTTAAGCTGAATCATCACACCGTAAACAATGTCGTAACTAGATGATTTCCTTACCTGGCAAGGTATCATGGATTCTGCGTGCTGTGCAATAAAAATATAAATAAATGGACAAAAATAATCGAAATTATTGTTCTGCCCTGTATATCCATGTGCACACAGTTAGAAATAAAAAAATAACTCCCCAAACCAAAAAATTTCAAATACGAAATCCATTAAGTTGTTTCCTATAATGATAAAATATTTTCAGTTACTTTTATAATTTCGAGCGGATCAAATGCTCATGAATAAATAGGATACCTTATGCTCATGAATAAATAGGATACTTTATGTTCATGAATAAATAGGATTCTTATACTCATGAATAAATAGTTTTGCTAATTTAAAAATTTTCTCTCAGTTGCTGCAATCTAAATTTCAATGTGTTGCGTTACTTTTATTACTACTACTATTGTTATTACGTATTATTATGCGTTCATTATTATTATTATATGTTATTCCCTTTTGTGTTGTTACTCGTGCAGCGATGTGACCATAGAATGACAATCGAACCAAGGTAGGTAGAAAAACAGGGACGTCAATATTTAACACAAGCCATAGAGGATGGGATCGTGATATCCGTTGACTCTTATCCAAAATCATTGACTCGTGACGATCCGACGATCCATCCCGAAAGGAAAGATCCGAGGACAGCACCTCGTAATTTTGAATCACGGTCAGATGACTAGACAACCGAACCAAAGTAAATCTTTCCGTTTTTGATACAATTTATTAAACATTTTTCTTCCAAAAATATTAACCTTCATTTGAAATGGACACACAGAAATCTCTTAGAGACAAACTGAAAACAGGGACGTCAATATTTAACACAAACCGAACTAAAACAAGTCATAGAGGATGGGATCGCGATATCCGTTGACTCTTATCCCTAAAATCATTGCCCCAGTCACTTCGTAGCAGTCTGAAATTGGATTAAAGGCAATTTGGAGCTCTGCTTCCAGAACTATCAGACAGCAATTATGTGAAGGGTTGCCAGGAACGAAACTATTGACTCGGAGAAAGTTATTGGATATAGGAAAGGATAGGATTGACCTTACAATCAGAAAATTTCATTTTTGCAAGTCTTACAAAAAGAAAAACTTTTACTGAAAAGATAAGCACAAAGATAAGCACTTTCCAAAAATAAGTTTTACAAATACTTAAAATGCGTGTGTGTGTGTGTGTGTGTGTGTGTGTGTGTGTGTAATGCGCATATATAAATTTTAAAAAATCTATTATCGAATCTGTTATCGAAAATGTTTTCTCGTGTGAAATATATATCTTGCTCTTGGCACAATATATCCATAGAGGACTCAGTGCCACAGATGCCAACCAATCAACCAATAGTTGTTTCTTGGCGATACGTGTTTCCCGTACGGGTTCTGAACGTGACGTTAGCCTGGCTTGTTTTTCGAATACAATTCCAACACTTCGCCAATGAAAATTCAAAAGAATAAATTTCAGATTGATATATGATAGTTGATTGGTCATTATCAATTAGATTAAATGCCAAACGTTTGCCAAAACGGCGATTCACTACATTTTAAGGAAACCCGATACTCATCATGCGAGAGCACTTGGACAGCAGAAGTAACATCTTCGCAGACAGTGTGTAGTTTGTTGATTTGCACAAAATCTCTCTTATTCACATACGCCAAATAAATGTCGATCGAACCATTCAAAAAGACAAGAGGAAAATTTAAAGATGCTCTATTTTTAATGTAAAATGTTCGGTTCCCATAAAATTTTATGGTTAAGTTTACGGGGGAAACTTCATTCATATCTAAGCCTTCTGCACCACTTCCTATTTTCCTTTTCGAGGAGGCTTAATATCCACGAATAAAAAAAGATTCTCCCATATTCCGTATGAATCGATGTCGTGATTAAAGTGTAGACATGTCTAAATACTCTCTCTAGTTAGGGCGCATTTCTTTTCTCCGTTTGAATCATTAAAATCGTTTCCATCATCCTTACAGCTCTTTTCACCTCGTCGGATGGTAGCCCCATTTTTTCTTTCAAAAGAAAGAAAAAAACACTTAGGATCCTCAGATACTAGCTGTATCTTCAGAGCCGGAGTGCGCTCTAGGGGAAACTGCATTCCATCCTGAAGAGCCCTGGGGGTCATTTTGGAAAATATCACTTCTTTACGATCTAATCTTGACAAATTTACTGTCGTAATTACGCATAAACTTACTGACAAAGCAGAAGACGTAAAAAAGTTGTGTTGACTTCTAACGTTTGCGTGTTTCGATATCTCGAGAATTGTGAAGGAAAAAGTAAGCCTTTCACAGATGGGTCATAGTTTAGGATATAGTTTAGGAAGCGTTTTGAGAATTGATTAAGATGAACTGTCTGCTTACATTTGACAGGCCTTAGGAAATTTGAATTTTGAAAGTTCGAGTGTTAAAAACATTAAAATAAAGTAAAGGACATGTAACATTTATAAAATATGCAGCTTTTAACACTTCAAAGTACATCATAGTTAAAAATGAAATATTTTAGACGATTTATTGCATGTTTATAGAATTGAACGAATTGGATACAATAAAAATAAATTATTTTCATTACATTTAACAGGCTTTAGGGGCACATGAATTTTGAAAATTTTCAGTGTTAAAATTTCCTAACCTAAAACCATTTAAATGAAAACAAAGATAAAATGATAGAACATAAAAGTAAAATTCTTAGCATTTTCTAAAGTACATCATAGTTAAAATACTGTTCAACAGCCATTTTTCTAAACTCTAGATACATCAGTATATGGACTGTTCTTTTCAATAGGCTATGTTCATCTAAACTCAAAGATATATGATAGATCAATTTATTTATACTATGATCCATTCACTGTCAAATCAATTCAGTTTTTAATTATACGTTAGTTTCAAATATACAAATTATATGAAGCATGAAAGTAAAATTTTTCTTTTTTAAGATCAGCTGAGATTGATTGAGAAATTCATGCCTGGTTGAAATGAAGCACGGATATATATAAAATTACTCAGAACCTATTTGTTTAGCCAAATTCGATGAGATTAGTACCCAACGCATACATGATAGATGCAAAGTGGATGCTAAGTGTTGTGTTGCTGTTGTTTTTAATTTCTTGGTCTAGCACATGCTAGACAAAGTCCATGAAATCTTCGTCTTTAAGAAGTGCGAAACCTTCAGAGGATTCTCAAAAAGATCATGGGAATCCAAACCGACACACGAAAGCATGTGAGCCGGCAAGCCTGTGAGTTCGTGCATTTAGGACAAACAGGAAAAATTTTATGTCCACTTTGAAATTTGAGTGTTAGTATGGCCGCTTCTGGATCTCGACAAAGCCGTCTGTGATTTTCGATTGCATGACACTTCCAAATCATAGCCTGGGCGAGTTCTCCTATACCAATCATATGAGTAGATGGAGTTCTCCATATAATATTACTGCAGATCTTGAACTTTTTGAAAATTTCCTGGGACGTTAATTGGTTAAGTGACTTCATGGTTAATTGGTTCAATGACGAGTCTTCAAGGAACCTTCTTTAACCAGACCGTCGGCTGTCATTCCCCCTAATGGTAATATGAGAAGGGATCCATTGAAAGAAGATATCAGCATATTTCGACATACTTTTGAGCTTAGCCAGAATTTCAAAGCTTGTTAGTAATGTAAATATATTAAGCAGCAAATTTTGATTTTTGTGTATGTTGTGCAACTAGATTTACAGAGGGAAACGAACATCAGCAGATTTTATGACTGCGGATATGCGTTACATAAAACAAAGGTCCTCAAACATTTGGATACAAATAAAAATATGGTAGAAAAATACTATAAAAACAGTCTCATTAAAAGAAACATATTTGAAGAATAATGAAAATATAATTAAAGAATATAAATTAAAGAATTATATTGTCTTTAGACAAAGTTGAAAACAAAATCTCCACCTTCTGAAATAAGCATTTTAAGAAGATTATTTACCTTTAAATTTTTATATCCAGAGAAAGTTCGTTTGATTATTAATTTCATTTTTTATTTAAAAACATATTTACAAGCCTATCACTTAAAGATAAATATTACTCAAAACATCTTTATATATATCGTTTAATAATTTAACTGTAACTTGAAGAATCAATAACATTTCCTTTATGATGAACTTTTTTCAACTGGAGAAACCAGAAAGAGCAGAAAATAAAGCTTCCTTAATCTGGCTGAACAACACCTAGTATTATTTAATGAAACGCTTTATTGCGATAGTATTTGTTGATATCGCAACAAAGAAAATATTTTTGTTTGTGATTTGAAGTGTAAGAAAGTATATTTCCGTAAGTGCACACTTAATATGGAACATCGCAGTATCTCGGTAGCTAATTATCAAAACCTGTTGAAATCTTTTTAAAATGCTTCTCTTTAAGTAGAAGACGCCCCATATTCTGTTTTAAGTGTCAGCAGATACTTTGTTTTTTAAATAGAAACATTTTTGGTATTTTGAGTTGCTAAAATATTTTTGAGGCTTAATTAGAAGGCCAATTACTAAAGAGAAAATAAGTTCACAAATAATTTTGGTTGCGCGATTTATCATAAAATACATTCGTTTGTGATTGTTCAATATTAATTTTCAGTTAAATTTGCCTTTCCTTGACACAAGGGTAATTTTTCTGTCGAAACACATGTGTATGCAATGTGGAACACCTCGACTTATTCGTATTATGAATATGTTCTATATGTTGCGTGCATTTTCCATATTCTGAACAATATTTTTAAAATGATAGAATTTTCATGTTATAAGAAGCATTCTCTATTGGAAATGAGTGTTTTTAGTTAATTGAAAATTAGCGTATCAATATTTTGAGCCCAAACTTGGACAATTGAGTGTGGTTAAAATACTATATCCATATAAAAAATTTCAAGACTCATCCAGTAGTTTCTTCTGTAGATTCCACAAGCAACAAACGCATTGTCTTTTGGTAATACGGATTCTACTGTACATTATTGAATTATAATCTATTATGTAGCTTAGAGTTACCATTGTTATTGTTTGCATATGAAAGCTCAAGCTGCATTTATAAAAAGAAAAGTATGAGACGTATATTTGATGTGGTGCTGGCTAAGATTGAACTAGGATTATGTATGGAACCACCTGAGATTTGGGAAGTAAAGCTGGTTGAATATAGCATAGATATGAATCAGGAGATTTTTGTTTAAGGAGGAAGAAGGCTATTTGAAGAATTTAAAATGTATCAAAAACTCTTATCAACGTTAAAAAGGTTAATCTAATGAAATGTAAGCGTAAAAATATAAAATGCATTCATTTACATTCTTAAGGACTAAATAAATATACTTTTCTGAAGTACAAGAAGCGTTTTGTGCATTTGGAACAGATTTCGTAAGGTTTTATTTAGGTATTTAAGGTATTTTAGGTATTTATTTAAGGCACTTTAGATACTGTTTTTTCAAATCGGCAATTCTGACTTGCTTACTTCTTTTAGTATAACTTAACCCTCCTGGTGGTTGTACTGGCGAGGTATCTCGTCATTAGAAGAAAACTGACCAGATATTGGTCTCGTTGTCTTAAAACCCCCAGCAATATCTTGATGACGAGATATCTCGTCATTAGCAAAATTGATCAGATCTTGATTGACGAGAAATCTCGTCGAAACCACTTGGAGGGTTAAAAGTTTTTGATGTTTGATAAATTATTCTTTCCACATATGAATTTAGGATAATTTCGTCATGATGTGGCTTTTGATGCACTAAAAAAATCTATTCCCCTACCTTTGAGAATCTTTCAAAATCAAGTGTTTCATATTACTTGCATTTACCCTACTGACGAAAGGTTTCGTCTATTGAAGAAATTGACAAGGTAATCAAAAGCAGGAATTTTTGTCTCTGGATAAGTTCTTAGATGCCCATAAGCCTTTCCAGAGAAGTTTTTCCAAAAGTTTTTGTGTGTTGGGACAAATTAGTTGGATGTTTCACATTAGGATACTGTTTTTTCAAATCGATAGTTCTGACTTGCTTACTTATTTTAGTATAGCTTGAAAGTTTTTAATGTTTGATAAATTCTTCTTTCCGCGTATGAATTTCATATAATTTCGTCATGATTTTGCATTTGATGCACTCGAGAAAAACCTATTCCCCTACTTTTGCCAATCTTTCGAGCGTTCCATATTACGTGCCTTTACCTTACTAAAGAAAGGTTTCGTCTATTGAAGAAATTGACAAGGGAATCAAAAGCAGGAACTTTTGCCTCTAGATAAGTTCTTGGGAGCCATGATTCATATCCCCATTAGCCTTTCCAGAGCACTACGCTCTCAGGAAGCATGAGCCGATTGTTTTCTTTGACGTCTATGGACACCGAATCTTTCCTAAGTGGCACTCTAATTAAAAGACAGTCGGATAGAAGAGACTTCGTTTTGATGGCGTCAACCAGCGGTCCTCCTTCGGCGGAACGGGCATTATAAATTTATTAAGAGTGTGCATTAAATTCTCATTATATGGCCCCTCATTTAACTTGTCTAAATGAGGCAACCCTTGGCACTCATTAAGGGTGATGAACCCAGTGGTTGAAGACGAAAATCCGTAGGTCGTCTATAGCAGGCAGTCTGTCCACCGATTCTCATGCTGCTGTGGCGACCAACCTCTAATTACTTGGCAGAGTTAGTGGACTATCAACTAACTACATATCCGATAGCGGCAGATGGGGAAATGGGGACTATTTTTCTAACTTTGCGGTCCAATTCGTGATTAGCGAACGTTTAGAAGAGAACCCGAGCCTGAAATCTAATTGTGACGCTCAAGATTTTTATGGCGTGAGGTTCTCCGAAATTAAGATCGCGGGGGGGCGAGTAATTGAAAACATGTCGGCGAATGAGAGGGTGGGATTTGAATCTGCTGATGTGCTTCGAACTGTCCATCAGACTGAGGGGTCACTACACTGAATCGATATAATGAAACATCGTTTTACTCGCACCTTACATATTGTTGGAAGAGTAGATTTATATTCTAATATAAGAAAAATTCATATTTGGTTATTTTTTCCCTGCTATTTAAAATTAGTTTCGGTAGGTAGTTAATTAACGTCGCACTGGAGGAACACAACGGGCTATTAGCGACGGTCTGGGATCAATCCCGAAGGGAAAAATAAATTTCGTAGAAAGGTTTACTACATATATTTTGTAGTAAAGGACATATCTCTTTCGGAGCACCAGCAGTAAAGAAGCTCATCTCCACATCAGAAAGGGAAAAAGTTTTTATATAAAGAATATTACACAAGGGAGGAGGTATTTTAAGTTAAAAATATAGATCTAGAGGCATGAAAGAACATGTCAGCTAGTACAAAACCAAAAGGCACTAGCCGAATGGTAACGTAGTTATCCTTCCCATCTACTGATCACTATTTTGTAGTAACCTTTATACTTCTGCTTCTTATGCAAAATGGGGCCCACTATGACTCACGTTTGCCCACTGCGCTAGCAACCTACGAGTGATAGTCTGCGCAGGTTTGATTCCTGTAACTTACCCTGGGTGTATGTCTCTCTTCTGTCAGGGTCACGGCAGGCCAGTTGGAAGAGTAACGGATTCACAACCGGAGGGTTGTGAGTTCGAAACTCGATCCAACCTCCAAGACCTTCGTGTACGCGGAGCTGATGCATATTAAATATGTCGTAGCCTCAAACGCTCTCACGTTGGCGTGGCGTGGAAGTTTGGAGGGTGGGGTGCCAGCTCAGGAGTTGACCTCGTCATCTGACCGTGGTTCAAAATTACGAGGGGTTGTCCTTGGATCTTTCCTTTCGGGACTGATCCCGGACCGTCGCCAATAGTCCGTTGTGTCGCTCCAGTGTGACGTTAATTGAAATACCCCCCACCCCAGAGCGTGTTAATTGACTACCTACCTATCTCTTCTGTGTCAGAAAATTTTCCTTGTGTGTATGTTCATGACTCAACGTTGTCTGTCTTGTGTTTGGCATAGCTGGGCCAAATATGACCCTTGAGCCATAGGACCCACCCAACCATCTTAAAAAAATGAATCTTATGATGTAAAATGAATCTTAAATCCACGCGGATTCTTATGTAAGAGTAGGAAGTACTTGAGTGGGCATTGGACAGGTTTCTACGTAGCTCTTTGAGTAACTCACTAAACAGTTTCTTGATTACGCGAAGAACGGGAATGGAAAATCTGTAGGTCTCAAGTTTGTTCGGGCAGTATGTTTTGCTATCGAGGTTGCAAGGTATTCGAGTACCTTATATCTTGTACATCCGATGTCCTTGGCAAAATTGTGTGGTCCCTTTATGCCTTTTGGAGGTGCCTCCAACCGTCCTTCTAGTAGGTTATCCGAGCACCGTCGAATAATTCTGTCAGCATATTTATAATTTTCCGTCACACGTAATTTATGCATCATAAAGTTTTGCATTTTAATTTGGTATCAAAAGCCAACAGAAGTAAATGTGGTAAATTTTTACGTAAATCTTAACCGATTTGAACATTTTGTTTACAAACAAAAAACATTAACTATTAATTTTGAAATAGAATTGTTTTCTCAATTTAATGTAAAATTCGCTTTCAATTCGCGTGAGTATTCCTTACAGTCAATGGAATTGCAAAAAATCTTTTCAAAATTTGCAATTAATGTGAAAAAATGAAACGTTTCTTATGTTTCTTAGAGGAATTTCATAACTTCAGTATACAACATAAGGGACTATTTTGAGTTAACAGAAGAATTTTGATTTTACCCTGAAAACAAAAGTGAGAACGACTAAATTGATACTTAATGGTGTATGGTGTTTACTTGAGTCACTATGAGCTTTATTCAAATAAATTGGTACACTCTACGAATTTATTTAAATAATTTATAAAAAGCAGATTTTTAAAGGCGTTACAGTGTTAATCCTTTGACAGTATAGCGTTCAATCATTCTTATTATCTAGTTTGAAATTTCGAATGCTTCAAGTAAATTAATATGTTCACATTAAACATACGTAATAGTTTATAACTATTGCAGCGAGTATTTTTGGTTCATTGTAGCCGTCTTATATGACTGCATGCTTGATGCTTTAATTAAGCGTATTCGAGTGTTTTTCAGGAAGATTAACATCATCTAAACATCTAGTTAATATCTGAATTCCATTTCACATACTAAATTATGTGCAATAGCTATCGGCTGATAATATTCAGTATTATTTATTTATGAAGCTTTCTTACAGTTTTTTGTAGAATATACATTGGTAAAAACAGATAAAGAATAACATAGTACACCACTTAACGATTGATTAAAAACAGTAATTTGCTTACTTTACAAAAATATCAATGCTTTTGATTTTCGCTGTACAGCGATAAAAGTTTTATTAACTACAATTCAGTAAGAAGAAAGAAAAGTATTAAAATTCATGAGATAAATTGGTTACTAACATATTTTTCTATTTTTTTAAATATGCTGAAAATAATTTTTCCAGTATCTGCGTTTGAAACCTTTGATTTGAATGATTTAAATATTTTCGCAAGAAAAATATAATATTTAATGGAGGAAAAAATTACCTTCACATTATAACTTATCATTTATTATACGTATATGGCAGAGTTTTATAAAAGTCAGTTACGTCCTTTTATGTGCTGTAACATATGCTATTCAATTTAAGTTGACATTTTGGATTTAATTTTTATGCCTTATTTTACCACCATTTCTCAGTATTTTTATAGTAAAATGTTTTAAGTAAATCAATTGATTAATAAAGCTATAGATCCGCTTGTGAGTGTGTCAAAAAATTTCCCATGTTAAAGGCATATTTCATTTTCAAAGCAATATTTCTTAGAATAGCGATGTTAAAGGCAAGTCCGAAATTTCAAAATCATGAGCACGATAAAACACGTTTGAACTATCCACTTCAATAGCAATTTAAATATATTCTATAAAATATGTGTTTTTACTTTATGTTTTTAGGTGTCCGTACAACGGCTGTATTCGGTGATCTTTCGTTTTAAAGTATACAAGTTAAGTTAGTGAAACAGCATATCCTGAGCAGATTCACTCACATACAAAATAAAGATATAGCTAGATATCTTAATTTTAAGATTTATTCAGACTGAGTATTTGCGTAAATGTGTTTTAGAAATACAAAATGCATGTTCTACAAGCCAAATAAACTAAATTATATTAAACCATCAACCTTAAAATGAAATAGACGGAGCATGTGCCCGCAGATTCATGTTATTTCTTCCAGTTGCTCGGTTTGAAGATTTGTTATAAGGTTGTAGGTTAAAGGATAAATCCTAAATTATTGATTGGTTAAAGCGATTATCCACCGTGATCAAAAACACTAGTCTGCGCTTCCATAGCCAATCGGGTGAGTCGATTTGTGATTTACCCTTCAAAGATCGTACGACAGCGACTCCGCCCACGTGATCCGTCTATTTCATTAGAAGGTCGATGTATTAAACATTATCACGCAATTTCGCTGACCAATCACAAGATGGATGATTCTTTCGTCAAGTCTGATTTCCACGAAAATTCCTTACTTAGAAATTTTGAGTACATTTCATGAATTTGCTTGTCTTCTTTATCCACATGCTTTAATAGCTGCTTTGATACATTTCTAACAAATTTATAACGTATCTAACAAATTCGTAAATTAACGAATTTAAGTATATGCCGAAGCTGACATAATCAGAAGGTTTTTACTTTACGAACATCAGCACATACACATTTCAACGACAGAAAACGCAAAGCACAACTAAGAGACAAAGTAAACGTTATATACTCGCGCAAATGCGAACTGAAACTAAGCAATGGGAACTGAAACTTAGAAGTGACACTAAGGAGTGCGAACTGAAACTAGTTCGCTTTACTTCAGTTCGCTCTAGCTGAAAATCGCTCAGTACATCGTTTATGTATTCCGTCTGGTAAATTCTTAAACTGTAGCTTTATTATTGGAATGTAAATTTTTATAAGATTATTTTTGTAGAAAGTGGTCTTTTTTTATCATCTATATGGTACAGGGGCTAAAGACAATTCGAAATCCTCATAGGAATAACATTGGGTATTTATACGATCAATGCCAGACCAATTCACACTAAATTTGGTACATTCATCCTGTAGAATTCTACGGGACGGGACACATAGGCTATATATTAACCCTCTTCGATTTGTCCTGGTTCTGCAGGGGACTAAAAACAATTCGAAATCTGCATAGGAATAATATTGAGTAATATTACGATGAATTATAAACAATTCAACACGAGCAATGCCTGGTTATTCAGCTGGTTTTTTTATGACTATCAATTAACGAATGAAATGCCTTTTGAAATGCTTATATCTGCCTACATTTTCGACCACTTGCGCTCTTCAACTGTCAACTACAAGGCTTCATGCGTGGTTGGTGAATATACTTGACGTTTTTTATGAGTACTATTTGCATTTGGGGATAGCCCCTCACAGAAAGAGCTTTTGAGAGGGCAATTCATCGTCACATTCAGATGAAGCTGTCTGTCACCCTGATTATTCAACTGGCTTGTTCATCACAAGGATCCGTTTGGGTTTCCTTTTATAACTCTTATCTTTCATTCGGACTTTTCGATTGCCTTTCTTAAAGGTGCCACGAATAAAGAGCTAACTCGTTTGAAGAAACGTATACGAGATGGTTGAGTTAAATTTACCCAACTCATTCATTCATAATCGCTTATTTACACGCCCCTTTTCCTGCTAAATTTCCTGCCAATGGCCTTAGCAGATAAAGGTCTGGTTTATTTGGAGAGGAATATTTGGCAACACTCTTCTGGAGAGCATGAGACGCCTTTCAAGGTATTTAGAAACGTCAAGTGAAGAGCAACTCGAAAATGACACTATGCAGAAATGCTGTAAATCTTGATTTATGAACAGACCAACGAAGCCATTGACCATCAACATAATATTGATACCAAGAAATTTTTTAATTTAAAAGTTGTAATGGAGTAAAGAAGTCTGCCAAAATATTCAGATATGTGTTATTGAAAGGAAGGAAATTAAATACTATTATTAAAATAGATAACTTAATGGAGGTAAAGAAGGCTGGTAAACTATTGAGGCAGTTAATTAACGTCGTACTGGAGCAACACAACAGGCTATTGACGACGGTCCGGGATCAATCCCGAAGAGAAAGATCCGAGGATAACACCGCGTCAGATGACGAGGTCAACACCTGAGCTGGCACCCCACTCTCGAAACTTCCACACCATGGCCACATGAGGGTATTGGAAGCCACGATAGATATAACGTGCACCAGCCCTATGTACACGACGGTCTTTGGCTGGACCGAGTTTGGTAAACTATTCAGATTCGTGTTATTGAAGGGAATCAAATGAAATATTATTAGAATTAAAGTTTGTAGTATAATTTCACATCCATAGTAACAGTTCCAATGATGATAACGGTTCGATGAGTATCGGATTAGCAACTGGAGTGTTGCGAGTTCGAATCCAAGCAAATACGGTCGTGTACAAGGGAGTTGGTGCATGTTAAATCTGTCGTGGTCTCAGATGTCCTCACGTTGGCGTGGTGTGGAAGTTTGGAGAATGGGGTACCAGCTCAGGTGTTGACTTCGCCATCTGACCGTGGTTCAAAATTACGAGGCTTTGTTCTTGGACCTTTCACTTCGGGACTGATCCCGGACCGACGCCAATAGCCCATCGCGTTACTCCATTGCGAGGTTAATTAAATACCTAACTACCCAATGATGGCAATTTTCTCAATTCAAATAGTACATTGATCCTGTTAAATATAATCCCGGAAACAAATACTGTGAGCATTTTTTTAATTTGCTAGACTAGAGCAATATCTATCGAGTTAAATACTCCAGCTCTCCTCGAATTGGTTGCTATGACGTTTTATTGGTTTTCCCTAGTTATTTACGAATAGGGACGGGATTCAACTTGCAGTCTATCAGAAAAGGATTTATCGGTTTATTCCCTTATTTGTTTATAAAGTAAGCATTGTTGACAAATGTCGACCATTTGGTCGCTAGGCCATTAGTGCCTTCCAATATTTCCCCACAGTGAAATTAAAAACCATAGGTGAGGAACGCTCTTCCAAATGCTCACCAGACGTAGGCTGTCCTTGGTCAGGAATCAGCAAGTCCTATTTGGTGGAGATGGTAGTCGTCAGTAAGCAGTCTGAACTTTTAACCCTCCAAACGGCACACTCGAGTACGGGGTTCTGTGCTGCGGGTGGTAAATTCGGTACCCGAAATATTTCCAACAGCGAGATGCCCAGATTGGTTGGTTGGGTTTAATGGTACAAGGTCCTAAAACTTACAACGCCAAACGCAAGATAACATAAACTCATGTGAGATGTCCTAGAATCTGAACGATATATATTTCATGAGCGAGTTGTCCGAATATTTTCGGCCTGCTGCTTTGCCATGCACGAATTTTCTCGGGCTGTATTTCAACTGTATTTTCCGAGTTGTGTTCGGGCGTGCCGCTTGGAGGGTTAATAAAGAGTATGAGACTGGAGCAGGACTAGTGAAAGTCAATATAGTCTGAAAATGTACATGTTACCAGTATGAAAATGCGTAAAATCTCTTAATAAATAAAAAACCCGTACACATTATACATTTGCATTAAAATTAGTTTATCCTTTCTTGTTAGGTAGGTAGTTGGATTAACGTCGCACTGGAGCAATACAACGAAGTATTGTCGACGGTCCAAGATCAATCCCGAAGAGAAAGATTCCAAGGCAACACCTCGGAATTTTGAACCACGATCAGATGAGGAGATCACCATCAGAGCTGGCACCCCACTCTCCAAATTTCCACGCCACTCCAACGTGGGGACATTAAAGACCACTACACATTTAACGTGCACCAGCCCCAAGTACACGACAGTTTTTGGTTGGATCGAGTTTCGAACTCACAACCTTCCGATTACTAATCCGCTACTCTTCCAACCGGGCTACCGCGGCCCTTATTCTATATTGAAGGAAGCGAAATAGTATGCTAAGAGAATTGAGTCAACTGTAAAGTTATAGGAGAATTTACACTGACAGGATTCCGGATTTGAAATAAAATACACAAATATCCTTATACATAAGAAAATATGCCCAAGCGATCTCTCTCTACTTTCTACGCCATCTTTTTTCTTCACAGTTACTTGAGATTATCTGTCTTGTGTTGGACGCAGCTTGGACAAATATGGCTCTCCATAGAACCCAAACCCAATCAACCAACATAAGAAAATACTTATTAAATGACTAGTTAAATCTGTGGGCTCCGGTAGTCATATAATGAAGTATAATGAAGTCTGTTACAGAATTAAAATCCTACTTCGGAGCAAGGATTTTAATTTTGAAATTAAAGCTTAAAATATGTAGATCAACTATACCAGAATAATATTCAATCATCGAGAATAAACTAAACCAAGCCGTAGCGCCATGGAATATGTCCAAATCGCTCGCCCACGTTTCCCGATAGAATCTTTCTTTCTGTACAGATAATTACAAAGTCATTACACTTCCTGTTGTCCTCAGAACGACCTTCCAATCAGCTCCTTGTTTTGCGTCCCTTTAATTATCAACTCCCACCGAATTATGAAAAGGGGAGCGTGGGCAAAAAAATGCCACCAAGGTGCCCAATTTAAAGTAGCTCTCAAGTGGAGCGATTAGGATTCAGACGGAGTGCGCCCCATGTTAAATAAACATTAACAGGAATCATCAATTGCAGCCCCGAAATTCTTATCTTTTATTGTGGTTCGCTTGGCAAAACTTAACCGTCGGATGAAATTAGTGCAGAGGTTTTTTCCCCTCATTTAAGTCAGTTTTATCGTCTTTTTCTGGAGTTCTCCATCAAACTAGGATCTAGATAAAAGCGAGCAGGCCGAGATAAATTGAACATCTTTCTCGGGTTTCTTTCGTTTTCTTGTTTTTTTTCTCGGGAGCCGAGCGTCGCTCGTGCCCCCAAGCGCCTCCTATCAGCTCTCTTCAATGACTACTTTTCCGCAAAATTCCCAATTAGTAATTGAACCTCGAATTAAAAGGAGCGCGCCGAACAGATAGATGGATCGCGAGCCAAAAAAATGAAGACTCGCGCGCGCTAAAGGGGAAAAAAGAGTTTTGCTTCGATGTAAACAGCGGGGCCCAATCTGCCATCGGATCTTCAAAGAATAAGAACAAAAGAAAAGGGAGGGCCAAACGGAGTTCTGGTAATTAAATCAGCACTCCAAGGCTGGAGGTCTTTGTTAGAAACAGCTCCTGTGATGTTGGGGCCCCGCTTACATTTCACAGCGCTTTGACGGTCTTGTTTTCCATCGTTTTTGTACGGTACTCGCCAGCTTCTAATTAACGTTTTGCTTTAGCGGATGCTTTAGGCGAAGAAGAAGTGCTACTTCCATTCCAGTGGGAAAGCTTCGTAAATGCTATCGATTCCGAGTCTTTTAATACATTTTTTCCTCTTTTTTGTCTCCCCCTTTCGCCTCTAAAAGCTCCGAATGATTGTTTGATCGCAAACAATGTCTGGGAATTCTTTGACGTGGCCTTTCAAAAGGTATTTATTTATGCACAGACTTTTTCCACGCTTTCTTTTCAAACGTTACAATGATGTTTTTACAATACCCTCTGAAATGGCTTCAAAAACCGCTTCAAAGTAAATTTTAAGAGATGCCGCTTCTTTTTCTTGGGGATAAAGAAACCACTTATACGGCTATTCTTGTGTGTGTACGTGGAACGAAGTTTTTGGGAGTACTTAAGTTGTATGGCGTTTCATTTGAATTTAAGTGTAAATCGGGTGACAAAAGCTAAATGGTAATAATTTATTTACTAAGCACTACCCGCCCAATTCGAGCTCGTTCAAAATGGGATTCAGTGTTGCTTACTATAAAAGTTCATTACACACAACTATTACGTAATACAGTTAAGTCACACTGAAACATGAATGGAGTACTTTTTAAAAATTTTATGCTCATAAATGTAATTTTCGAATTGTGATTTCATTTGCAATGCTCGAAATTTGTTCTTTTTTCATACAGAGGGCTTACTTAAAATATATAGCTGTAAACTGTACGTCTATTTATATTTTATGTGGTTGGGTTTAATGGCGCAAGGTCCAAAAACGGACAAGTTGCGCCATTATATTTTGTGTGAGTACCAGGCTTGTATTACTGACATATATTTCAATCAAAATTTATGTCTATCATGCTCTCTCTGAATCAGATTCATCTGGACCGTACTCATCGTTTTGCCTCATGTAGGCAAACTTAAAACCTACCGCCGCCAATTCTAATCTGATCACATATGAGTGATAAAAGTTACGATTTTATGTAAGTCCGTAGTCATCTTAGTTTAAGATGAACGTGAGTATGATATATGAACATGAGACATTTCAATCGAAATTCATGCCTAGCATGCTCTTTCTGGAAATTTCACGGCCCGTTCAGCCTATCTATGAGCCGGCTTGGATCGCGGTCGTACTAGCCGCTTGGCCTTATGTACGCAAACTTAAAACCTATCGTCGCTCATCCTAATCAGATCACATATTGTCGGCTTAGAGCAGAAACTCATTAACTAATTTTTTCGAACACATTAAATGTTTGTTTTCAGATGAGAAATATATTTCCAGATGGTAATATATTTCTAAGATATATAACACACACTATCGAAATGCTTACAATTCTTTTTTTACTTAAAAATTAATAGTGTTAATCTTGATACACCTGTACAGCAACAATTTTTTTGTCAGTTAATGAGTTTCTGCTCAAATCCGACGATATGAGTGATAAAAGGTATGATTTTACTCTAGTCCGAGTTCATCTTTGCTCCAAGTGATTTCGACGAGATATCTCGTTCATCAAGATCTGACCAATTTTGCTAATGATGAGATATTTAGTCATCAAGATATTGCCGTTTTTTTATGACAATGAGATCGTTTCCGTTTATGATGACGACGAGACCAAAGATCAGATTTTTTCTAATGACGAGATATCTCGTCCATCAAGACCTGGTCAGTTCTGCTAATGACGAGATACTTCGTCAACTTCGAGACAACCACCAGGAGAGTTAAGGCGAGCCTTTTTAATTTGTCTTAAATACAGAACTTGAGTTTAACTTATTGAGAAAATACAAGTGTAAAGGTTATTTTGGATTTTAAGGGACAAAGTCAAACATTATGGTGAGAATAAAAATAATATAAAAATTATGAACATTTGGAACAACTTTGTTTTATATAATGGTATAAAACTATATAACGATGTATATATATTCTTTTAGTGTATCGAATATTTCCATTTCTTATAGGTTTTAGCTGCAAACGTTTAATATATTTTTACATAATCCGAAATTTTAATTTCTCCCATGTGTGAATTATCCGACTGATAACCATGAATTTAGTAGCATCTTTTTATTGAAAAGTTTTATGAAAAGAATTCCTTTAACGTTTAATAACTAGTTGAGACGAACAACAGTATTTATTTTGAATCCAGACTTTCCATCAAGAAAATTCAAGAAGACAAGCAAGATTATTTTTTGTGAAACTAATAACACGTTCGGTTAAACTAAGATTAGAAAGCAGTAAAGGGGTGACGGATAATAGTGTTTTTATGGTTTTGTGCATTAGTTCATAAGAGATTTGGCTACTTTAAAACAAATTGCACCTTATTTCCGATCATGAAAACTAATAATAAAAAAGTGGACACTAATTTAAAGACAAGTTGCTTAACCTTATTCGAATATTTATTTTCGAGTTGCTTTATATAATACAGATTTTATCGTTAAATTTAACGGTACTTTTTCTTAAAGTTAATAATTCTGTGTATATTTAACATGAGTGTGGTTGAATACAGGAAATACCTGAAAGGATGAAAATAGTTTTTAAATATAAACAACGAGCCAGGCTAGCACTCAACGAGCTGTAACGGTAAGTAAAATAATAATATTTTACAAAACGGCAGGTGCATCTTGGCTGGCAAGAGAATAACATTCTTGGAAGAAAACCTTTTTTACCTTGATTTTACTGATTTGGTAGGTAGGTATTTTAATTAACGTCGCACTGGAGCAACACAATGGGCTATTGGCGACGGACCGGGATCAAATCCGAAGGGAAAGACCGAGGACAACACCACGTAATTTTAAACCACGGTCAGATGATGATTTACTGATGAAAGCTACAAGAGAAAAAATCGCACCAAAAGTTTGAACAGTGCATTAATTTTTCTTATCAAGATCATTCAATGGTTCCCAAAATTCCTACACTATGTGATACGTCTGATCACGTATTACTATCCTGTCCTAATATCTAATGGGGCCGCGGTATCCCGGTTGGAAGGGTAGCAGATTAGCAACCGTAGGATTGAAAGATCCAACCAAAGACCGTCGGGTTCGTGGGGGCTGGTGCACGTCAAATCTGTCGTGGCCAGCTCAGGTGTTTACCTCGTCATCTGACAATTTAAAATTACACGGTGTTGTACTCGTATTTTTCCCTTAGGGATTGATCCCAAACCGTAGCCAACAGCCCATTCTGTTTCTCCAGTGCGACGTTGATTCAACTACCTCCTAATATCGAATGCTTAAGACTAAAATGTGAGAAAAACAAACAGAACGATAACCAAAGTTGACAAATATTCGATATGGTAATATGATTGAAGTTCACCTGTTTTCAAACACCTGACATTTTGAAAATTAAAATATTTTTAATACTCTCAAACCAAAAATGGTCGTATGTGTGATATTAAAAGAAATGAAAGTACTATTATAGCCAGTTTGTACAAATAAACCTAATTATCCTCTCAAAACTCGATTGGAATAATACAATTACTCCAACAGTCTCACTAAAAATATGAAGTCACATACTATATTCTATCAACTTTGCTCTCAACTATGTGTTATAAGGAGTTTGCGAGAGTAGAGATTTCTCGTACAATTCACCAATATAGTCATTGGGTGACTATCCATCTCCTAAGGTCTTGTATAGAAAAGCTCTATCTACTCTCAATCACTGTGAGTAATTTTTTTTTTACGTACTTTTGACACACAATTATCATATCCGTCTCCTAAGGTCTTTTCACGTGGCTTTGCCAATGAAGGACATACTGTATTCTATCAACTTTGCTCTGTATTACAATGTCTGTACGGAGGTTGTGGAAGGTACAGATCTCTCGTACCCCCATTTCACCTATACAATCATTGGGTGACCTATCCATCTTTTCAGGTCCTATATGGTTAAGCCCTATCTACTCTCAGGAAATTTTGCGCAACTCGTAACACACTGTATTCTGTTAATTTTGCTCTCAATTATAGTATTCCATACAGAGGTTGAGAGGTTCCAAATCTAATACATTTGACCCACACAATCATTGCGTGACCTATTCATCTCCTAAGGTCCTCTCAGATGACTTTGACAATGGATAACGTTTCCGAATTTTTAGGTTACATATATCGTACCGCATTCATATTAGAGGCAAAGCCTCGATAAAGCTTTCCCCTACGTCGAGTAATCATGTGTGTAATCATTGCCAGAAATGCAGTTCACCATAAACGAGTACCGATGATTTACAATTCTGCAACGCCAACGAGAGAAAACAATGCTGAATTTCATTCCGATCTCTGGAAAATAAAGCAAAACGGAAGCCTCCCCCATTTTATTTCTTCCCAATGGGCAACCAATACCATTGAGAAACTAGAACAGATAGGTGACCTACACAATCATTGTGTCACCAGTTTGTTTCCTAAGATCCTCTCAGATGACTTTGCTAATTGATAGCGTTTCCGAGTTTTCAGGTTACACATATCGTACCGCATTCATATTAGAGGCAAAGCCTCGATAAAGTTTTCCCCTACGTCGAGTAATCATGTATGTAATCATTGCCAGAAATGCACTTCACCATAAATAAATACCGAAGATTTACAATCCTGCAACGCCAACGAGAGAAAACAATAATGAATTTCATTCCGATCTGTGGAAAATGAAGCAAAACGGAAGCCTCCCCCGTTTTATTTCTTCCCAATGGGCAACCAATACCATTGGGAAGCTGTTCATTCATCCATTCGCGGAAACATTAAGTGAATTGACGATATTGTTAAGTGGCGGAAAAGACGCTCAATATGCGTCTAATTATCGAATCGAATTCTTGCGTTTCTTGAAGGCAGGAGGACGGGGAAAAAATCTTTATCGATAATCATATCGATATCATGAAGTGTGCGGTTTCAACTTTTAACTAATTATAGCGCAAGGGGACATTTATCAGAGTCTGATGCGAGGCGAGCAGCACAAAACTAATGATTTTTAAACATCATATTTTATTGCGTTAGAACGCTGTCTCTAACAGAGAAAGTACTTCATAATTCATTAAAGATAGCTTTATAAGTTATAGATGACAGTGTGTGTGCTGTTGGCGATATTTTAACGGAAATCAATCCCCCGTCAGTTGGAAATTGAGAAAACGATTCCTGAAGATTTATGTACCATCCATTGCGACCAAAAAACTTTCAACCAAATTTCAACCGTCCGTAAATCATTTGTCCGGCGCTTCAAGACAACGCAGAGTTGTTCGCTTATTTGCTGGGGGCAATTATTAGAAAGTCAGGATAATTTCGGGAGCGAATAAATTTTAAAAGTTGACGCGCGGAGATCTCATGACGTATTCTCGATCGCGAGAAAAGGAGTTTCAACTTAGCCAACCACAAAACTCGAATGCTTGACTTCGTCGTATGATAGTTGGAGTTGTCTGTTATGTTAGATACAGTAATGGGGTCGAAAGATATTTGAAGATAAAAATCATTCCCATGATGTATCCGGCATGTTTTAACGTTTTATATCCTGGACGAGTTTTGAAAACCTGATTCTGAAAACATCAATTCAAGAGAAGTAGATAGAAATACTTTTGTAAGACACGTTAAACTTAAATTTCTAAGTGTTTGAAAAACATTTATTTCCGTAAAAAATACTTATTCCAGTAAAACCTTTGATAAAAGATACACTTAAGTCTTTTTGAATTTATAAGAGCCAAGTTAAGGTAATTGAAGGTTTCAATCTCTTAAACATGCACTTGTGTTGAATGCTTGTTTATTAGAAAGTCAGGACAACGGCACAGTGGAAAATGGCTTAGATACATTTGTCTGAGCTCTTTCAATTCTATTTTATGTATTTGACCTTTTTTACCTTTGTTACATCTTATCAGGAAAATTATGTGATATTTGCTTGTACTTAGCATCAGTTATTTAACGAAAACGGAACTGTATTGTAGATTCTTATTTTACATGATTCTTATATATATTATAACCTTCAAGAGGTAAATGTTATTTGGCTGGTTGGTTGCATTTGGTTTTGTGGTGCAAGGGCAGTATTTGGACATGCTGTGCCATACATAAGACATACAATATCAAGTAATGGAAATACACACCCGTAAATGTTATTTGGAACAGAGATAGTTAAAAGTAAAAGAGAAATTAGAATTTGTTAAATTAAAAACTAGAATTTGTTAAATTAAAACTAGAATTAGTTAAATTAAAAACTAGAATTTCATAAATTAAAAGTGTATTCATAAAAGTAAAAATGCACCTTCAGAAATTGAAATGTTTTTCAAATGTAACATTAGGTATCTAAGCCATTTTTAACCTTTATCACATCATATCAGGAAAAACGTCAATCACTAGAAACTAGTTTTCCTCTGTCGAGTATGAAACTTAATCTACAAATGTACTTCGTTTTTTTCCCCCATTAACTGTTCAGTTATACTCCGGGAACATCCATATAGAGTTAGAAGCTAATCGTACTTATTCAGGAAAAACGATGGAAATCTTCCAATAACTTTTACTTAAAAAATTATTGAATGTTTTATTGCTAGATATTTACCAGCCAATATGTACAGGTTCAGTTTGTCACTCCAAGGTCATTTTTCGCAACAAGTGATCTAACTAAAGCAGGAACTGCGGCTTAAAGTGAATTCTGAATCATACGAACCTAGACAGAAAATGAAAAAAAAATCTTTGTTAAAAGATAGGAAGGTAGTTAAATAGCGTGGAGCAACACAACGGGATCAATCCCGAAGGGAAAGATCCGAGGATAATACCACGTAATTTCGAACCACAGTCAGATGACGAGACAACACCTGAGCTGGTACCCCACTGTCCAAACTTCCACACCATGCCAACATAAGGACATTTGAGGCCACGACAGATTTAACGTGCACCAGCCCCTTGTACACGACGGTCTTTGATTGGACAGAGTTTCGAACTTGCAACCCTTCTATTGCTAATCCGTTACTCCTCCAATCGTGCTACTGCTGCCCCCTTTGTTAAAAGAACGGCTATTTAAATTTTCTCATAGCTAAATGTCCACTCACTCGTAAAACAGCCAAAAATAGATTTTGCTCAAAATTACTATTTAGAGTGTCATTGATGAAGCTTCTTTTGTGTCCTATATTCAGGACAAATCAACTTCTTTTTTCAAAGAAAGGATGTTGAAATATTCTCATTTCTTAGACATGGTTTGTTATTGGTTAGACTATTGGTTTTTAATTGGTTTGTCTCAACCGGTGAAACAAACTTCGTTCAAGGAGTTGCTATCGAAATTTTCTCGTTGCTAAATCCCTACCAGTTCGTTTGCCCAGGATACAACAGCGTCCTTTGTTCGAGAAAATTTTCGTTTAAGCTGCTCTTATTACTAAATCTCTGGCCTATGGTTGGTTGGGTTTTATGTCGCAAGGGCCATATTTGGCCATTCTACGCCAAACACATGACAGAGAACATGAAGTAATGATCACACATACACCAGGAAAGTCTTACTGATACAGAAGGTAGGTATTTTAACTAACGTCGCACTGGAGCAATACAGTGGGTTATTGGGAAACGGTCCGGGATCAATTCCAAAGGGAAAGAACACCACGTAATTTCGAACCACGGTCAGATGACAAGGCAATACCTGAGCTGGCACCCCACTCTAGTAACTTCCACACCCCACCAACGTGAGGAAATTTAAGGCTACGATAGATTTAACATGCACCAGCCCCCTTTGTACACGACGCTCTGTGGTTGGATTGGAACTCGCAACCCTCGGTTGCTAATCCGTTACACTTCCAATAGGGCTACTGCGGCCCTATTGATACAGAAGAGGAATATACCTAGGGAAGAATCAAACCTGCTCCGTCTACAACTCGTAGATTGATGGCGCAGTGGGCAAAACCAATGAGCCTATGGATTTCAATCAGAAAAGGCTTTAAGCAACAACTCCTTCATCAAATCCGTTCCAATTTGTCTCAGACACGAACATCCCCATCTACAGTAACTCTTCGCTCACATTGTAACAACTCTTCCTTTTTTCCCAAAATCTCCAGTTTTAAATCACGTCTCCGCAATTGCGACACAAACAACCCACATTTCTTAGCCACACAAATTCCTCTGGTGCCCCAATTACAGGGAACGGTTTTTTCGGATGGCGAAAAAACAGCCCTCATCATTACTTATTATTTACTTATTTATTACGAGAGGGTACGTCCAACCGCACGGCATCAGCAAGAAGGCACACACGTCCCGTGGCGAAGTGACGGCATGGACACCCATATTTCTCGTCCTCCACGAGGAACGTCATCCATAAAGCGCACTCATTACACGCAACTCTCCCGCCCGCGCGTCTTCTTGCGCGTCGTTGAGTCACAGCGATAATCGCTCTGCTGAGAGCCCGAATTTACGAGGAATGTCCGGAAAAGTCTGGGATTTCCACCAACAGGCTCAATTAGCAGAGTTGGCCGAGAGAAATCCCTCATGAGTCCGAAACAAAGAACAGAAGAAAAAAAGAGGAATGGTTAGAGGAGATGAAAAACATTTCCCTGTGTTGCCCGATTCCGCGATGGCCCAAAGTCGTCAGATTTGAAACGTGACGTCGCTAATTATCTCGTCATCGTCTTCGGAGGGGGATTTTTTGGACAAAAGCTAGGCACACACACACAGAGGACCTTTCGATGGCTTTCTGAGACGCGCAGTGATTGCGCGTCTCGTAAATATCTTGCGCTTTAATTGGCTTTGAGTGATAACTGTTTCCTTCGGAAGCCAATAGTTTTGGAAAAAAACTAATTGAGTGGACTGGCTGGAATTGGAGGGTTGTAGAAAAATGAGGAATTTTATGTATCGTATATAAGGAACCATTTTTCGCGAAAAAAATGGCGCTGTTTGTCATGTTTCGCAAGACTGTATTCAATTACAGATATCTAATGCTTGTTTTTCTGGAAATTACAACTTTTCATAATTAATTAGTCGTCAGGAGAGGTATGTGAGATTTCCGTACTCCAATTAAATTTGAATAATGGAGGTTGGGTTTTATGGCGCAAGGGTCATATTTGGCCGTGATGTGCCAAACTCAAGACAGAGAGCAACAAGTAATGGACATACATATACAAGAAAAGATTTTACAAACACAGAAGAGAGAAATACACACAGAGAGGAAGGGGCCGCAGTAGCCCGATTGGAAGAGTAACGGATTAGAAACCGGAGAGTAGCGAGTTCGAATTCAACCGAAGACCGTAATGTACAAAGGGGGCTGGTGCGCGTTAAATCTGTCGTGGCCTCAAATGTCCTCACATAGGCGTGGTGTTGAAGTTTGGAAAGTGGTGTGCCCTCGTCATCTGACCGCGGTTCAAAATTACGTGGTGTTGTTCTAGGTCTTTCCCTTCGGGTTTGATCCCGGACCGTCGTCAATAGCCCGTTGTGTTGCTTCAGTTGGACGTTAATTAAAGATTAGGGAGGAATCTAACTTGACAGGAATTGAACCTGCGCCGCCTACAACTTGCAGATGAATAATGGAGGATTGAATGAAAAAACAACTTTCGAACTTCCTATATACATATTGTATAATTTACAAAAGCGAAAGCTAAACAGCATTTAATTTAAACTAATCCAAAGTTAATTTTTGTGTATTTATTTTTTTTAAAGTAGGAATTTAATTTCTAACACTATACTACGATTTATTATCACATTTTATGCATAGTTTATAACTTGCCTTTCTTGAAAAAATTACATCAGTTTGTCATTACAAGAGCTATAGTACTTGTTTCAGACAGAGTGAAATTGTATTTGTTCCTCATTACAAGAAAGCAAAGTAAGATAATTTTTTAAAAACCAGGGAAAAGTTGAGTAAAGATGAACTTAAATTAACTGCGAATATAGATTTTCTTAGTTTCATTGTTCCCCTTTTATTATTGATGTTCAACTTTTATGAACTAAATATAAATAAACCCTAGATCATTCCATCTACTCCTTTCTTTAAGGAGAATAAAAATAGACATTTAGTTTTCTTTGTGTCTTTAATTTCTAAAAATTGATTGTTACAGAATAGAAAATGAATAAGAAATGTAGAAGTTTTTAACCATCTTTTTGCACCACGAGATATTTCGTCCATCAAGATCTGACCAATTTTGCTAATATTTGGATGATGACGAGATAAAGATCTGGTCAGTTTTCTTCCAATCACGAGATATCTCGCCCATCAGGATCTGATCAGTTTCCCTGTAATGACGAGATACCTCGTCATCCACCAGGAGGGTTAAAAGGTGTATAGGAATAACTTTTTGAATTATTCATATCTGGTAATTAGTATTAAATAACGTGAAAATGTGTTATGAATGGTCCATGTAAGTGTTGTTATAAAATTTAATAAATAACTTTGCTCACGAAATCTATAGTTCTTCGAGAGAAACAACTAATTTGACCATTCAAATTAGATTATATCGGCACGCAACGTGTAAGTTCAAGTTGTCTTTGTCGCATATCTTTCTAATTTGCTTTCAATGCAAATTTCAGCCACCTACGAGGCTCGAAAAGCTAGGCAATCAATGCAACAAAAAGTGTTCCCCATAAAAATAGCCGTTGAAAATCTTCCCATGTAATAAATACTAGGAAACTGAATGAAGTTCGCATTAATCTTATTGATGGGGAGAGCTCATTCAATATATTTTGCTTAAAACAACCGCCGAAACTGAAAAGAACCCGAAACCAGCAGCTGCATTATTAAAGAAGACCGTGACTTCAAACACCTAATTGGTTTCTCCGTAAAAAGAAATAACCGGGGAGAATAAATGAAAGAAAGAGTTTCTAAATTTTCGAAGACAAAAGAGCTTTAATTTAAAGCGTAAGAAATTCAGCTGCTTTACTTTAAATGCTCATTAAATGTACGGCTGTTCTTCATCATGAGTAAACTACCTAGACATTAAAACTCATTTGTAAAAGAACCGAGAAAAGTTATTATTAAACAAGTCGGCTTAGATTTATACTTTCTCCAGATACTTTAGTCTTTTTTGTCTCTCCATTATTCTTCCTTTCATTCTTTATTGTTATTTTTACACTTTTTTGTGCTTTTCGTTTTATGTTTATTGTGTGCTCTCTTTGTAATTAAGTTACATTTTCGGCTTTTAAACACGATGTTGTGACATTACCTTAAGGCGTGAAGTGTTTCTTTGAAATTGCTTCACAAATTCCCGAAATCGTCTGGAAAAGATTGTCATTAAATCTATGCCGTGTGGGTAAAGAAAATTGCTCAACATCTCTATTAACATACGCATTTTTTGGTTTTTTGTGTATTTATAAATCTTTTGGCTCGGTTCTCGGAACGGTACTGGGAAACATCTGCTTCTGGCACACGTTTTCTTCGGAAGCGGCCAGATACCAACCACCTTCTGCTTTAAAATTTTACAAGTTCGTAAAAACAATCAGTAAACTCTCGATTGGTATTAATGTCAGCAAAAAGATTTAATGGACAAAAATGGACCTCGTCTATTCTTTTGTTAATGACGAGGTTTACTCAAATTGATAGGAAGTCAGCCAAGTTGAGTCATTACAGCTATAACGTCAAGGCATCTTTACAGCTAGAAGGAATAATTGTTATGTTTTGTAACACTGGAGAAAGTAAAGTTGAACTAATGAAATATGGAAGGTTAAGTTTCATCATATAAAAAACAGGTAGCATGATAAAAACTTTTGTTCTTTATGCATCAATTTTACAAAAGTAGTGTAACCATAAAATATCGCACTGAAATATAATTAAAGCTAGGTTTAAAAGTTGTTCACTACTTTTGAGCAATTTTACATGTACGCGGTTAAACTTTACTCTTTAATTGCTTAGAATAACAGCTATAAAATATTTCTTTATTTAGGAGAAAAGTTTGAAGCATATAATATTTTTATATGTAACACTGCCTTTTTCCACTTTATTTATAAGAATAATTTAAAATTATTTATAAAAATCAGACACAGAGCAACGAAAGATATTTGTTGACTTTTGAGATGTATACATTAAGATGCATTACAAAGATGTTATATTAAATTCGAACATATTTGCAACATTCTTTATCGTTTATAATGATATATGCGAAACCCATATTTTATTTGTAGCAAACTATTCTAGTTTTAAGGTATTAAATCACGCTTGTTTTTATATAACAGCTTTTGAGTAGCTCAGAAAAAAATTTTATCTTCAATATTGTCCACTACAGTTTGAAAACAAATTTCTCAAAAGTAAACTGCTAGGGCAGAACGTGAAATAAACACTTTTGGACAATTGTATCTCTTGTCTATTGTTGAGGCTTTATTAAACATACTGTAACAAAAAAGGTATTTTGGTATAGAAATGGTATTTTGGACCAATACAATTTTCATACTGGTAGTACACAGTAGTGTAAGGTAATGCAAAATGTTCTATTTTAGATGTCCACAATCTTATTTTTCACTTTCGATGTAGTTAAATGTTTGTAAAATATTAATTTGAAAATAACAAGAGAATAACTCGAGCATACATAGTTAAAACAATGTTTTGCACTACTCAAAACTTAAAAAAATATATGGAATTCATCGTTGCAAAAGCGAGTTCTTTCTCCGTGAACGTGGAGTTTTTGTAAAATATACCATTTTACTTAACAGACATACTTAAAGAAGCCTTTAACCTCAAGATATTTCCGAGTAATATAGTATTGCTTTTACAATATATCCTACATTTAATGACTAAATAATCGCATACACATACATTGGTTGAAATAATCCTAGAAATGGTTCTGTTGGTCAAGAAGTTCAAAACTGGTTAGAAGTCATTTATTTATTCATACTGTCAAACACTCCAGTTACAAGACAGGAAAAAACAGTACAATTATACAAGAACTACATTATAAAACACAAAGCAAAAATTACATAGAACAATACTAACAAATGTTTGAAAAAATCACAATCGAAACACCAATCACAAACAAAAAAATCAAAAACTCAATTTTCAAATGTTAGTTATAAAATTTCTAAAATGTATAAAATCGTCTAAGAAAGTATCAAGAGTTGGGGTTCTGTTAATTGTTCTGACAAATTTGGCGTTTGGTAGATTTTGCAAATAATTTTTGCTGAAAAAAAATTTCCTGAAAAATAATTTTATTGCGAGTATTGTAAGAGGGTACACGAATATTTATCTCATTCAATTTATCTTATTATGTAACAAATTATAAAAAAATTAAAGCACAAAGTAAGTTCTGCATTCTAGTGAGGATATATTGTATCTGGATCTCTAAAGAGTACAAGACAGTTAATCTTCATAAAAAAAACGAGATCTTTAAAAGAAATATTTTTCCAATATCGTAACTGAGATATTGATACGGTGGATTCCAGACTACACAGCCATATTATAAAATTAGTTTTACTAAAGAATTAAAAAGCATTTTATGCACCGTGGTGTCTTCAAATTTTTGACACATTCATTCCAAAAACACAAGCCTTTTGGATTACTTCAAGGATATACATATATAAAGTAAATTTGGATTTGTACCTAATTCCTAGGTCTGAAGTATTATGTCCTCATTAATGTTATAAGCACATATGACAGGACTCGATTTTCTGGTTTTGAAGTAAATATGCAGAGCATTTATCCCCATATTCAAGAAATGCTTATTTTTACACACCAATCATATAACCAATTCACAATCATGATACGATCAAATGCACATGTAAATTTTCTAATCATCGGCTAAAAGTAAATAAATATCAAAGTCATTAGCCAAATCATTTATAAATAAAACAGAAAGCAGTGGTCCCAAAACAGATACTTGGGGGTAGTCCAGAAGTATTATAAAAGTCCTCAGAATAAGTAGATCTATAACTTACAAATAAGTGTACTTCCTGTTAAATAAGTGCACAACCACTGGATTAATCTCTGGCCCCAAAACCAATATTAACTAGTTTCAATTCTAACAGATCAAAATCCACTCTATCAAAAGCTTTAGAAAATCGATATAAATAACATCTAGTTTATGTATGAGATTCGGAAGATTCATATCCATAATCATAAGATTCGGAAACATGCTGGAAAGACTGCATAATTTTGAACGCATATATACGTGCGTGCTCTTCAGAGGGTTAACTGAAGTGGTTGTTGGGTCATTTATTTAAATTAACTACCAAAACATCTTTCTCTGAAAGTTCCCATTTGACGTGGGAAAGATAAATACCAAGATAATAAAGAAAGATAAATACCATTAATAACAAGTACAAAAAGTAACAGCATAAAAAGTATCCCTGGGGAATATTTTTAAATATAGAGCAGAAACGTTTCCGGGCTGCGATATGTCTGTCCATTCCGACGTTCTCCTAACGAAATGTCCCAGACCAATTTGAGCATCTCGACTGTCAGAAGTGATAAATGATAATGCGGTGAACGATCTTACTACCTCATCTGTTCTTGTCGTAGCCACCAAGGAAAAGAGAAAATTCCCCTATCAGACGACGGTCAATATGTTACTTTCTAAGGAAAGATACGAAATGGACAAATAGAAGTGGAAGTTAGGGCGATACAAGAAGAAAAAAAGCGAAAAGAAATCGACAAGTTCCATGAAGCGGTAGCCCACGGATATGTTGACACGCCATTTTCTACAAGCGGTTAAAAGCCTAGCCTGGATAGACCTGCTTTCTTCTGTCACGGACGCGCAATCTACTACCGATATATCGATTGGTCAATAAGCGACAGGAGCACAAATTGCCTTTATTTTATTCCTATATATACCGATAAAACTGAGCTCTGCGCGGTGGGGAAGCAATTTCTTGCTCACCTAAGACTCGCTTTTATTTCTGTTTTTCTAGAGCGCCGAAGTGGGCAATTTAACACTGAAAACGGTCACGGGAATAGTAGTGTAATCCCGGCTAAGTCTAATGTATGTCACACCGGACAGTTTATGGACTATCGACTTTTGTGTGTTAAGTACGTTAATTCAAAGAGTCTTGAATACTGAGAAAGGGAATTAACGGCGAGGTAAATGGTGAATGTGGAAATAAATGTTATTTATCGATCGTTTTTATTTATACTTATAGTGCCATTTGGATATCATAATTGGAAAGGTTTAATGGAAGCTCGTTTGTTGAATTTCTGCATTTTTCAACGTTCAGTAAATGTATAAGTTTTTGTATGTATGTTATCCATTTAAAGTTTTTAATAGGAATAAAAATGTTATTTCGAGAACTTATCCACTGATAATTTCATGATTCTAGTATGTACTGAAAATTAGCAAAATGTACGGTATCGTACTATATTCAAAATTAGACGGTGTCTTATGCACTAAAATACAAACTGTGCACTGAAAAGAAAATTGCACAATTTGTTTTGTAGTATGCTATTTCAGGAAATAATGGATTCTATACCCGGAACGGCCTTCTGATAGCCCCTGGTGCAAGGACCAATTCCAGTACAAGACTTGAAGTTCGTATCGTATTAAAATCTATGCCACGGATATAAATTTTAACCCTCTGGTGGCTGTCTCGACGAGGTATCTCGTCATAATCAAGATCTGACTAGATCTTGATAGACGAAATAACTCGTCATTAGAAGAAAACTAACCCCTTATCTCGTTATCATCAAAAACTGAAACGATCTCATAAAAAATTGACAATATTTTGATGACGAAATATCTCTTCAAAAGTAAAATTGGTCAGATCTTGATGGACGAGATATCTCGTCAAAACCTTTTGGAGGGTTAAGGAAAAAAAATCGAGCATGCATTATTTTGTAATAAAGCTATAAAGCCCAAGACCTTTACTTTCGAAAAAAAGAAAGCAAAGCTTGTTAATTTCGAAGAGAAAGATATATTTACTGTGCATTTAAGTAATAGAATAATTTTGCTGAAAAACCTTGGAATGGAAAAGCTTGTTATTCCTAAAACGTTAAAGTATCGACGATATTTACGTTACATTTTGTGTGACAATTATTTTTATCAGTTTCAATATTTTATAAATTATTTAGGTAGTCATGAAACTCATTTCATTTTTTGCGTATATAAGTCCTCCCATTCTATGCAGATTTGTAACTGCATAATTTGGACACTGATTAGCAGGCTTATCTTGGATAGAAGATGAAGTGAGTAGGTAAACCCTCCTGGTGGTTATCTCGACTAGGTATCTCGTTACCAGCAAATAGCTGACCAGGTCTTGATGGACGAGATATCTCGTCATTAGAAAAAACTGACCAGATCTTAATCTTATCATCGTCAAAAAATCGGGAGTATCTTGATGGCTAGATATCTCGTCATTAGCAAATTGATCAGATCTTAATGGACGAGATATCTCGTCGAAACCACTTGAAGGGCAAAAACTGATTCCAGTGGCTCAGCTAGTGGGGCTAAGTTGCTGAGCTCTTTACCCTCCTATTCAATGTTATTAAATTTTAATTAGTATTATTCATTATTATTCTTATTAAGAATACTATTGGAATATACTTTGATTTGACCATCCAATGGAACCGATCCGGGTAGGATTTGCGGCTAACAATCCACAGGTCGTGGGTTAAAAACTCATCTACGATAACCCCTATACAAATTGGGGTCAGAAATATAAAACGTTTGAACAAAAATACAGGAACTATAAACAGAACTAGAAAAAATGAAATCAAAAGCATTCAAATAGATATGACAAAACACAACAGAAAACAAGACGCACTACAATAATGTCTAGAAAAAGTACTTCCAACTTGATCGCACAGTATACACAGCGGAAACAAATGTGCACTATATGGACAAAAGTATTCGGACACTGAAGAAAATCGGCAAATATGGGGTTGTTTTTCCTGGCTAGGACTTGGCCCATTGCTTTGTGTACCTGGTACCATGGACGCTGACGTGTACCTTGACGTTCTGGATAATTCGGTCTTGCCTACACTATGACAATACTAGGGCGATGATGGTTGTTTCTTCCAACAGGATCGAGCTCCATGTCAAACTGCAAAACGTGTGCTGGACTGGTTTCCTGAAAATGAGGTGAATTTGCTTGATTGGCCTGCTCAGAGCCCCGACCTCAATCCGATCGAGCACTTATGGGACGAACTGGAGCGACGGGTACGACACCGCCACACACGCCCATCTTCAAAACAATCTCTTCTCGATCTCTGCCTTACAAGAGGCATGGCGAGCTGTTCCTGCCCAGACTTACTTGTGGAAAGTATGCCTCGACGTGTTGAAGCTGTAATACAAGCAAAAGGAGGGCCTACCCGTTACTAAATAGAATAATAAAGCCCTTTTTCTGAAAAACATGCAGTGTTCAAATACTTTTGTCCATATAGTGTATGTTACATAAGCGCTAATATACCGGAAAAAACGTACCAATGAACAGTGCAATAATACCTTAAAATGTTAATGGAAGAATCAGGTATGTTCTAAAAAAGAAGTACTTGTAAGAGAGTAAAAAAGTGAAGTACAGTGAAACAGTGGCAAGATGATAGTAGGATCAAAGAGAATTACCTCAAGGAGGTTTTACACTTCTTAGTTTATTAGGATAACGAGATTTATTAGGATTGAATTCTGTTCTATTGAAGGAAACATTTGAATGAAATAAAATGCCCACCAATCACAAGTGGAGCGACTTTTTGAAAATGTTACACCTGTCTGTAGCTTGAACTAGTCGTGTAACTGAACTCTCCACTCCATAATACTCCAGAACTAATTGAATGTCAGTCATATGGACTCTTTCCATAGAGGTCTTTGAAACAGCTATCAAATAATTTACCTTCTGATACACAGGGCATTTCAAAACTTCCTGTACGAACTTTAATCCTTTCAAGTGAAGTGGTTTCACTTTAAAAATCCTAGGCTAATTGCATCGCGGTTTTTTCGGGTAACCACGCGACTGGTGTTCTATAGTACCGCCATCTGTCGATCAATAGCGTAAAATGTGTTCAAATACTGTCAACGGCTGATCAAATAGAAATTTTAGCCGGTATTTCACCAAATAGATTAAACAGAAGTGTGCTTGAAAGGGTTAAGGGAAGGTAGGGAACCCAAAATTACACTGTATTCAGGTATGCATGTCCATAAGCACCCATAGTCATTTTAGACTAACTTCGTGTGTGTCATTTCAAGAATTCTGAGATAGTTAACATGTGCCTAGCGTATGGGACATCTAATGGAAACAAACGAGTCTTGAGATTGTATCTTGAACGGGACCCCCACAGCCGTGCCAAATCTCCTAACATTTGTGCGTTTGCAGCAGACTGTGAAATTTAAACATACAACGGAAATACGCATGATACAGGCATTCCTCCCATGGAACTCCTTTTCTCTGCTGTGTTCACGCTATCAGCTATGCATTACTGTTTGTGGTCACAACTTTGAGCATTGACATTGAAACTGTAAATGAATAACTACTGTCAAACTGTAAGGGATTAGAGCAACTATAATGTATAAATAAAACGTTCATATAACAGCTTTCATTTCTGCATCTTAGTACCCTCTAGCTCAACTAGGTGACGTACTTCCTTGTGTTAATACGGTTTAATTTTGTGTTTGTCCCCTTAAAAGTTTGTACAGGATATTTGGAAACACCCCGTGAGAGGCATTTCCTGTCAAGCAAAATGTAAATGGCGGCAGCATTTCTGCGGCGGATATCACTTGGCTTCTTTTTCGAATCCGATTTCAGTACTTCGCGTATAAAAATTCCAGAGCAGATTCCGAATAGAATGATAATTGATTGGTCAATCCAATTAAACGCCAAACGTTGCCAAACTACATTTTAAGGTAATCCCGATATGCAACATACGAGAGCACTTGATCAGAAAAAGAAAAGCATGGTTTGTTTACAATTCACAAATAAATGTCGATCGAATCATTCAAAAAGACAAGGGGAAAGTTTAAAGATGCTCGATTTTGAATGTAAAATGCTTGATTCGCACAAAATTTTTATGGTCAAGTTTACTGGGAAACTTTTTATTTATATCCAAGCCTGCGATCACTTCATATTTTTCCTTTTCGAGGAGGCTTTATATACGTGAATAAAATCCGAATTAATATGACAGTTGATTGGTCAGCGCAAATTAGATTAAACGCCAAAAGTCGCCAAATTGGTGATAATCTACATTTTAAGGTAACCTCGATACGTATCATGCGAGAGCATGGAGTGGCTTTAGTAAAATCTTCTGGCATTCCATCTGGTTTGTTGACTGAAAATCGCTCCCATTAAGTACAATCTATTCTACATTCAATTTTTCAAGTTGATACTAATTAAATAAGGGGCAGTCGTGGCTCAGTGGGTATGCCTACTGCGCTAGCAACCTGCGAGTCGTAGGTGGCAAAGGTTTGATTACTGTCAGGTTTGATTCCTCCCTGGGGTATTTATCTCTTATGTGTCAGTAAAACTTTCTTTGTGTGCATGTCCATTACTTGATATTGTATGTCTTGCGCTTGGCGCAGCATGGTCAAATATGGCCCTTGCGCCATAAAAACACAAATAACTGTCCAAATAGTTTCGACGAGATATCTCGTCCATCAAGATTTGACCAATTTTGCTAATGAAGAGATATCTCGTCATCAAATAATTATCGTCAAAGATATTACTGATTTCTTTACGGTAGGTATTTTAGTTATCGTCACACTGAAGCAACACAATGGGCTATTGGTGGCGGTCCGGGATCAATCCCAAAGGGAACGATCGAGGACAACACCACGTAATTTTGAACCATGGTCAGATGATTAGTCAACACCTGAGCTGGCACCCCACTCTACAAACTTCCACACCACGCCAACGTGAGGACATTTGAGGCCAGGAAGGATTTAACGTGCAGCGATTTCTTTGCTATGACGAGACAAAAATCTGGTCAGGTTTTATAAGGACGAGATATCTCGTCCATCAAGGTCTGGTCATTTTTGGCAACACCTCATCGAGACAACCACCAAGAGGGTTCAGGCTATTGGCGACGGTCCGGGATCAATCCCATAGGGAAAGATCCGAGACAACACCACGTAAATTTGAACCACGCATAACTAATAGAGAGCATTAAATGTCAGAAAGAATTAACAACGCGCACTTAACTCAGATTGCACTTTCCTGCCAAATTGATTCCCGAGCAGGTAGCAGGTTTCCCTCCCATCAATTTATTCCAATCGCCCCCGAGCTAATGGGATCGACTGACCCGAGCGCTTGACCCCTCGCCGAAGGGTTGTGGGATCCCAAACGCTCGCCTTCTCTCTGAGAAGCCCTCAACCCCCGCCAGCTCCTTAAAAAGCGTTTCCGAAAAATACCGTCCCGGGCAGGATTAATTGGGAGGAATGTCTCGGCACCGTGGTATGGGAAACACGGAAGTCGGAAAGTAACAACGTAATCACGGCGAAATGGCTTGTTACGGGTTTCTCTAAGTAATCACAGCGTTTACTCCATTAGCGTATAATCGAAAACATTTAATCTGCCGGAGACCACACGTTTTCAAACCAGTTCCTTCCCCCGCTACGGCTAACCGATAATTAGAGTTAACTATGCCGTGAACCGAAAACTATGATACCGGGAAACATTGGAGGGGCCGTGCATATATGCTAAACGGGTCTCCCGAGGACTTGACCGCTGGTCAAGTGCGCGGTCTTTCATTGTTTCGATTGAACTGCAATGACCGGCAGTCAGCTACTCGAGCTGGTAGGCAAGCATGGAGGTATCTGATTAATAGATTTCTCTTCTCGAAGGGGAATTTGAAGATGGATTAGTGATTGCTAACTGAATCAGATCTAATCGTGTATTTTCTATTTAAGTTCGTATTATTATTATTCATTATTACGTATTATTACAACGTATTATTATTCATTTTCGATCATTTCATTCGATGAGTTGAATCTGGTTTTAGTAGGTTTCATTTCGATTGGGGTTTGTTTTTCTGATTCTGGGCGGGGTATCCCAGTTGGAAAGGCAAAGGATTAGCAGCCGGAGGGTTGCGGGTTCGAAACTAGGTCCAATCGAAGACCGTTGTGTATGCGGGGGCTAGTGAGCGTTAAATCTGCCGTGGCCTTAAATGTACTCAAGTTGGCGTGGTGTGGAAGTTTGGAGAGTGGGGTGCCCGCTCGGGTGTTGACCTCGTCATCTGACCGTGGTTCAAAATTACGAGGCGTTGTCCTTGGATCTTTTACTTAGGGATTGATCCCGGACCGTCGCCAATATCCCGTTGTGTTGCTCCAATGCGACGTTACTTAACTACCTACCTCGTATACTAGGCTTGTTTTTTTAGTATGGGCGTTTCAGAACTTTTTCTGAGGAGCTACACAGTTAAGCCATATTCACAAAGGTAGTTGAATTAACGTCGCTATGGAGCAACAAATGGACTGTTGAGCACAAAGGCAGAGAGGAGTTTATGTTCTGTATTCGTTGTGCGTTAATGGTTCCAATAAGTTATCTTGTTTCAAAAATAACAAATTTCCGAGTCTCAAAGTACCTTAAATAGCCGATAAAATAATTTTTTGATCCGAGGGTTTTTCTCGGGGGGAGAGGTTACACCTTGTGTACTTAATATTCCGGGTCAGATTTCATTTGAGGTACAATGCATCCTTTATACTATTGAGATAGATATGTAGTTGAATTAACATCGCACTGGAACAACACAACGGGCAATTGGGGACGATCCGGGATTAATTCCAAATGGAAAGATTTGAGAACAATACCGTGTAATTTTCAACCACGGTTAAATGACGAAGACACATCAGAGCTGGCACAGCATTCTCCAAACTTCCACACCAAGCCAACGTGAGAACATTTGAGTCCAAGACAAATTTAATGTGCACTAGCCCCCACGTACACGATGATCTTTGGTTGGATTGAGTTTCAATCCAACCAAAGACCGGGGTGACATTACAGAAATATTTAAGTCTTGTGAATTTTCTTAGAAAAAATGTTTTATGCGTCTTTTCAATTTTCACACTTCACGGAATAGATAAATTAGTGACTTTTGTAGGGATTTTATTAGGCTCTTTTCACTACAGTTATGAGTTAATGTAGTAAAAAAGACATGAGAGAGAGAGAGAGAGAGAGAGAGAGACAGATAACGCAGGGCGAGAACATGGCTGCTTAGATAAGATCCCACTGCAAAGGAGAATTTTATTTTGGAAGTATAGTAATTATTACGTTTTCCCAACTGATCTAAACCATTAAAAGTACTTATTTAAGGTATCGAGGCTAATCAACGTTAATATATTTGGTCCAAATTGACTCGTGTCCAGCTATTTTTAAAGTTATGTGCGAAAATAAATTCGTTCTAGCTAACGTAATTTATCTGTAATTAGAAATTATATTAAAATTGTTTTTTAAAGCAATACTCTCTCTCTCTCTACTCTCTCTACTCTCTCTCTCTCTCTCTCTCTCTCTCTTAATTGCAATCGATCGCTAGTATTGTGAATAACAATTAAAAAACGAGTTATATTATGGTACTAATTGGAATATTTTATCATTATTATATCCTTTAAAGATTGATATTTTATATACTTTTAAACACGTAAATTTTGTTTGAGACGAAGGGCACCATCAGGCATCCTTCACCCCGGTACCCCAAAAGTCACTGCTTGTACGGTAATCCATGCGTCGACTCTGTCAGTCGTGCATTACGGTTGGAGTTGTATTGGTTGGTTTTTATGGTGCAAGGACCATATTTGGCCATACTATGCCAGACACAAGACAGATAATATCAAGTAATGGACATACACACATAAGGAAAGTTTTATTGACACAGAAGAAAGAATAACATTCAGTGAGGCGCCATGACGGCCTCATTACTGTTGGTGGTCGCCATTTTAAGCCCCTACTGTGAGTGTAACAGCTACTGTCAAACTGTAAAATTGATATGTTATGCTCATACTTGCTATCTTTCATTTCTGCAATTCAGCGTACCCTCTAGTTGTCCGAGGAGTGTTTGCGGACGTACATCCCTACATAAATACGGTTTAATCTTGCTGCTTCCTGCCTACTCTTTAAGCTGGTACCGGAAGTTTAGGAACACCCTGCTGTAAAGTTTCATATTAAAACTGATAATTTTATATACTTTCGTCATCTTTTGTTCAAGTATATTAATCCATGGTAACTTTTAGGAATTAAAAATGCTCTAAAATACCAAAAGTTTTAGAAGCTGTCGAGCCGTCGTGTAGCAAAAGCTGACAATAGAGCGATCAAGCAAAAGTAACAATTATAAGAGAGAAATAATTACTTAAAAATTATTTTTCTTACGTTATTGAATATCATAAAATGCTATACTAACGACATAATTTAAAGTATTCTGTCTTCATTGATTTCATGACAGAATAAACTCGAGTAATATGATTGCTGGAGTGTTCAACTGTTTTTCTGCTTTTGTTTAACTTCTATGATGTTTCTAGGGGTTCATTAATCTTCATATGTCATTGACACAAGGTCTTTAGTGCAATAAGAATTGATGATTTTGTTTAGGGATCATATTATTGATACTAATTGTATGACAAATAGTTAGTCTTTGGGGATGTTATTGCAAACAAAATATTTTTGTTTGCAATGAACTACTTGGATTTCATCACTAACACTAGGATACATTTAGCTAGCGATGAATGGATTGGAATTAACCCCCTCGATTCGAGAAGTTTCTTTAGATTATTTGACCAGTGTGCTGCATAAGAACTAAAAGCAAACTAAAAACAAATTCATTCATTACTCGTGAAATCGATACGAATAAAAGGCAATACGGCTTTTTCATATATTTTCTTAGATTGTCGCCAACTCACTGCTATCACTTCCAGTACCGATGGAAAACTTCAACAGCTGTGCTAAATATGCTAATCGAGTGATAGCATTGTGTGCATTTAACCTGCCCTTAAATTGACGAATGAACTCATTCAAAAACACGTGATTGAAATACCAACTCACCAGAGTCGAACTATAGCAGTTTTGAATTGAAGCAATGACGTTTCGAATCATATGCGTGTTTTCTTTTATTACGCATGAGCAACATTTTCTACGTCCATTTCACGAAAGAAGCGTTTTCATTGACACAAACTATTAGAGCATTGTTGCAATGTTTCCAGTTCTATTTTGATACTTTCAGCTCTATTTCAATGTCTAAGTCTGTTAGCTCATCTACTTGATTGGGTCATAGAGTTTTCGTTCCTTAAACTGATAGCAACGACCGAATAATTCAGATCGATATTTGCACCTAGTGGTTGTTCGGACTATGTATCTCGTTATTAGCAAAACTGACCAGATCTTGCAGGATGCGATGTCACGTCATTGGAAAAAGCTGACGTTATCTTGATCTCGTCATCATCGAAAAACGGCAATGCTTTCATCATTCGGAATTCAATCGGCATTCTTTATGACGAGATATCTCGTCGAAACCACTCGGAGAGTTAAAAATGATACTAAACTAACTTGGTTGATTGGGTTGGGGTTTATGGGGCGCAAGGGCCATATTTAGCCAAGCTGTGCCAAACAGCATCAAGTAAAAGGACATACACACAAGAAAAGTTTTTACTGATACAGAAGAGAGAAATGTACCCAGGTAAGAATCTATCCTGCGCCACCTACTACTCGCAGGTTGCTAGAACAGTGGGAAAAACCACAGAGCCATGGCAACCTCCTAAACTGACTTAAAAGAACAAACGTCAGTTTCCAAACTATTATTAGTTGACAAATAAGTGACTGTATGTTATGTAGCTAAACAACTAAGATAAGGATAAAGTCAGTTCCTCAAGTTGAGTTCCAGGGAACCCCGAAGTTCCGGAAAGGGTGGTTAGTTCTGTGACTAAATCTTCCCCCGGTGCTTTTTTGAAACTTGTTAGAACTTAGTGTTATGGTTGGTTGGACTTCATAGCATAAGGGACAAGGAAAGTTCTACTGAGACAGCTCAGGTGTTGACCTCGTCGTCTGACCATGGTTCAAAAGCACGATGTTTTGTCCTTGGATCTTTCCCATTGGGATCGATCCCAGACCGTCGCTAATAGCCCGCAGTATTGCTCCAGTGCGACGTTAGTTCAACTCCCTCTCTACCTCAATAGTATAAAGGGTGTACTATACCTCAAACGAAATCCGATTCGGAATATCAAGTTCGCAAGGGTAATCTCTCACCCACGAGAAAAACCCTTTCATCAAAAAATTATTTTATCGGCTACTTAAGGTACTTTGAGACTCAAACAATAAAAATTGCATTATTTTTAAAACAAATTTAATAGTGAAAAATCATGTTCCCGACATTTCCCGCATGGGTCTGAACATTAGGATGTTGCTCAATAGGAACAGCAGGAATTAGTGAATAAGTGAATATACTTTAACGTTTTCAGGGTAAAAACGTTTTTCATTTAAGGTGCCCAAACGGTTACTCTAGGAATTAAGTTAAAACAACTAGGCTTAGGGGTGTTGTCGCATTTCCAAAGTTTAACCTGTTTAACGCCATTAAAATGACTTTTTCAGTTGGTAGATAGTCGAATTTACGTCGCACTAGAGAAACACAAAGGGTTATTTTTTCCGTTGGGAACACTGATCGTGAGCTTAATTTAAAAGTCGTGATTGTATTAAAACGTGAAAATGATGAAGCAAAAGTGGAAAAGTTGGGTTGGGTTTTGTGACGCAAGGGCCGTATTTAGCCAAGCTGCACTAAACAATGTCATATAAATGGACATACACGCAAGGAAAGTTTTATTGAAACAGAAAAAAGAAATACACCCAGGGAGGATTCGAGTCTGACGGGAATCGAACCGGAAAAGTTTAGAGACCTTGGATTACAATTTTCCGTATTTTATCCCCTAAATCAGGGATGCACAGGTCATGCCCCGCGGGCCTCATGCGGCCCTCCGTTGATTTGCCACCTTCGAGTTGTAGGCGGTGCAGGTTCGATTCCTGTCAGGAGCATTCCTCCCTGGGTGTATTTCTCTCTTCTGTGTCAGTAAAACTTTCATTGTGTATGTCTATTATTTGTTATTGTATGTCCTGTGTCCGGCGCAGCTTGGCTAAATATGGGTCTTGCGCCATAAACCCCCAAAAAACCAACCAACCGTTGATTTTCTGGCGGCCCGCTTCACCATGCGCTATTTTAACTTTAACAAGTCACGAAACTTCGTTACGAGATAATGCATTCACATGCGCAAGTCTCTTTGGGTCATCATATCTGTGAACGAACTTTTTTAGTCATGAATATTAACAAATCGAAAAATAGGAACCGCTTGAGTAATGAAAATTTATAATCAATCTTGAGCTTGGCTACTGCAAAAATTGAACCTAATATTAAAACAATTGTTAAATCAATGCAACGTCACTCCTCAAATTAAATTCTTCATTTACTTTTATTATCTTTCTCTTTTCGTAACAATATGAAATATAAGTAATTGAATATCAATACATATAAATATATGATAGATAACTTCATATATTTTTGGCGATCCTCCCATAAGTCACAGTGAATCTGTGGCTCTTGGTCTTAACAAGCCCGTGCATTCCTACCCTAAATCCTTTCGCATCCAAATTCATTTTTAAAAACAGCTCTAAAAGTCACAACTGTGTCGCGTACCCCAGGTGGTACGCGTACCCCCTCCTCCACTGTAAATACTGAGAGACACGCTACTAATTAACTACATCCCATCCAACGACAACTGCCGTCTGTAATCCTCCAAGAGCTCTGGACAGACATGTCGATGAATAATGCGAGTTTCATCAGCGGCATGAGCGATTCCCCTTTACAACCCCTACAGTGTAGGACAACGCGCTTGCAATTATGACCATCCTTTCCACTCACCCCACGTGGCGGATCATTAGGAAACAGGGGCACACGAAATAGGGCTCCTCCTTGTTTCTCTCCCGTTTCCCATCTCGTTAGATCATATCTCCTCGAAATAGGATCCATTTCGAACCGATTGTGGGACAAAAAAGACATCCCAGAGGAAATCCCACTTTAATAGCCTTCCTCCGTCTCCTTTGATAAATCAATTCATTAAATAATCGGAATGGTGTGTCACTGTCAATCGTACCAATTCCTCGCTGCCAATTGATACAACCGTGGAAATATTTGAGGTCGTAATTAAATGAATGGCCCTTCTTTTGAGGTTGGTAAGAATTATGGGTTTTCCCCCCGTCTGCGGAGAACACTTTCATTGGAAATGAGCTGCCCTATTTTAACAATGCTTTCAGTCTAGGGTGATATTTGTAGATCTTGCTTAGACATGAATTCTTTCTCACCATCGCAATCAATCCTTTTGTTTAAGAAATGTTATTTAAAAATCATTTTCGTCGTTTCATCAGATGGAAAGAAAAGTCTCTTGTCACTTTCTGCTCAAACACATTCGTTTTTATTACTCTTTGTTTCCTATCCTGATTATTTAATGAATTGACTGCTAACAACGAGTTTGGGGAAGGAGGGATTGAGAGGGCGAAAATGCATTTTTGTTTGAGCAATTGAGCAAGCCAAACGCGAGTATACTCGTGGTCGGTAAAGTGTTCAGGCTTTCCACCACGAGTGCACTCGTGGTCTATAAAGTTTCCAGCCTTGTCATCACTAGTATACTCGTGGTCTGTAGGGTGTTCAGGCTTGCCACCACAGCATACTCGTGGGGTTTTAAATGTATTCTAATAAAAGTGGCAATAGGGAAAAATCATATTATTGAGTCTGGTAAGTTTTAACTCTGGCACAATCAAGCTTTAGTACTGTCTGAATACTTTGGTAGCGATGACACAAGTATCACACAATTACACATTCACTACGAGTCCACTGCGACATAACCTTGACGGTTGTAAAACTAAGAGAATATGTTTCTACAAGTTATATGTGTTTCATTTACTCAAAGAAAAGTTATACTAGATACATCAGCAGCTTGATGACTTGCTTCTTTTGTAGGATCAGTCACAGGAATTATAACGCCGCCATTTTCTGCTTCTCTCACAAAATTAGATTGGGTGAAGTTACTTTTATTCCACTTTCAAAAGGGTTTGTTACTGGTTGTAACAAACCCTTGTCCTATGTAAAAGTAGGACTTCAGTGATTTAGGATCTTTTTGCCCAGACTAAAATGTTATTCAAGCAAATAAAAATATGTTTCATACAAAACTGAACTGATTTAGGTGCCATTGTCAAGGCATTTTTATAATTTTTACTCAAAATAGCTTCCTCGGAGTTTTTTTTTGTGTTGTCATTTTATGCTTTTTTTGTTTTGGAGTTTTTCAAGAAAGGTATTTTTGGATGAATTTCCCTAAAACCCTATTTTTCACCTCTGTCAGGGAAAACTTTTCACTCTATGAAATTTCAGGACACTGACAAAGGGATGTAGTTTATTTAAAGTGCGCTCCTGTGGTTTCCATAGAAGTGAAAAAGATACCTTTTTCAATCTTTAAAACTTTGTTGCTGGAAACTACAGAATATAATTCTCTTGAAAATGTGCTCAGTTTTTGTTCTACTTCGAAATTCTGGACAAACCATAACAAACTAAAGTATTCAATTAAATATTTTTGTTAGCAAAATCTGAATCATTCGATTCGACACAGGAATTGTTAGAAAGTGTAAGTTGCATCTGAATTTTTCTTGTTTACTTTTAAAGGATCTATTTCTCATTAACAAAATAGACTTTCACAAGACAGAAACTGTAAAAAGTTAAATTTTTAAGCGTATTTTAAGCGGGTTTTTTTGTCATGTAGAGGATATTTAGATTTTTTGTTTTGTGGTATTTTATGAACCTTGGTTTTACAATAAATTGAAAAAACGTTAAGTAATTTTTTGTTGTAATAAGGGCATTTTTGTCGTTTCTTGGATTACAAATGCATTTTCATTTTTAGATCTTTGACCTAGCAAGCACAAACTGCAAAGGCAAGAAGCAATAATAATAATTTTAAAGCAATATCAAAAGAGAAAAAACACCGTTAAATCAATTTTAAAAAATAAAAAAAGAATCAAAAACATTATTTTTAATTAAAGATATTGAAGAATTATTGAATTGTGCTGTGCTTATAGTTTTGTTTCTACTGTTAGTATTACAAAGGTTATATCTAAAGAAAAACTAACTCTATTGTGTCTTAAAAGTTATTTTTAATGAAATATTTTCTTACCGTCTATAAAACACAGCATATGAATTCGTACGGCATAGAACTTTTTTGCGCATTTCTATTAAGAAAAAAAAAAACATTTAGAATGCTTTTATTTATTACAAAGCAATTACATACATATGCGTGAGTTTGTGTAAAAAGTCCATACCCGAAAAAAATATAAACAGTTTATCAAAAATGTATTATAAAGTAAATATACAGGCAAAGAACAAAGAAAAATGAATTATTTTCAATAATCGGTACTCTGAATTCTTTGATTCATAAATTGAACCATCAACAAAATCCGTATCTAAGCAACCAAATACAAAGACTAGAACTTGTTTATTATAACCCAGACGTTGACAGCTTTTTTAATGTGGTTTAGGGACTATTATTTGTCTTGCATGGTTATATAAATTATTACAAGCCGTTTGTACAACAAAAAAGGCTTTAGGATGCAACGAAATATGGTTACATTTTTCTGAATTTCTCTCACGCAACTTTATTTACTTTTGTTGCATATTATATACATTCGTGCTATATTGTGTGTTTTTGCGTTCAAGTTCCCTTTTTGTCTGTTACGTGTTTAGTGTTTTTACTGCTTTGAAAAAACAAGAAAAAGCAAAAATATAATTTTTAAACAATGTGATACAATTGAATATATTGTTCAACTATTGATAGAAGAGCTAATGTATTATTTACATAAGAAAGAAAATAATGCTATGTGCTATTCGGATTAATCTAAGCACAGTGACCTGCTATGTAAAATAGCTGAAGTCGCATAAGACATTTTAAAACTCCTGGTAAATTAATTTCACCAAAATCAGACACAATCGACGATTTTAATCTCGTTTTATTGAACAAAGATAAAGAAATCCAGTCGGAAAATGTTTCTTACTGAGTACAAAGAACTGGAATGAAACATTCGAGTAAAAACAAATAAACAAGTACTTAAGATTGTACTATCGAGACCTTTTAACGAATGATTTTATCCATTAACCTTTCTTAAATACAAATGAGTGACACAACGAAGTGGAGCAGCGCAATGCATCGTACGAAGAAATCAATCAAAATCAAAGGAAAGAAATTGGGCTAAGAAATTCGCTCTATAAAAAAAGAGCATTTAAAATACAATAAATGAAAAAATTCTAAAATAGCCATTTTCAGCATTATTCCATTTCATGGCACACATAAACTAATTAAAATACTGCGACCCACCAAAAATATATATTACCTAGCTTACAAAAATAGTAATAATTTTGATTAATTTACAAAAAATGATGGTTCCTGTTAAGTGGACTTTCCTGAAAATACTATTCCCTCTTATGATATGAAAGAGAAAATAATTTTGTATAAGATTGTTTTCATTTAAAGGTTGACTGTTTTCGGGTTTTATGGTTCAAGCTGAGCCAAGCCCAAGACAACGTCAAGTAAAAAGGCCCTGAAAGAGAAAAAAAGAGGCATTGGCGAACAGAGTAGTGGGATGAAAGCTGGAAAAGATCACTTGGGTGTCCAGGAAGTACGACTCCCGTGTTTATTAAAAAAAGTAAACCTCATGTGTAAAGAAAAGATCACTAGAGTACCTGGGGCCCATGAAGCCCGTACACACTTAAAGGAGGCCCCTGAGGGCTTCAGTTAAAGAATCACTCATTTAAAGTATATCGAACTCGTATTTCAACTCCCAGCTATCGTCCAAAATAAGGATCATTCTATTCCTCTTCCCATACATGTAGTACAAAAATAAAGTTAACGTATTTTTACCACTGGTAAATCAGCTATGTAAGTGTCTAAGCACATGCGATTCGAAATGCAACTAGCCCGGAAGTGGATTGCTTATCGCTTTTCCCACGGTTTAACACGGGTTCGAACCTGTCTCGGCATGGAGGCTTGGTATTTCGGAATCCACTTAAGTCTCGTAGGTTCTGGTGTAATTATTTTTCTTGTAGTAAGTAAGCAATGGCCGCGACAAGCCGAAGCAACTGAACCGACCCTGAAAAGTTTAAATCAACGCATCTGCCAAAATTTCTTCTCTGTAAGTTGTCCAGAGTTGGATGTCACTGACACTAATTTTTACTTACTTTTCAGTCTCCTCGAGAGTCAATACTTATTTTTATAATTTCAATATAGTAACGGGGATACCTATTATAGTAAATCACGTTATTTTACTACTAAAAAAGAATTAGAAGAGAGTACGATCAGTTAAAAATGAACTCATTTAATGCACCTTCACTCTTGGATCATATAATGCAAATTTTATATTTCCTGGTTTGAGTCCTGCTTAGGGTTTCTTTGATATGTTCACAGTGCTTTCGGGGCCGCTCTTGAATGGTGTGCTGGGCGTGCACTTTCACCTAGTTAGAAAAATAGGGGCTGCCGAAAGACAGGCGCAGTATGCCTCCATCTTTAACCCCCTTGATGATTTATCTTCGCATCAAAAACTGTCTATAGTGTTCAGCCTCTAGTACTAAAACCTTTTCCAAACTGTCACCAGTTCTGGTTAAGGGAGAAATTTTTCTTCTTCGATCTTCATTCCCCTTGGAGTAATAGGGCATTTTTGTCTCGACGAGATATCTCGTCCTTAGCAAAATTAACCCGATCTTGGACGAGAAATCTCGTTGAAACATTTGGAGGATTCAACATGGCCAGCAGTACGTTTTCGTGTATGAATAACTTATTCGCTATATAAGTTATTTTAAGTTAATATAATACCGGAAAATTAACTTCGATCATAATTATTCTTTGTACTTATGATCTACATATTTTTTGTATTAGAATATTCAAAAAGCAGTCAAGGGCTTTGATGTCTTCAGGAGAGCTCACGGGTCCCAAATCCTTTCCGAAATGTTATAATTTAACCCTCCGAGTTAAATGATAACATTAACCCTCCGATGATTAACCCTCCGAGTTAACTTGATGGACGAGATATCTCGTCCATCAAGATATTGCCGATTTTTGATGATGACGAGATCAAGATCTGTTCAGTTTTGCTAATGGTGGGATACCTCGTCGAGACAACCACCAGGAAGGTTCACGAGAGTATTTTTAGGAATTGAAAAGGTCTTAGAAACACAATGAGCTAGTTGAATCAGAAATCTCGAAGTTTCGGAAATTGCACATGTAAAATATACGTCTAATCACCCCAATAGTCTGAAAGCGGTTGTGAAAAAATTAGTACACAACTCATTAAACAGTACGGTATTTAAGGAACCGGGAAAAAGAAGAATGAGCCATCCGAAATTATTTTCTGAATACATTCTTGATGAAGAGGGTTCTTTTAGAAAATTAAGTGTTTTTAAGAAAGGAGGCGGCTTAATGAGGTTTGCACGTATGCCGCTCATACCTCAGAAACGGCCTCGACCTGTTTTCTACATGCTCATGGAAGAAATGGAATTTTTCATTTAAACAGGCGGAGCTCAAATTAGTCGACTATTAGAATTGACTGATTGTGCTGAGAAATTATACGATACCTCATTTAGTACAATATTTATTTATTTATAATATAATTGGTACAAGGCCCTGAAAGATCATTCTGTGCCAGTACAAGATATTAATAGACAAATATCAGAATTCCACAATGAAGAAAATTAAGTCAAGATCTCAACTTAGTTCATACAGGGTTAAGAAATTATCTTCAATAAGATTATAAAAGCAAGATAATTTAATTGGAAGATACTAAAAAATATACTAAAAAGATTTATGTAAGATGTATTAGATAAAAATTGAAAAACTTTTTATGTGTAAATCATAAAGAACATATTTGAGGGTAAGATCTATGGAAGAGATGGCGTTAATACAGAAATCGAAGGTATTCTATTAAAATGTGCAATACAAAAAAAATACAATTACACGTAATTGTATTACAATTACATGTAACAACAATTGTGTTACAAATACATAATTTAATTACAATTACATGGACACATGAATGTAGACTGCGAGAACACGATGTCATACTAAAACAATAAATATCTTGTCAGATAAATAGTATATGTGTATTAATGCCTTTTAATTGTTTTTGTGTCGAAAGCTTTTACTTTCAACTAGATACTATAAAATTAGTGATTTTTTCTGAACAAAAGCAATTTTAAGAGTGTTAGCAATAAATTTGATCTTTGTTAACGGTTTTTGGTTGTTCAATATTTTATTTGACCTACAAAGGTCTTACGAATTCTTACGACTTCGAAGACGTTCGCTGCGGAAAGTCAATTATGTAAATTTTAATTAGATATGCGACATTTTAATCTCTCAGTAATTCCACCCAGTAAGGGAAGATGGATAGGATTACCTATTCGAGAACGAAACTGAAAGATCGAGTTGTTTAATGGGAGTTCGAATCACTTCGCCAGTTTGCTCCCCTTCCTTGGTGTGGACGGGTATCGGGTATTCTGAATTAACACTAGCTTATACCAACGGTATCTGGACCCTATTGGAATTTACCGAATTCAATTTACTTGGCGCCTAACTCCTAACCATCGACCCTAGATTAAGGTCCCCAACTTGGCATCAACTCAGATTACATTTGCTAGATTGGTTGAGTCTGAAGAACCATGTCCTAGATTTGTTAGATTGGTTGAGTCTGAAGAACCATGTCCTAGTTTTGTTGTCACCCTATGGTCATTTTAGTTATTGGGTGGCTAATTATTCAGGGATCCACGGTTTAAAATGGATTCCAAACCACTACGAACACTCATGCTTGGATCGGGATTTGAACTTATAAAGCAAATAAAAAAAGTCTGTTGACCCTCTCTGGGTGGTTGTCACGACGAGGTATCTCGTCATTAACAAAACTGACCAGTTATTGATGGACGAGATATCTCGTCATTAGAAGAAAACTGGCCAGATCTTGATTTTGTCATCATCGAAAAATTGGTAATGTCTTGATGACGAGCTATCTCGCCACTTGCAGAATTGGTCAGATCTTGATGGACGCGATATCTCGTCAAAACTACTTCGAGGGTCAGAGCGCTAACCATTTGGCTACCAGATGGGTTCGGTCGGAGAAGTTTTATAGCAGCTGGGTTAATCTCTTCCGGAAAACAGCGAGTCCAATTGCCTTCGTGGAGGTCTTGGGGGAGGCTGGCCCACATTTACGCGTCGACTTGAAGTAACTCCAATATGCCAGTCCGACATCGGCACATACGAGGATCGAACTTATAGTCCACTGCTTCAACTTATCACTCTCCTAATGAGTGCTCTAACTCGACCGCAGAAGTGATACAAGTATTGAACGAGTAACGGTTTAGAAGAAAAACTTTTTCCAAACTAATCGCATATAAAACTATGATTAATTGAACATGTTTCTGGTTCTCCCGTCAGATCACCGAAGTAAACAGCAGTCATCTGAGAAATTCCTTCCACCGTTATCTCTCGTTTATACGCTGAGTATGTGCACATAAAATCCGTAGGCCGGTTCTTACCGCTCTTAAGTGGATACCTTAAGTATGAGTTTATAATGTTGCCCTTTGAAACACGATCTGAATTTGGTATGCCTTCCTGGTTCTTGACTTGCCCTATACCTTTCAGTGAATTGAAAAGCACGGATTTTTAATCTCTTCAGTTCCGAGAAAAGCCTTGTCCTCCAAAAATATTTTATCGGCCATTTAAGGTACTTTTAGACTCAGTATTATCATCTATTTAAGACACTTTGAGACTCAGCAATGATAAATAAATGATTTTATTGGCTATTTAAGTTACTTTGAGACTCAAAAATTCAAATTTAAATTTTATTGGCATTAAAATATCTTTTTAAAATATTATAGCAATCTAAAAGATATTTAAGGTACTTTAAGAATAGCGAATGATAGGAAAAAGTATTTATTTTTTGAGAAAATTTAATGGTTACAGCCATGGGTCGGAATATTGGGATGTAACTGAACAAGGACAGTAGGAATTAACGAATGTATTATGACGTTTTGGTGGTAAATAAGTTACTCTTTGAAAGTACCTTAATGGGTACTCCAGGACTGAAGAGGTTTAAAGTAACTTAGTTTTCAATTATCCTTACTTGTAAAAAAGGACTCCAGGAATGAAGAGTTCAAGAAATAAACTTAAAAACTTTGAAGGTCGCACTGAGTAATCTAAAATAAATATCCGAAATGAAACGCTTCACGCTAAGGATTTACTGAATGGTCCATCGCATTCAGAATGAATGATAAAACGATTGAGAGCTGTTCGGGAGCTTTTGATTCGGCTGGCGCCCTCATTGCATTTAAAAGAATTCAGGCTCCATTACTTAAAAGTCCCCAATTCGACTGACAAGAAAGAAAGTGACTTATAGTGGAGAGCATTCGGCATCCAAAACCTCCGCGGAGAGTTTACTCCCGACTGCTCTCTTTCTTCACCTGCCCGAGTCCAAGTCGAAAAGTCGTAGATAATAGATCAGACATTCGTCAACTCTCCCCCAGCCCATCATTCCATGTGCTAAATCTAAAGTTTGGGCACTGAAACTCAATTTGATTTGCCGTGGGAGAGAGATCGATGTGTAACAACCCCGCGAGGAGAGAGCCGGCCGGAAGGTTGGCGTGTTTTCCTAATAATCGTTGGCGATTAGGGCTGTGATTCCGCTGCTGGCAACCCTGATCCAGCGCGCTCAACTCGCTTAGGTGATCTTGTGGCGAGTAGTTCGGATTGCAACCGAAGTGATAAGACGTGGAGTGGGTTCTGGACTGAAGAGATTCGGGCTCACTTACTATTTCAATCATGTCTCGCCGCTCTTCAAATACTCTTTGTGAGAGAGCTCTTTGTTTGTTTTGGTCGCTCGAGACGTCTTTTTGAACAGTTTGAAACCTCGTCGCGCTTGCTGTCGTAGGCGTAAAAATACTGTCCCCCAACTTTTGAACTTTTAGAGAACTTTGGAAATTAATTTTACTTCAGAGTAGGTTTCTTTTTTTGTTGAGGAAGCTATCCTTTCCTCACTGGACGCATAAACCATTCAGAGTTTTCTGTGCAAAATATATTTCGAAACTCGTGACTGTTGATAATTATAGTTTGATTTCAAATCGTCTTTGTTGAATAGTTTGACAGTTGTCAGAAAACTTGCGAGAGAGGTGAAAAGTACCGACTGATACCATAAACTGTATGCTGTGGACTGAATAGATAATCACATAGCATTTACTGTCATAACTGTCTCATAATACGAAACAATCATGATATTTGAAAATTTAAAGGAGGCTGCTTCGGTGTGATTGTGAAGCATCAATAAATTGTGGGAAGGTGTCATCATCTATTGTGCATATAAATGAAAAATCTATTGCTTAACGATCTACACTGGTGAAATCGCAGCGGGTAGCTCAAAGCTATTCTACCTAGATCGTGTGAACCACGCCAAACTTTTGCAATGTGATTAGCCATAGGCGTGCCATGCTGGAAATATATTAGCTGTTGAACTGCGCTTCAATCATGCATCACGAATCAGGACACTTGCAAGGCTCAGCTCTCTACTCTCATCCAAAAATGTCCTCCATGAGAACATGGCACCCACATGTGTATGCCAACCCACCCAAACAGCCGACACCCCACTTCATCATCGACATCCTGGGGATCAGAGACGGCAACTCGCCTCTCCACCAGAACCAGATGAGCGGCTCGGTCATCCTACAAGCGTCCACTCCACCCTTGCAGGCCCCGCCTTCTCAGCCAGTGGTCAACGGCAACGGTGGCCACCAGTATCACCACCACCACCACCACCACGGCCACCACAACCAGCACTTCCACAACAGCAGCAGCAACAGCAGCAGTTGCAGCAGCTACAGCCCATCCATGGCATCCACAAGTGAGGACAACCCAGAGCCCAGCAAGACGGTAATTGAGCAGCCTCTGAACTTATCTTGTCCTGAAAAAGTGAGAGGCGAGACCCCTTCTCCTGGTAAGCTGACCCCCTTCAGGGTCATCCCGCGACTCGATAAGCCAAGACAAGGCCCTACCCCGCCTAAGAACTTACCGCCACCCATCAACGCTGCCTTCTCGCCGCCTGGGCCTACGAGAGCACCCGGCATAGGCTTGATCCCTGCGATTCCGAACCCGGTGGGTCCCATAATAACAACAAACGGCATTGCTAACAGCGAAATCGCCGCTGACAAAGCAAATCTAACACTTGTAGGGACTAAGTTGCCTAACAACGGATCCGCAGCTAAAGGTAAGTTCCTTTGCAAATTAAAACAATTACCATCCAATGATTATTCACAACCAGAGATCCATTTGCATTTCCGAAGGCCTTTTGGTTCTATTCGAAGTGTATTTAAATCAGACTTTTTCTCGCAGAAAACGAGTAACTTATATAAACTTAAGAAGTATTGATGCGAGTAAGCTAATTTTATTTTACTTAAGGTTATTTATTAAGTTAGTTTGTTGTGTCCATTTGCATTTCCGAAGGCCTTTTGGTTCTATCCGAAGTGTATTTAAATCAGACCTTTTTTGATACGACACGCGAGCAATTTATATAAACTTTAGAAGTATTGATACAAGTAAACTAATTTTATTTTACTTGAAGTTATTTGATTGAGTTAGTTTGTTGCGGGAATCTATCATGCATAATTTTTTTACTCGAATCATATGTTTTTTATTCAGCGTACTGATTTATTAATTAAGAAACAATCCCTCGTAAGGGAGCGCGCGTATTATTAATATTATAATCATACATCTCTTAATAACTATTATTGAATACAACCACACTTACATTTTTAACAAGCGGGGAATGATATTTAAGAGAGAAAATTGTATTTTTTATAAAAAGTAAGAGAGATGCAAATAAAATAAGAGAGTAGTAATATATATTATATAATTATACGTTGTATGATTATGTAATATACTTTATATTATATGCTGAGATTTTATAAAATTAACCTTTTTATTAAATTGATAGCTTAAGTATATTTAAATACATTTATATTTTAATATATTTGTATATTCTACAAATTGAACAGCCTTTGAACAGAACATGACATAAATAAGTTCATGTTTCAATTGAATTCACTTATAATGTATCAGAGAATGATTAATTCAGTGTTAAACTTCCGAAGTCTTACGTATTTGCCATTCGCATGTGTGCATGCAATTCCCTATTGTTAATTGATTGAAACCAAAAACTTAGAAAGCCAAATAAATCTCCATGCCTATGAATAAAAATTGCACGAACTTAATGGAAAGCATTTCTTCTCTCTTTTAAGTAGAAGGGATGCTAAATATATTTCATTTTCTCAGTCTCTTTAGTTATCTTATAATACCATTACCATAAATATTATATAAATACAATAAGTAAAGATTGAATAGACAAAATTAAAATTATCATTCCATTAAATTAAGATTTTGAAAATTTGCAACAGTCTAATCAAAATTGCCGTCGCAAATTCTTTATTTCATTGGCGTCGAAAACTCGTCTCTTGAAACTTTGAAAAGATTCATTGAACACATTTACATTGAAAGTAGTAATTATTTGATGAGCAGGGAAGAATTGAATACTGTGGAGTGAAATCTGCACATTTAATACAATTTTAAAATTTAACTAATGAAATGTTTGGAGTGAAGCGGAATATTTTACAAATAATATTAAGTACTGGAAACTACTTGGAAGAATAAGGTTGGCAAACAAAATTTAGAAAACCTATTCGAGCTATATCTCAGATTCAGGGCTTAATTTATTTAAAAAATACTTAATGCTTCAAAAGAAAAATTTTAACTTTCTTCCAAAGTTTTAAAGTATGTATGTTTTAAAGTCGAATCTGGCCCAAACACGTGCAAAAATCGAAACGAGTGATAAATTTTAAGTATTAAGGGGATCAACAACTAGGCTTTTGAGCTAATATAATGTAATCATCTTTAATAAAATGAATCACTTAGTTGCATTAGTGGATTTGTTTTAGAAAGTCTGACACTTGGAAAGTTTTTCATTGCTTGAATTTGGTAGTACAGAATTATTTGATTTTGCATTTAACTTTCAAATTACAACTTTGTATAGTATAAATGTTTTACTAAAGTAAAATAATGATGTGTGCTAACATTTGTAACCAAAGAAAATACATGCATTGTAGGAACAGCCAATTTATTCGCAACTTTTAAAATAAACCTCCTAAAAACCTAAAATAAATAATGGATGAATTGCTATGTAATTTATTACAATTTTGTTTGTAGTGAAGAAAAATGCTAAAAATCTTGCTCGCTGAAAAACGACAAATTTATAATTTATTGATTTATGCGAAGCACCTGTTAATCACCTTGTGGACTAAAAATCAGCGTAAGAAAAATATGGAATAAGGTTCGATTTGCGTATTACTGATATATTTTGCTCGTTGCATTCACGATGGTTTCGTTTTACAAAGAAAAAAGTAATTTTTACATTGCAACTATCGATAATTTTATACAATCATTTGACTTTGTTTTACACTGTGATAGAGGGTACATGGAATTAATCCATCTATAATAATATGCATGGGATTATCTAGCATTGATTTCAATATGTTCCTTAAGTTGAATTAACAATTTAGCACATTACTTTAATACAAAATCCATCGAATTCAATAAGAAAAATTGAAATTATTCATCGCACTACATTCTTGCTTTACTTCATTCTTGCATTCCCTGTTAACATCCACTGTGAATGCTGAAGTTGTTAAACAAAAAGTTAAAAGCGACTTCAATTTATAATAATTTCCAAAAAATTCGTTTCTTAGAAATGAAAAATCTAGTTTTTTATCATATTCTAAGAGCATTTATTACACCTTTCTTTTTAGTGATTCCTGTTTTCAAAGAAAGTGTGAGAAAAAAATCTTACGCTTCCATATCGCAGTTGCGGTATCCATAAAGATACACTAAAATAATTCCTCTATTACTTCATGAAACAGTTGTTTGATACTCATGTTATCCTCAAAGTTGATGAAATATACAAGTATAAGTAAAATACATAAATTTAAAACATGTCTAAAATCTAGAAGAAATTTTTTCAAAAGTTAAAAAACAAAAATTATCTTTAAAAATCCTCGTACTTATTTAAAACCAGAACAAAATTTTTTTTTAATATCAAATTCCATGAACTTTTCATAGTTGCGAAGTACCAATATTTTAAGAGAAATGTTAAAAAATAGTCTTATCGTTTCAGTTAACTATTTAGTTTCAATTCTCACGTTCCCTTTTGTACTATACATTAAATACAAATGCTAATACAAGTTTGCGGTCAAATTAAATTAATTAAACTATGCAAAATATAGAAATAAAAGTAAAATAAGTCTTCTTTAAACAGCATTGAAATGTTGAGAATCTCGCTTTTGGTTAAGCATGTTTTACCGATTTGCTTTTTTAAACAGAAAAATAAAAACATTTGCACACTGCCTTCGCATATTTCATTGTGCGGTAAGACAGGAAAGATACCATAAAAAAAATTTCTGTCACAGATTTCCTAAACTATGATATTAATAAATCAGGAGCGTTTATGATACCCTCAGCGAATTCAGTATTATCTCCAAGTTTTTCTCCCTTCAGCTAATTGTCGCAGATAGTCTAGCAGAGCACATACTGAAAATGAGCGTTAAGCGAATGCGTTTACTTAAATTGCTAGTTCCTTAAGCGATCCGAGTTCATTTCCGCTGTTTGAACACAGATTGTACTGATAGCGGCAATCCTTGCTAAAACTGCGATTTCCCCCAAAGTGAGTAGCTCTAGGGGGCATTTGAAGCGAAATGATAAGATCGACAAGTACCTAATTATGCGGTGATCCGAATGCTTTTCACAATAGCGGAAGTCTATGGCAAAACGATACAAGTTCTCGCAGTAATAGCGAGACACCCTATCCATATCAAATGGATAGTAGGTACTGTAGCCAGATAAGGCTGCACGGGTTGAGTGTGATGAATTTTAAAATTTTCCCACTGCTCCTTTCGTAATATCGCAGACTCAGGGTCATATACTTTTGGTCATCAACTTTGACTTTACTTTTGTCATATAAACAGATATATTATAAATCAGTGGAAGGGGAAAAGTAAAGTCGACTCTTCGGTTCACGTGTTGTTTTATCAGGTTGCTTGCTGATAACACTGAAATATCTGGTTATAGTTTATAACAAAGTTTTTATATAAAGTTAATGTTCGCCTCAGAAATTGCTACAACCCGCTTCAGGTTGGTTGGTTGCTTTGGCGTTTTATGGCGCGAGGGCCATATTTGGCCAACCTGCGCCAAACACAAGACAACGTCAAGTAAAAATGTCATACGCGTCTTCAAGAAAATTTTACGAATTATGAAGGGCAGGTAGGTTGTTGAATTAACGTTGCACTGGAGGGGGTATTGCGCTGGTCTGAGGACAACACCTCGTAATTTTGAACCACGGTCAGATGACGAGGTCAACACCTGAGCTATCACCCCACTCCAAACTTCCACACCACTCCAACGTGAGCACATTTGAGGCCATGACAGATTTAACATGCACCAGCCCCCGTACACGACGGTCTTTGATTGGATCGAGTTTAAACTCGCAATTCTCCGCACCTAATCCGCTATTCTTCCAACCGGGCTACCGCGGCCCTCGAGTTACGAAGGGATTTAAGAGCATGGATTACTTACGGAAAAACTTAAAGATTTTTTTTGAAATAAATGATGAATGTGTGTGTGTGTGTGTGTGAAATGAACTTTTGCCAAGGAATTCGGAAATCAACTTTTAATTAAAGGTTTGCTTTGAAAATATTTTCACCTTCACAATTTAATCAAATGTTTCTCTAAAGTTGAAAAAGATTTCCAAATATTTGGGTAAGATGGAGATTGTAACTGCTACGAATAATGGCTGCAAATATTCGTATGGAAATGTAGTGTATATTGGGCGATTAAATGCATCTTATTTTTGGAGATACCATAGATGATCAAACCTTAAGCTTGGTGAAGCGCTTATTTATAAGATTCTATTTATCTTTTTTTAGTACAACTTTACATACGAGTTTCTCGTTTTTGAGATAAGTGTTGGTGTTTTTCAATAAAATACCTCTAAAATTTAATTTAACGAAAGAACGTTATAGTATTTAAAAATTAAAAACATTTCGATTCAAAAATCTTATTAATGCCTTCTACATAATATTGATTATTCTATTATTAGTTTCCGATGTATTTTTATTATGATGATTAATTTAAATGCAATTTTAAATTAATATTCTGCTTTCAATATGCATTGAGTTTGAGAAGTAGAGATGAGAGAAGAAGTTTATTTCTTTTTTCCTTGTCTCATCAGAATAAGAACTTTTTTAAAAATTTTATGTTCGGTTAATATTTAAAAAAAGGAGTCTTAACTTGGAATAAAAATTCCATTTTTAACCTTACGAGAAAGATTAAGAGAAAGACCCCTGACGTTCGATTTTGAATCTTGCTTAAGTACTTTCAAGATGGTCAAAGAATTAACTTGTACAGTCCACGAGTTAAAGCAAATAATGAAATATAAATTTATTTTGATCATGTTTCTCTATAATCTTCATTCACTTGTTTGACTGACTAAATCAATCGATGATCAGTACAATTTTAGGAACCGTTCAAGCGTATGTTACTGCGCGAACGTTATTTTTGTCATAAAGATTCTAAATAACATTTGAGGTAAGAACTGCTATCATTCACGTGTTTGGCAAGAAGCCAGCTTCAGAACAATTGTTTAATTATTGCTGTTATTCTTTCCTTAAACGAGTCTTCACTTATTTAGGTCCTTGTACGGAGAAAAATCTCATCGCAGTAATTCTACTTAACCTGGCACCTACTTTTCTCTTTTCACAATGCTCTAAGTCTCAAGAACATGTTTCAACCACTGCATTTTTTCTACAACAAATCCAAAAAATAACATAAAAGTTTTGAATTATTTTTTAAATATTTCAAACTCCGTATTTTAAATTCGTATAACTGCATTTAAAAATACTTGTTCAGGGCCGAAGATTAGCACAGACTTGATTCTATAGGCTAAATTATCCCTAGATATATACTAATCTAATTTATTTCCACATGGAAGTAAAATGTAAAACTTCTTCTACATCTTTCTTCTCTTCTACCACTTTTGCGTGCTTTTATTTTGGCTGGTATAAAAGTACCAGTCTCACAAATTAAAGTAAATATTCATTTACAGTTTTGGAAAATTATATCGCTTTTGTTACCGTTGTCATTAGACCTGCATCGGAATATTTCTGTCTCTAATATTATAGTTGTTTGGAGAAACAAAACAGATTTGACTTAAAAATTACAAGATTTTACAAGTATTTAATTAAAGTCATTGTCCTATTTAAAGAAAAAGCAGATTGTTAAGTGAACTCAATTCGAAATTTAACGTATTTCCCAGGAAATATTTTGTATTTACTCAAGCTTCAGTTTGAGCAATTGTGTGTAACTTTTAAGCTTAATTTATTTGCGTTCTAGCCTACGATTTACAAATTGTATTAAACAATTTGTTTTTAATTCAGTTCCTTCAAGGTGTCTTTTTAAAATTGTTCTAAATTCGGAATCTCTGGTTGTGTATAACTACTTGGAGTTGATTTATTTTTTACTTTGAGTTGTTTTCAATTGAATTAGTGTCTATGGCTTTAAATAAATTGCATGAAGTGAATATTCTGAAGCAGATTTCTTGACACTCGATAGCATATTTAATGAAGCGGATTGTTTTTGAGACATCAGTAATCGAGGCATCCACTGTTAAGCACTATAGAAGAACTACAATCTTGTGAATTAGCGGTTGGTCACTAAAGAACCACCACGAATGTTTGGATGGTTTTCTGAAGGAAATTAGGTATTGAAGTTATACTCTTTCATGTTTACTCCGACGAAAGATATATATATATATATATATATATATATATATATATATATATATATATATATATATATATATATATATATATAAGCATAGGAAAAGTTAAAAAAGAAATTTTCCATACAAGTTTCCTTTTCATCTATCTAGATTAATATTGAATAAGATCATTTGAAAAAAGTATGGAAAGTTTCTCTTTATTGCATACTTACTATTCTCTTAAGAATCACTAAATAATATACAGGAAAATTTAAGTAATGTAATTAACATTCGTTTTGGTTGTTAATGTGTTATAACAGATGTTTTTTCTAAAAAGTCTATAAATGTAATCCACAATTTAATTATGTGTCCATAATGGGTTATCCTATACTTATCTTTACTACTTATTTAAGCAATCTTCTATTTGAGCTTTCAGGTTTGATTTTCTCAGTGGATAAAAAACCTGTATTACAGTTTTGAAATACCTTAACAAAAAATTTTATTACAATATACAAATATTGCGTTAGAAAACTAGAATATTTCATAAAACTTACTCAAACAGAAATTTGTGTAACATTTAATTATAATGCCATACAGATAGCATCAGATTTTTAGTGAGAAACAAGCAGCATATGAAAAGTGACTTTTGCTTAAATAAATTTCTAAGAGAGTAGCTTAGGCATTTCCTATGAGTGTTTTAATTTAAAAAATCACAAGGGAAAGATAACTTTTGTTTGAAGCAGAGCATTTGAGTTAATTGTAACTATCAGTGCCAGTCTATGGTGAGACAATCTTTGATTTTAATTCCTTTATCGGAAAACGTTTTGAAGCCTGAATTCAGTTACTTAATTCATTTTCATTCAATACATTTTATATTTGATTGAAACAAATTGAAAAGTTTGCAATAAGTCAAACCATTTGTGTCTATCAAAGTGTGAATGATTATTTAAAATACTGTATGATTACACTGATGTAGTTTTCAAGTCATTTTATCATCTTTACAGTGGCTACAATCTACATCCTTTCACCAGTACGACATAAATTTCAATTACTTTCTGGTTCACTTTTTTCTGTTAAGAGTTGTTTTTACATTTAATTTTGAGATGTTCATAATTCCCCCTTTTGCTTTACAGATTTGTTGACTTGTAAAGTCTTAAAAAGAAAACTAAGAACCAAGCTTTGTTTTTAGAAACAGTCGGTGAAAGAATCTAATCAAAGGGGACAAAAACATTAATTTTAACTACTCTTTGACTTCTAACTTTGACACTGTTTGCAAATGTAGTACAGAATGTGCTCTACGGTAAAATGCAATTTTATATATTAAATAATATATTGCTTGAATCGCAGTTCTTCCCAATGATTCAAATTATGCTATCGATGTTTCGATTTTGATTTAATTAACTGTAAAACCATTTACCTAGAAATCTACATAATCGGATTCTCTGTATCATAACATATCGCAACGAAAATAACCCAAGCTGCTGAAAAATGAAAAATCTACATTTACCATGTTAGAATTCAGTATCTTACATTTAAATGTATGTGAAAGAGACCAAATCGCAAGTTTTATGTTTTTGGTTGAAGATATTGCTGAAGTATATATTTTTATGGAGAAGTGGGAAACTATTTCTGAAGTAACATGGAGAGAATATAATTAGATATTGATTGTAACTTCGTACTGTTTCTTTGCTGATTTTATAACATTGCAGATTAATTCTAATGGCAGGTACAGTTTGTTGACTTATTTTTTGTATACTAGATAAATTTATATTTTTTATATCTGTCTACACACACATCATATACTTCAAATAATTACTTGTAGCGTTTTTTAGATGGAACAAAGTATTATTATTTCTAATATTAAGCGTTTTTGGGTGTACATAATCAAAAAGCAATCGAATACTGAGAAAAGTTGAAAATTCTTTCACATAGAAATATATTCATGCAGTATAGATACACTAATTGCTGTTTTCAATTTACTTTATGTTAAATATATACTATACTCTTGAAAAAATTAACAGTTGTCTATGTTTAACTTAAATATTTTAATAAGTGCCCAAATCTAAATTTGGTCATTTTCATTCCCTTCTTAACGAAATGGGTGTTAGCAGCATAAAACGTACTACTAAACTGTTTTTAACACAATTTTTCAAGAATCCATTTCCGTTCTTTAATCTTGTAACTAAATGAACTGTGAATGAAGCTAATGGAGTAATCAAAAATTAACGTTTTTACAGAACGCTTTTCAATTAGGAAATGAATATTCGCCACGATATTTTATTCTCGCTAATACACTACATTTCTCAGACAACAATAAAACATCGCTCTATAAAAAATGAAATTACCAACATACTTCTTTATGATCTATGATAGCCTTTGACACACAAAGCTTACAGCGCCTAAGAGCCCCGATTCATTGTAAAACGGCATGTATACGATTGTGTGCATAATTTAACAGCTGGAAATAAATAAAGGCTTTTTGTAATCACCCCTTAAGTAGCATCAGTAGTCATTATCTAAAGAAAGATCATCTTTCGGAAGCTCCCCGATTTAAATAAGCGAAGTCTTCGGCAATCATTACCTTAGGGCTGGCAGAACCGACTACTTGAGCCAGCTCATTGAAATTTATATTCCAATTACAATTTCTTTCCGCTAGCAACATTGCACGCGATTCATCAAATAACGCGGGGGCCGTTTCTTCCGAAATTGTTTCTGATTGCAAATTAGCCCCAACGTGGGGTTTTAAAAGCAGCATTCGGCAGCAGCAATCAGCCAAACGCCTTCTAATCCTTTGCCCGGGGGATGCGAAATAATCCACCAAAGACATAATGAGAAAGATATAACCGGAAAATGAGTTAATTTATTAAGATAGGGGGCGATCTTTGCCTTATTAATTTGTGCACTTTTCTTCAGTGCTGTGTAGTTTTTGAGGGACTTCGAGGGGAGCTGTTGTTCGTTATAAATGTCAATGAATTGATTTAAATGATTTTCTTACGTAGGAACATTATAATATAATGTAATTGGCTGTGTAAAATCTTGTGAAGGAGAATTACTTGGCTGAGTAATTATATCCAGTTAATTCCTAAACTATCTGTTGGGAACCGGGTTCATACGACATTTCGCGCAGGTTTAATTCCTGTCAGGTGCATTCCTGCCTGGGTGTATTTCTCTTCTTTGTCAGTAAAACTTTCATTGTGCGTGTATGTCTATTACTTGATAATGTATGTCTTGTGTCTGGAGGAGTATGGCCAAATATGGTCCTTACGCCATAAAACCCCCAACCAACCAACCAACCATAAGACATTCCATTAACCCTTCAAGGCGTTTTGACAGGATATCTCGTCCATCAAGATCTGACCAATTTTGCTAATGACGAGATATCTCGTCATCAAGATATTACCTAATTTTTGACAATGACGAGATCAAGATCTGGTCAGTTTTCTATTGCTGAGATACCTAGTCGAGACAACCACCGGGAGGGTTCAGATTCTTCAAGAACTTGGTTGTGTACTTTTTGCACTTTAAAACATAGTAGTTATGAGGAAATTGAAGTTTGAATTCGATGCGAAGTTTGCTAGAAATATAATTATTCTTATAAAAAAGATCATAGAGAACAGAAAAATCTGCCGATGAAAATTTTATTTTTATGTTTATAGGGAATTTTTACATCAGGATGGTGCTTGGTTTTAATTCAGCACGGAAAATTATTGTTGCCAAACTTTAAGTAAAGTTTCTTTGCTGTACCACTGTTCATTCAGAGCAAAGAAGCGCAGAAATTTATATTTCTTATTTTGAAAATAATTTAAAACCACTGCTTAAATTACCTTCATGAAACTCGATTTACCAACCGCAAGATTCATTGTATATGATTCTTTAAACTCTTCGTGCTGAAATAACCTTATTTCTTCTGGCATCCTTTTACTTTGACTGATAGAAAGTAACATCTCATTAGTTGAGAATGTTAGGTATGCATTGCAAAAAATGTCGCTTTGCGATATTTTTTTCTCACACGAGGACAAATTTTCTCGGGACCTATTTGAGAATATTAACAAGTATTTTTAATTCACACTTTTGAAATGCAATCTAAATAGTAAATTGACACACATAAATTGAATATTTGAGTCAGTTTTTATCGAATTATGATAATTTCGAGTCATAAGAATAATTTTAAATAAATAAAAATATAACATGCTAACTTACTGAGATTTTATCCATGATAGTAATGCACCTTTAAAACTCAGAAAAATTGCCTGAGTGTCCTCAGTTGTTTTAGTCCTTAATTAAACATGAACGTGTGCTGACATAGTACTTGAAATTAATCAAATGTTTATGTTTAAGATTTTAATATTTGTACTCAAGCTGCATGAATTCTGCAATGATTATTCTATTTATTACGTCCTGTTGTCCATTAGTTTCTCCTCTCACTTTGGTGTGGTGTGGAAGTTTGGAGAGTGGAGTGCCAGCTCAGGTGTTGACCTCGTCATCTGACCGTGGCTCAAAATTACGAGGTGTTGTCCTCGGATCTTTCCCTTCGGGATTGATTCCGAACCGTCGCAAAGAGCCCGTTGCATTGCTCCAGTGCGACGTTAAGTAACTACCTACGCTTTAATTTCTCCGATTACCATAAAAGCACTGCAAATGTCTAATGGTATGCTTCCAATAAATACGTCCAAGAAAAAAGGGAGTAAACGCGATCAATAACAAGAGAAAAATATAATTAATGTGACACCCACAACTGTGATTTATAAGACATCAGACCCTCAAGAATTCATCGTCCGCTTCCAAAAATACCAGATTCGCAGCGTTAGGCGATTCGCTAACGATAACCGAGTTTAACTAGGAGTCCATGTGAAAGATAACATTGATACTACTATTTATCAAGCATTTTAATCTCTGAAATGTCCAGTGGTCTTTCAGATTACCCTTAGGCGCCAGACAAACATTAACTAATCAGAAAGAAGCCTAACTAGCAGAACAGATCTAATCGATGATAGTACCAAAGCTTTTGTAGTCATTACTTCCTTCAGCTGATACGTATTCTTGCATTTTCTTAGCTTAACAGATAAATATAACCAAACACATTGGCCAATTACATGTCAGTGAACTGTGATTAATAGCTAGGTACCATGCATATGATCCAAATTTATTACTTTAGATTCAGCCAAGAATCTCCAGTATTTGCTGATTCACTTTAGTTATTAACCGGTAGGAAACGCGCGCGCGCGGTAATAAATTTAGGGACCAATATTCCCAGCAAACAATTCGCAAGGACATTTAGCAGATTAGCCGAGTCACTAACTCACAAAACCGATAACATGAATATAGTTGGACATACCACGCTATTGAGGGTGATACATGGCCAGGGAAAGATAAATATACTCAAAGAAAGGGCAATTTCAACCTTATGCGTGCGCGGAACTATAAAACGAAAAAGGGGAGAAAAATTCCGAGAAAAAGTATTTTCGTAAAGTACCATCAATGAACTTCAAAATGTTAATGTCGAACATTAGCTGCACAATAGAACCTGTCGGCTCAATGGAATCATCTCTTTTCGGGATTAAAAAAACTCCCCTTCCCTAACAACATCATGGTGGAGGTTTTTTCTCCGTATACATTTGCACAAGTATATCGAGAGCTTTTTTTAATCCCTACTCCTCCCTATCCTTAGATATGCTATAAAAGGTTGCTGTACATAAATCATCGTTGGGATTCTGCGATAAACAATTTAAACGGATTCTTAGTGTTTGGTGAAACCGAACATATTTTTATTGTGTAAGAGAATTTCGAACTATCGCTAAAAGAGCCATTTCATTGAAAATTGCCTTTCAAAAGATTATTCTCTTTTCGCCTTTCTCCATAAGATTGTTTTTTTTATTGGAGAGCTCCGTGCAAAGCAATCGTCCTGTTTCTTTTTTTTTCAATGTTTTCTGCACTCGTAAGTATATACTGTTTATGTATCATCTTTTTTTAATGTTTATTTTACACTAGTTTCTAAACTGTGAGAGTGAAAGGAAGGAATAAACTGTCGGGATACCTTAGAAATTACTGCAAGAATGTCGAGATGTGAGCATTAAATACTAGTCAGTTTCAGCATATCTTGGTTTAGATTTTTAAGTTACATGACTATGATAGATGCTTTTGTATCAAAATCATCAAATTATTACTATTAACAGAATATAAGCGTACGTACCTAAATTTACATTGAGTTGTTTTAGTTTTTCTAATTTTTATCATATTGTATTGAGGAGCGATTTTCTCTACATTTTAGACTTTTTCGCTTTCACGAGGCAAAAATTTTATTTACAAGCTTTATTTTCTAGAAACAAGCTATTTTAAACTTTTCAACAACTAGGAAGGATAATTTAGAGTCTACAAATGAAGGAAAAATCTCTTTTTTTGTCAAAATAAAATGTCATCTCGATGAAAAATACACTTCAAAGAGATTTTACGAAGAAAATTCATGAATTTCTGACTGTGAGTTAGTTTTTAATGCGTTTAGTCACTATAAGTAAGAAAAATAGGACTACTAGTAAAAAAAATTGGATATTTCTTAGCGACTCATTTAAAAATTATCTATCAGTTATAAAATGTAATGATTACTAAGATATTGTAGATCTATTAGAGTTAATATTTGGTTTGACAAGCACTATCTTTTGTGCGCCACATTCATAAATAAGATGGAAAATAATAATATTCCATTTATAAGTATAAAATTTTCTTATTTATTTTTTAAGGATTTTTAGTTTTAAAAATATTTTCTTCCATTTATTTTATTTCTAAGTAAAATCTCAAATACAATTATAAATAATTGAAAAGATACTCAATTACAATTTTATAAGAATAATTTTTCAGTGGATTAAATTTGTATTTTTATCACTTTTTTTCAAAACTACTTTAATAAACTTATATTTTCATTTGTGATAAGGATCTTAATTTTAGCTTACTGGAACCGTTTGTATTTATTACTTACTTAAAACAAAGTCATCAGGTGAAGGTGTTAGTTCCAAATGCATTTAAATTTTATTTTATTCATAAATTAATTTATTCATTAACTTAAAAATTAATTTTTTGCTAACACGTATTGGAATTTTTTTATCTCTTAACAAAAAGGATTATCGTGCTAAATCCATCCAGGGAAACAAAACAACGACTAAAGTTTTATTCCAAAAACGAAAATGGGAAGACCCGAAAAAACATTAATTTATATTTCCATTACTATTCCATGCAATTTAATCCGCTTTAATGCTTGTACTTTATGGAAATGTGAAATAACTTTTTTATATAGTGAAATTTCAATTGCGGCTTTGAATGCAATGAAAAACTAAAATACAAAACCGAATTTTATTTAAGGATCATTCCATGGGGAGAGCATGTTAATCCGTCCTTGAGGAATAAACGTAAAAGATATTGAAAGTTGGTAATGGCGTGGTAAAAATGCATACCAAAAGAACTCAGATAAATATGTAATTGCCCTAAAGAGCTACTTCAACAATGAACTTTTCAAATTGTTTGAAAAACTATTCTTTAATTGAACATTACATACAAAACTAGTGTATTGGTTTATCTGCTTTATACATCTAATCTACATCTTTTAAGCATATATTAACCCATTCACTTTTGTATCTCGATAGATAGGAAATTTCCTTCTTATTGCTTTCTACAAAAGATGCTCGTCATATTAATAACTCGACTAATTAATAGGTAAGGTGACTTCGTTTGCATAAAGGAATGCTATTGATAATACTTCAGCATCTGAGCAGTATATATTGGAATTGTACAACAATATCACGTTGAATGATATGTGATGGGAAATTTTCTCCTAGATTTTAAAAGTTTACTCAGAATTTCACCTAGCAAAAGCTTATGCCTTCATAAAAGTAAACAAAACAGTTTTATAGCGTGCTTTTACATGCTTTATATAAAATTATAACAAAATGATTAGCCCAGAGTGTAGAGTGCATTATAACTCCCACGACTGATTTAAAGAATGCAATTTTGCCTGAGCGAAATTACCCGTTCATGAAAGAATTTTTGTCTTTTTAGTACAGAAGAGAAAATGTGACTCTTCCCTGTAAATAAAATACGAAAAGTAAATGATAATTAATAGTGTATGAATTACCCGTTTTATATTTCTTACAGTTGTCTTTGCAGTATGCGATCACGCCATAGTCAACAATTTATTTTAGTGATATATGACCAAATAAAGCTAAATCCAGTTTAAGCCTTGAGATTATTTACTTTCATTCCAGCCATTCTGTTCACGCTTATATGACGAATCATATTTATGTGCTTCAAAAGTTAGCCATTTGAAATTCAGTTTGAATATTTGGTAAGGAGTGTCAAAAGGTGGAACTTATTTCACTAAAAGTATTCAATTAAAATACTTAGCTAGAAAAAATACTTTTGAACGTTACAAAATTCAATTCAAACAACTTTAAACGGTTTTCTGTTATTCTCTTGATTAGAGCAATACGTGTTGGTTAGTTTGTTACTAAACCCGTATGGTTCTCGGTAATCCCTGATTTACAGATAATTTCAACAATATCAAATGTGAAGAGTTTTGGAATGTCTTCCCGAAATATCTTGAAAGTATTTTTATAAGCATTGGAAGAAAATACCTCGTGAACAGGGATGATGTAATAAACCTAAATCTTAACCCTCTGAGAGGTTCATACGCATATATGAGTTCTGCAACCTGCAGTTTTCTCTGCATAGTTTCCAACCAGTTTTTACTTTACTGACCAATAGAATCTTTTCTGAGATTCTTTCCACCAATCGATGGTTATTTAGTCGCTATGTGTAAACCATTCTACACTACTCGGAAATTTCGCGTCGCTCAGAGGGTTAAACAACTTAGAATTTTAAATTACGAATTTGCCATTAATAAATATACCTTTCTTATCTATTTCCCTAGATTGCGTTAGGGTAAATCAGTTAAATTTTACGAAAAACCTGGAAGTGAAAGTCGATAAAAATAAGTTTAATAATTTGAAAAATTGAGAAATTGCATACATCACTGTGTATTTTATGCGTAGTAAAGTTCATAATTTGTATATAGCCCACAATAACTAATGGAAATTTAATCTTTCTTAACTTAATTTCCCTCTTGAACACTTGGTTACTTCTGTTTATTCTTTTCCTGACCAAAAAGTTTGCTTGGATCACATTTATCAATTTTTTCTTAGGGGGCTGTATTCTAAGTACACAATGCGAAATGCTCAGAGCCTCTTCACTAGAGAGTCTCATGTTCTAGCTATCTCTTTTTCTATAGCATGTTAGGTGGCTTATAAAGCTCCTTTACGCACGCAAAAAAACGTACTTTTCCCAACTATCGAAAAATCACTTTAAAATTTTCTTGACGGTGAAACGCGAGCGGCCCTTTGAGTTTATATAGCTAAATCCTTTCTTAAAGCAAGACAAAGACATTTGTCTCAGCGAAAGAAGAGAAAGCCAAGAAAAAAGTAACGAAGTCGCCATTGGCATTCTCAAAGTTGAAATTTTTTAATTAAAAAAGTTTCCTAGTTTCTTAAGTGATCTTAAACCCGTCTCCTTCTTACTTATCTTTTTATTAGCATCAGTTAAAACACTTCTGTTTCTTTTTAACTCTTCGCATTCCCTGAAGTTTTGACGTTAAGAACTTGTTTTCTTGAATACATTAATGTCAGTTTTTCATCCTTTCATCGGCGCTAATTACTTCGTTGGACGGTCTGCTTTAACCAAAGCAGACCCTTCGCCGAGATAACAGGAAAGGTGCTTCCGCTGTCTTTTCGCGACATGTTCCCGAAACTTGTCACCAAACGCCCGTTTTTTTCACTCCAGATTTGTTTTAATACTCTTCTGAGAAACAGAACCTCAACACATTGAGTCGCGAATGATTTTTATTTATCCACTGCAACGAAAAATTGACAAGATTCGGCTGACACCACAGTCCCTTTAAGAATTCTTCTGAAGATGAAAATAACTTGTGGCCGTGGCACATCAAACAGCTTAAAAAGAACAAAAAACATCGATAATTCCTGCATGATGAAGCTATCTTTTGAAAATTAAAACCTATCAAAGGTTCAATAAAAAAATGATAGCTCTCGACTTCAAATACTGACTTGGCTCGATTGATCGGACAAGGTTTGTGAAGAATTATGCATTTGTAGATGGAAGCTCACCTTTGACATCACAAATACCCAAAATGAGAGAAATTATAGAATGAAAATGTTTTAAAACAAAAGAAATCGCATTTTTATTATAGATTCTATGTGAGTTGTTCAGTTCAAAATTAATGAAGCGTAATGGAAGGTAATGATGTGAGGTGAAACGAGTTTTAGTTTTTACTACCATTTTAAATAAGTGTTCTAAATAAGCTTATTCCTGCTTATATTTGATGAATAAGTAAAACAAAAAGGACTGAAAAATGTACTCTACATTCGGGAAGTAGCCCTTAAGGTGTATGTATACTCTAAAAAAAGTTTTTTAAATTTGTGACTTTCAAAATCCAGGTTTTTAAAATAGGTCATTCGTTTATGCTTAAAATCATTTCAGTGCGAAAAAAGTCAGATTAAGCTAATCATTAATTTTCTAATTTTGATATAATTAACTAATTAGCACGTTTTTGAACAGTGGTATCTCGAATTATAATTTGATCAGAAAGACAATTCCTGTTGGAAATTATTTCTAATTTTATTTTTGACGTTTTGACCCTCAATCAAGTTAGTAGAGTAAATTAAGTTTTAGAATCTTTTCATCAAGGAAGCATAAAAAATCAAGATTTTTTCAGGAATTTTAACACTCAAAAATAAACTAAAAATTAATTTCTTAACTAATAACTCTGATTTAGGGTCAAGACACTCACTGTATTATATAGATTATAATGATACAAAAATAATTATAATAGGTAAGTGCATAAACACTTTTAACTAGAAAAAATCTTTCGAATATTTTCAAGATCTTGGTATCGAAAAGTTGGAAAATATTTTGAAGCAATAAAAAAATTCATGTTCTGGTCGGTTTTCGTAATTTCTAGTGTATACATATACCTTAAAAATAAGTACACTTTACTTTTGTTAAGTTAGTTTGAGAGTTAGCAATTTAGCATTTATCTACAGAAAGACGAGAATAAAATACTCGTGTGCGAAACACATGAATGTATGATGCAAATGAAGTTTGGAGATTTTATATCGTTTGGAGTGAGTTAATAAGTTGTAGAAAATGATACCTTTTATAGTATTTTGCAACACCCTTCCTTGAACTAAAGTTCGAACCTGCCTACTTATTTTTCGCGAGTCACTTCCTTTGGGTGGAAACCAAAAGCAATGAACGGATCTCTAAGAAATTAACTTAGTACAAAAACACGAAGAATTAAATATTTCATTGCTATTTCTTACTCCAAACGTTGCGCTTTCAGCACGAAGATGCTCACGGCATTTGCGGTGAAATAAAAGAATCGCGTTTTATTTTATTCGTGTTTTACTATAACCTCCCTTTATTCGTTTTCGGAAATAGTAAAACAAGAATGAGTTTTGATTTCAAGCAAGTATCGCAGGCAATCGTAGCACTCAGCCATAGAAAACGGATTAGGGAACGTAATGCTGAACCAGATTTGAAAAGGGGAAGAAGCTTCTTTTTTCCACTCTGCTCTTCCTCTCTTTTCAGGGAGATTATGTCGTTGAACGGAACTAGGTACTGGACTTAGTAAAAAAATCCAGAACTTATTTTTGGAGCATTTCGACCACATAATCCGAATGATGCTCGACTTTTTATAAAGAAGCTAAGAAAGAAAGAAGAGTGAGTATTATAAGAACTGCGACGATTGTTAAGAATTGCTCGTATTTATCGTTACGCTCCGTTTAGGGTGTAGGATATGTATATATTCAATGACGCCACATTACTCGACACAATAAATAGTGAATACGAGGAAATAAAACGGTCCTTTGAATTTTATCTTTAAATTTCTCACGCTAACTGACAAGAAATGTGATGTTTTGAACTCCACTTCGTAAAGTTGTTTAGTGCCACACACCATTCTCTTAAATATTTATTCATTTATTACAAACCCTATACTCAAATGGGAATTGCAAATCTAAAAAATAGTTTCGATTGTTTTTCTTAAATTAAAGGAAATGTAAAATTAGTTTCGTGCATGTAAGGAATCTTTCCCTTTGTACCAATAATCATTTGCGCACAGGCTTAAAGATGTATGTGAGGAAATTAAACGGGTCTATTGCTTCTCGAATTATTTACCTTTAAATCTCTTAAGATTAACAGCAAAGAAATGAATTGCTTAGAACTGTATTTTACGAATTTATTTATTGCCAGACAACACCGTATATTTAAATTAATGAGAGCTTCGTAGTTAAAGGAGAATTGCGAATTAAAAAGTTTCAATTGTTTTTCTTCAATTAAAACTAATTTAAAATTAATTAGTTTCGTAAAGCTTCTGCGTATTTGCGACTTATCATTTTAAATCCTGGAGTTTTATAGGCAATTGCATGACTCTCTTATATTGTTTCGGTTAAAATTTCAATGCTTGTTTACCCCTTGAGGTCTTCGCAATAGGGTAAATTAAATAAATTGTAGCTTTCTTATTGGGTAAAGGATAAGAAAATGCAAAGAAAGATGTCTTAAGAAACGCAATGGTTGAAATACATTTGAATTTGCCTTTCAATCCTTATACGCGAATGTGCCCCCTTTATTTGTATACAAACGCATGGTTCTTGATCTGAACCCACGAAAATAGTACTTATCCAGTGAGACCAACTACAAGACCGATTTGTCACTCACTTTCTAAAGTTTTAAAAATTGAAATAGCTTTAAACCATTTATTCAGTACCTGAAGTCGAATTCACTATCAATGTATTTCAAGAAGTGCAGTGGTGTTATAAGAACTGCTTACAAACGTAAATAGCCTTTCGTAAATCGTGGATAAGGATAATCGAGATAAACATTTACTAATAGAAGGGCAGAAACATCGTCATTAAGTACCTACACCCTACCTCTAGGGCAGAAACAAGTCATTAAGTACCTATCCTAACTACCCAAAATTATTCGCAACTTTCTCGTTACAGCTGTAATGGATTGCAATACTACACTGAAGTTGAACCATTACAGATGTAACAACCTAGCACTCTATATACTCTTGGAATTTATATAATGCGAACTTCTTGGGAAATCATGCAAGCGTCTCGTAAGAAAGACGCCATAAAAAGAGTTTTATTGTTTCAACCGAATTAATTTAATTAATAATTACCTAAATGCCTAGCAGTTTTGCAAACATGTCCAGCTATTTTGCTTGAGTTAAGTAAAATTTATTTTAAATAGAAATTAGAAACGATCTTCAGTTCATTAAAGTGTTTAATAATGATTTCAAATACAAATTTCGTCAGCATCACTCTGAATCCTAGCATTAAACCAGTCCAAATGAATACTTTCTATCCTTAAACCTATAATCGTAGACACGTCTGAAAATATTCAAATACATTTACAAACTAAGAGCTTGTTTAGTATAACAGCAATTTGATAGGTTGCTAAAGCAAACAAAGAATCAATTTATGTGCTATGTGTGCCTGAATAGGAAAGGGATTGAATAAGACGAAAGAAAACTCATGTTTATTTGCTCAGATATGAATGACTATGGACTCACAATCTGGAGCTAATTTTAGTCAGCGTAAATCAACATTTGCCTTATCACATAGGTAAAAAGCATGTTGGTTATGTCTTAAAACAGTCGTTAAACGTAGTGTTTATTTAGCGTTACTGCTCTTCTGTTGGAATGGAAAAATGGGAGGATATAGGGCACCTTCTTAAATTATTTTCTGGTACCTGATCACTAATATTATTTCTGTAAAATCCTTGAATATCTTATATATAAAGCAGAAATCTTTTTGTCTGAAGCAGCAAAATCTCTCGAATGCTGAGCTCTGGCGTCATGAAATTTGGACAAGTTATTCTGTCTGGAATTTCTAAGTCAATGCAACTATTTCCAGCTCGCCACATTGTTCCCTCAGAACCATAGGAATAAAATTTAATGTAGAGCATCACTCACGAAAAGACCAATTTTTAATCAAACTTGAATCAATACAAATTGTCGAAAGCTGTTATGAGCTGAGCAATCGGAAGAGGAAAGGACACAAGCACGTCAAGTTGACATAGCTCGAAAGCTAGTAGACGATGCAACGAAACTGCTGAGGAAACAGAGACGCGACTCGGTTTGTCTGAAGCAGCAAAAACCTTGGATAATAGAGCTAGTCCATCATAGAATTCCTTTGTTCGTACATTTATTCAAGAGTGAGTTCTGTATGAGTTAAAACACTAGAATCTAATACAAAATACTGTTCCTAAAGCCCTGATTCATTTTGCTTTTAATGGGAAGCTTTTTGCATTTATAAATGTATTGCATACTATTTATTTGGGAAATGATTCAAATTTGCGGCTTTTTAATCGTTTTTATCAACTTCGTATGTGTGGAGTGTGTACAAGTGAATTCGAGAATCTATTCCATCCTCCAAAAACCTTTCCAAACTTTCTTCAGCAGCAAAAAAAGCATCTACCCCAAATGAACTCTTCCCGGTATTGGTTGAAAAAGCTATAGAAAAGTCGATTTTAAGTATTAATAATTTAGCTATCACAAATAATCGAGACGTTTCAAATTGAAGAATTTTATCACAAAAATTAAAAGCTTATAACAAACAAATTTAAAAAATTTAAATTTACAAATAAAAAACGAAAACAGAGAATAATAGATGGAAGAAAAGCATACGGGTAGATACGAGCTCGACTATAAGAAAAACGAAAGAGAGAACAGACTCTTAAAAATAGAATAATCTAAATTTAGAACTTTAAGAGGTAGGTAGAGAAAAAGAAGGATAAAAACATAAAAGAAATGCGAAATATGGATTTCGTAACAGATGTAAAGAAAAAAAAAACACACGGGCATATTAAAAACGTACGAAGAACAATGTATTAAAAATATGTAATGAAATATTTATTAAATTCCATTGCAATTACTTGTAGATAAAAGCTCTCAAAACTAAAGGAAATAACTCTACCACTTGTGTTACTTAAGAAGCACAAATGTAAGATAAAAGCGCAAGAGCGAACAAATCTCACCGAATCATCGCCTTTTTATTACTTACTCCCCGAGTCCTCCCCGTTTAGCACGGTCAACAAGCTACATTAGGCAAAGTAATAAGTAATTGGGGCATCTACTTAACCTGTGTTGAAATAGGAGAGCCGGTTGAGTTAAGGGAGCATAAAGCCCCGCTGTAATAGCTTGAGAGTAAACTTTTCATCTTTTATTTGCTTATTAAAATTTCCTATCTCAGGTTAATTAAGCCTTGCCGTTTCTTTCTTGAGTTTTTATTTACATTTTTTCGGCTTCAACTTCTCCCCATCCCCTCTCTCACTTCGTTAGACAGCGAGGATGATTTTTTTTCTCCCTTTCCAGATTTTTTTCCATCTCTCCCTCTATGCGGCGGGGTTTTACGATTACGACGTGTTTTATCCTCGTTATTAAAGATTCAATGACCTTATTCTTCATCTTTTTAAGTGAATGATTTAGCGATAATGAACCTTAATAAGACCATCTACGCCGTTAGAGCTGTGGGCTGCTGCGAGGGAAAAAAGCGATTAAGGAGGCAATGTGTACGCATCAAGCACTGGCTCTTTAAGAGCGGAGGGTATGCAAAATTGACACCTGCTGACAACAATGCACAAAAGCCGGTCTGGATGCTCCATTAAGCGGCTTTTTATTTCGGGAAGTTATTGTTATTACATAGAATTACTATTGTTAGATATATAGCAAATTTAATTCAACTTCGATCTATTTAGAGTTAATTTGTTATTTCAAATTATAAATAGGTGTTCAGCTTCAAAAACAACAGCATTAAATTTCAGCATCAGGTGATTTTTTTTACCTTGTCGTCTCGACAAGGTATCTCGGCATTAACAAAACTGATCAGATCTTGATGGACGAGATATCTCGTCATCATAAAAAAATCGGCAGTATTTTGATGACGAGATATCTCGTTGTTAGAAAAATTGGTCAGGTCTGAATGGACGAGATGTCTCGTCTAAACCACTTGGAGGGTTAATCGTAGAACTTTCAAAGGGGTGTCAAAAATGTTATTTGTATGGATTTCATGGGCTTCGGTGATTAAATATGACTTTCAGAGATGCTTTTACTTCAGAAATTTTTATAGATAATGCCTACTTGTTATGAACATGACGAGATTCTGGAAACATTTGTAATAAAGTTACTAATGGTAACTGAAGTTAAATGGAAATCTTTTTTTTTTTCATTACTAGAAAGTGTGTGTGTGTGTGTGTGTGTGTGTGTGTGTGTGTGTGTGTGTGTGTGTGTAAAAGATTCTCATCCTAATTTTTTTATTTAACTTTTATGGTAGTATATAAAACCATAAATACTGGTACTTTGATCAGTACATTGTACTCCAGTTACCACTCACTGTAAGAATGCGCAGTGAGAATACAGTTTGCATTTTAACCTTCAATACTTCTATTCCAGAACAGAGAATTCGCGCACAAAGTGTCCTAATAAGTTAGTTCCATAAATCTTTTAAACTAAAAACGAGACAAAAAGTGCGTACATTCAACAGTGCACTTACGTTTAGTAAAAAATTAGATGGGTTTAATTACCGTCATTTAGTTTCGATCGAAGTGTGTTCAGCCTTTTATGATTGCTGTTGCTTTTCGTTTTGTTACCGGACACGATTGACTCAATGCCTGTTTATTTAGAATCGGACTTAGGAATTCGACTTATTATACTTTATGTAATTCTAGCCGATCAATGAATAGCGAACATTTGGACATGTATTCTGCACTTAATGGTTTTGATGGTATTGTACAGAGATATTGAGAAGCCAGAAAGCTAATGGCTTAAATGTCAAACGCTTGGCATTTGTAAATAAATTCTTGCCCTTCGAGCTTTTATTTTGGTTTGTTTCGTTTACTAACTGTTGTAGAAAGTTGACGAAATTTTGATGTGTAGTAACAAATTGAGGATTTTTCGTGTATTTTTATAGTCACTTCCGTCTACGTGAGAATAAGCGCGTGTCTACGGTGTCTGTTCGCATTATGAGTATAAATAAGTGGTCGAGCGGAGAGACGGTCGTCTGACCTGACGTGATATGTTGCGATGGGTATCAGATCGATATAAATCATCTATGCTGTCTTCCTCGGAATATTGTTGGCTTGCATAATAAATCATCTGAGGTTCGTGTGGTTTTATTTAATCTCCTAGTCATCTTTTTGTATCCATAAAGCAGATCAGATACAAAGGCAATAGGAACATGGTTTCATGCTTGGACCTCATGTTAAGACTTTTTAATTCAATCGAGGGACATTAGTCTTGTCTCAGCAGTTGTCAACGAAGTAATGTGGTGTAAAGCTATTGGGCAGAAGAGACAATCTTCTCTGTAGTGGATTAGGGAATAGCCGATTTTAGATGCATTTAATTTCATGGGGGGTGCTGGCATCTAATTTATTTTTGTAAAATGAATCAAGTAATGAAAAAACTGAATAGATTTTCAATGAGAATAATTTTATAAACCGAGAAAACTCATCAAGAGAAATTGATAAATCACGCCGACACGAAATTTTAGACCCCTCCAAGAAATCTCATGAGCGAGGTGATGAGAAAACCATCTAGTACCAAAGATGAATTCCAGTAAATTGAATTACTTCCTGGTTATAGATAGTATAAGATAGGGAAAGAATTCCGCATGCAATTAATCTTTTGACCTTCCATTTGTTTTCGTAAAACTGATCCCTATGGATTTAATAGGGCGAGGTATAAGAAACACGATTTTCCACATCATGATGGAACCTTGATCCACGAGATTGTTGAACTTCTCAAGCGACAGATATTACAGACCCACCCAAGCAATTCGCAGCTCGTTAACTAATTTAAAACTATCAAATAGAACAGCGTGGTTTAGCCGATAATAGCTTGTGGTCTATCAATGAAATCTACAAGGTCCACTGACTGTGCATAAGAGCAAAAGTTTTAGATTTCATGCCAATTTGGATATGTGTGTGTGCTTGTGTTTCAATATTTCCTCTTCCGAATATCAATACAAATCCTGTGGACGCGAGATTACTAATAATCTTGTTTTTGCTGTTTTCGAATGGTATCACAGGAGTGACTGAAGGGCATTTTCTTTGTTGATCAACAAAACTTATTTTCTGACACAAGTTCTTCAATATTATCGAGTTCAGTCAAACACAACCTGAAACTTACGTAAATGGAGGATTTCCAATGCAATTTCTTGTTTCCGTCTTCTGAAAGGGCAGGTACCAGAAAGAAGCAACCACGTCATTCGGGCATCTAGAAAGAATTTCTAAAACACTCACAGTTTTCATTCGAAACACATTCTTAATGTGGTGAGACAGGAAACCGCAAACCTGCTACCACTGAGCCACACTTGGAACCATGTCGGAATAGAAAATGCAGCTGCAGGTTTTGGTGTGACTACTCGTTTTCTTTTTAATTTAAAAACGTATACATTTCCTACACAAGAAATGGTATTACATGAGGAAACTGGAAATATGTAATATTTCTTTTGTGCATTTTTTGGAACTGGTGTTCTTAATCAATAACTAAAAAGATTTTTCTATTCTTCTGTTGATATCTATTTTGTTTGCTGAAACTTTTGCTGTTAGGAATATTACAAGTAAAAGACCATTCGAACTGTTATTTTTAATGGTCTTTTAGTCCTCCTGGTAGTTGACTTGATGAGATATCTAGTAATTAGCACAATCATTAGCAGATATTGATGGGAGAGATATCTCGTCATTAGAAGAAAACTGACCCGATCTGATCTCGTTATCATAAAAAAAATCGGTAATATCTTGATGACGATATATCTCGTCATTAGAAAAATTTATCAGAACTTGATCTACGAGATACCTCGTTGAAACCACTTGGAGGGTTAATATTGCATTCCTGACAAAACTAACCAACACTAGTACACGTCCCTGTATTTTGTTCCTGTTGGGATTTAACAGTTTGGCCAGAACCACTTCTAACCTAATCCTCTGCCCCAGATTAATATCTCCAGTTTGACGTTCGAATCCCGGTCAAGGCATGGATGTTCGTAGTGGTTTAATTAGCTCTCGGGTAGCAGAAAATAACCATAGAGTTACAAACAAAATTTATATCCCCAGTTTGGCATCAATCAAATCCGATTTGTTTCGCCAGGTAGGATAGGTCTGGAGAATTTATATATTCGAATTGGGTTAATCGTTTCTGAAGCACAGGAGAGAGGTACCAGTACCACATTTTCTCATGTGAAGATAGACTCGTATTTGAGTCTATAGCTCTTCAAACGAATGTTGGGGACTAACCCGGTTAGTAATTGCAGTTGAAATAGTGAAGTTTCGTCATAGCGCCCTATGGACTTCCTTTCCAGACGCTGCCAACGCATCTCTTTGATTGGAATATGAAATAACCGGTGAAGAATTCAAACTCAGTCGCCATCAGGCGATTGAAAAAGATCAATTTTCAAAACCTCATAAATATCACGACGCGTGTAATGTTACCATTCATGCTGATTAAAACTCGATGACAGATTTACCAGTGGCCTATCTGGTGCTAGGGTGTTGTTATCAATAGTAGCTTTGTCTCGTGGCGTACGGAAATCATAATAAACAATCCGGATGAGACACGAGGCCATTTCTGATAAGAATCTTGAGACCAATTGTAACTTTGGATTGGTCCCTTAGAGCCACGGTCGATATTCCGCTCTTTTAAATTTATTTTGCTAATTCTTTAATGTTCTTTTATTTGATCACTAGGTTTAGGATTTTTATGACCTAAAAGTTGTTGGAAAATGTTCGATGAAAAGCATTTATTACCCCTAAAGTATCCTGAATGACAAAAATGACCTAAAAATTGTGTATATTTTTATCTTTTCGCAACAACCTTTTTAAAATTTTGCTTCCAAACTGAGTCTAATTTGTTAAAATGAGAAATCCATAAAAATACCCCGTTTTCTTACCGAAAACGCCATACCGAAGACACCAAAACCTGCAAAATAATGTCTAAATATTAACACAAAATGCCCTAAATGATTGAAAAATGCTATTTCGAGTAAAAATCACGAAAAATGAACGAAAGTGCCTTAACAAAGGCACTTAAATAAGTTTAGTTTTTCCCGCAATATTTTACTATTCACTTGAATATATTTCAGTGTAGCAAAAAGAAAAGATGCAAAATCGTCAAAATATAGCTCTATTGATCACAAAAAGTACCTAATACCATCAACTTGCGGGTTGGAGGAGCCATAAAACGGCAAACCTTATTTTTAGTTTTCTTCTTATTTCCAAAAAGTATTTTTGGTGGTTTTATTTATTTTTGAAAAGGCTCAACGCGTATTTTTATTTGAGAAATGAGTTGAGAATTTTTTATTCATAATAAAGTTGTTCTTAATTCCATTACTGGTTATTTAAGTCTTCCTTCTCTGTTACAAATGCTTCAATCACATTCGTTTGACTTTTTTATTCGTGAACTGATTTGAAATTCTCAATGTTTCAAGGATTTTAACTTCAAAATTTTCCATTAACACTAAACCTTTAAAATTTAATAATTCTTTTAATTTAAAATTTAAGGCTTGAGCTGTACTTTTCTACGGAAAACCACGCACTTGTTACATTACGTTCAACATGCGTATCACAGAAGTAAGACACATGTGTCCCATGTTCTCGCTGTAACGCCATGTTAGAGAAAAATCTTGTGAAATAAGAAAAAGATTCTATCTTTAATGGAGAACTATCGTAGTTATAAGCCAGTCGTATCGTAAATGCAATTAGTGTGATTTGGTAATCTTATCCTAATCCATTTCTTATAAAATATTATACTTGAGGTGCTTTTCTCTTTTTGTGTGTCAGCTTATTACAAGCTGCATCGATTACTTCACAATTTGGAATTTGAGGAATTTGAAAAAATATTTTAATGATACTTTTACAGGGAAATAATCTGTTATATCAAAGTGTTCCGGTTCTTGTGTCAAGGGAGAAAAGAACGAAAAATTAACTTTCATTTTGGTAAATAGAATTTTATAGCTGTTAAAGACAAATAACCTGACGCTAATTTAGATTAAAATTAAAAACTAAAATATTTTTATTTAAAATTTTAAATTCATTCACAACTTCTTTATAGTCAGTTGCCACGCATAATTAGCTTTGAAAAATTAAAAACGCTTGACATAAATTAAAAAAATAGAATAAAATTCGCTAACAATGACGCAAAAAGAAGCTGAAAATGGAGAAAAGTAAGTCAATCACCTTCATTTCAGCGAAAGAAAAATTTTTCTATCGAGCATGGAAGTTCTTTCACTTAACGCAGTCATTTTAGAGAGGAGTAAACACTCATCTAAAGTTAGAGCATCGAAAAGAAGAAATAGAACTATCTATAAACCCTCAACCTGAAATCATCATTGACAGATGGTAATATCATGCTTTACAGTTCTGTCCTGATGGCGATAAATAGCAAACTGCTCAGTTTAAGCTAAACAGTCGCCTTAACCTGTTCCATTTATAGTCAAAACAAACGATGCCAATTGCTTTCCGTGACTTCGCATTCACAAAAGCAGAACGAAGCATTGGCTACAAATCGTAAATAATACGAATGCATCGCGTGAAATAAAACAAGCTGAAACATAAAAAGTGAATCACGGAGTGTTATCGTGAATGCTTGACCGACGAAATAGCCTTCCACGGCGATGATCTTGTTTCTCCTTTACGTAATGTACCGAACGATTGATCTGTAAAGCTGGACATGGTTGGTAGACAGACGAGAACTAGGAATTTTCTTACCGTAACGGATACTGATTTTAAATCCTAGGAAAACAACTATTGATTTTATCTGCATATTTAATAGGTGCGGTGTCCACTGGCATTAAGCATATAAATATGGATGGACGAGATTCCATAGATTTGTCCATTCGTTCCACACAATGATGGACTGCTGGAACGAGACGATATGTACATCCATCCGAAAATAACCCCCAGTTTATAAATCACCTCAATCGAGTGCGGTTTTATAAACGGGTCGTCGTTTTACTAAGTGGTTTAGCATGAAGGAAGTGTCAAACTAGATTGCTCGCTTACTACTTTCGTTTTCGCGTTGTGGTTACCCAGTACTGCATCATTGCTTCTGTGGTTGAGATCTAATTTGAGCGCTGATAAAAGAAGAGTGTAATAACGCATCGCTCTTTAGTGTAAACACCAGTAGTACTTTTGCTGATGGCTGCAATCGTATTTCCTTTCAAATAAATCAGGACTGATAAGTCAGACAGCGTAATTGGGGAGTGGTCACCGCCGTTTTTCCTTTCTGCCGCCGGGTCAAGTACTGTCTGGGGTGAAGTGGATTGAAATTCTGCGTGTGTATCATATCGAATCGTAAACCTCTGGATATGAATCATTTACTTCCAGAAGGTCGTTTGAATATTAGGAAAGGGAGCTGTATTACTAATGATCAAAGGGAGGTTTCCCTGAAGATGTTAATATCGATCACTAGGAGTTAATAGATTGATTTGGATGTCGATAAAGAGAGGGGATATAACATGAAGGATAGGATCGATAATTGCTTAGGATACATGCCATCAGATGCTCATTTTAATTTAGGTATTGGAGTATTAGTATTTTTTGTGCTATTAGGGTGTCGTTACTAATGTATTATTGTGTTTTTAAAAGATACTATTGGTTATGAAAAGCCAATTAATAGTATTAATCATGACACATTTGTTTAATTTTGTTCCAATTTTGATACAGAATCAGTAGTTATATAAATCTTTAATCCTTTTGAAGAGCACTATAATTAAAATAGATTTTTCTCTACTTTATAAAGGCTTATCTTATGTGAATTCATTTTGCATATAACAAAATTTAAATTTTTAGTTTCTCCTCTACAAATGATTTCGACGAAATATCTTGTCCACTATGATACGACCAATTTTGATAATGACGAGATATCTCGTCATCAAGAATACCGATTGAATTCCGAATGAATTTTATGATGACGTGATCAAGATCCGGTAAGTTTTTTCTAATGACGAGATATTTCGTCCAACAAGATCTGGTCAGTTTTGTTAATTCCGAGATACCTTATCGAGACAATCACCAGGAGGGTTAAGGGGTGGGCAACTTATCCCCCACTATCCCTCTATATCCTCCTAGACATCAGAAATATCAAAAGAGAGAATATTCATTCATTCTTAATATATATATATATATATATATATATATATATATAGTCTTAACTATTTCAAGGAAGTGGGACATCAGACATCCGGCCCCTGATGTAGTTGATAAAAGGCTCTTAGCTTGTAACTCCTTATTAAAAAGCATTGAAATAAAATATTTTTTAATTGAAGCCTGATTTTAATCACGATAATTCTAATAAACCGTCCAATTTGATGGGAAAGCTAAATTAATCTGTCAGAAGCAGCTATCATTTTTCTCGTATTATTATTGTATGAAACGTGTTCCTCGATAATTTAGTACGTGATTCAAATTGATAATTTAAAATTATTCTGTCAGTAGCAATACTACTGATCTCTTACGTTGTTTAAAACGTCAAGGTATAACTAGCTCATTCTAATATTTTCATCCCGTCAGGAATTAAGAGTTACTCAATATAATAACAATCATGAATACATTTATTAGAACACAAAAATGTGTATGAATTATTATGTTAAGTAGATAGGCGTTGATCGTATTGAGTTAAGTGTTGAATTGTAGGCTTTTTTTGTCGTTTTCAAAAGCTCCATTTATCAAAGGAAAACTAGTTTCACTTTGGATTGCTCTCAACACATATTTCTGGCCTAGGTTTTCGAGTTATAGCATCTAATAGGAGTCCCCATAAATATATCGCTGGATGGCAGAGTATATATTCAGGGAATTAGTTGAAGGGAAAACATCGTCGCTTTGTCTAGTTAAAAAAGACGTCGAAACGTAGTTGTCAAGTGAAATTTAATAGATGGGAACTGGTTTTAGAGCTCCAGACACGATATCTCGTGTTTCTCACTCGAAGTAAAAGGCTTGGGGGACGACTGTATTAACGATTGATCGCGTGAAAAGTTTCAATATTGCAGATTTATTCGATGCACACGCGTTTTCCATCGAGCTTAGAATTATCTTAACATTAATTGTCTTTATTCTTAATTGATAGTATTATCTTAATACGCTACAAATCATAAATCTCAGATAGTTATTGAATTTTAGTTATAGCTTAGTTATGTAATTTTTAATTAAGTTTCTAAGATCGCATATGTTATGTTTCTTACTATAGTGTTATATTTATTAGTTTATCACGAGTTCCGTTAAAGTTCTTTTGACTGCATTGCTTTTTCCATTACTGGAAAAAGTTTTTCTTATTTATCAACACTGAAAAATGTCAACGGCTCTAGACATATAATGCAAGAGTTTTCGTTCATATTTCTTTTCCACTTGTTAACTCTCCTGATGGTAGTCTTGACGAGGTATCTCGCCATCAGCAAAACCATTAGCAGTTCTTGATGGACGATATATTTCGTCATTAGAAAAAACTGACCAAATCTTGATCTCATCATCGTAAAAAATAAGCAATATCTTGATGACGATACATCTCGTCATTAGCAAAATTGATCAGATCTTGATGGATGAGGTGTCTATTCAAAGCCACTTGGAGAGTTAATCAATTCGAATGTCTTTTCATGACAGCAACGTCGATGACTAAACTTGAGAACATGAAACATACTTAACATGAAATGTTATTAATGGAAATTACGAACTTTAACTGGCCATAACATCGGAAAGAACTGTCTCGAAGCATTGTATTCATGTACTCATTTACAATGGGTATGATGGCCATTCATCTCATTTAGAAAAAGCATCGAAACAATATAAGATACATAAAAAAGTTAGCTTTTTTGCAAGCGTACAACACTTAAAGAAACGATTTATTGGTGCACAAAACACGATTGAGGAGTTAAAATAATTATTTACACACTCCATAAAGTACTAAAGTTATTTTAGCATTTCCGTTCACTATTAGCGGATATCGAAGGAAGTTGCAGAGCAAACTAATATCATTTCAAAACAGCCAACGCTAAAAGGAGTTTTTGTCGTTTAGTTGAATTATTGTCCCAAATAAAACATTGATTTTGCTTTTATTAGGTTTCGGTATTTCAGTATATATGTGGTCATAACGATGAAAACTATGCCTTTCCCATTTCTCGGCAGTATTCATTATACCCAAATTCGGCTTTGCAATATAGTTTGAATTTTTAAAACGATGATCGTAACCAGGAATTTATTTAATTCTCCCAATACACCCGCTTATTGCTAATGGTAATGAAACCGACAATTAAATGTGAAAAACAAAGCCGGCATCGGTTTCCCCCTTCAGCTACAAGTGGGAACAAAAAAACGCGAGTGCTTAAAAAACGGCCTATAAAAAGCGCCAGATAAAACACGCATCCATATAAAGCACCGTCGTTATAAGTCTGGCTGATATTTCCGGTAAATTTGTCGATAACGCGCTCCTCTGGATATGCGATTTTTTACCCCCTTCCGATTTTTATTTCGTTTTTAAAAACAATTTCTCATCGGCGATTCATTGTTTGCGCAGGGCCATGAGCATTGCGAATGAAGTCATGAAAGCGTAATGAAACGTTATTCGAAGTTAAGTGCCGCTCTTCCTATTCGGAGCTAAGTGCCGCAAAAGATGATTGCGGGGCCCGCTGCCATCTGCACCGGAACTAAATGGCGACATTATGGCCTATGATAACGAGCTTTATTTTCCGTATTTTGAGTGCAACTCGCTTTGCATATCAAGTAGTCATCATTTACGATCGCTGACGTTTTCTTCCCACAAATCGTTAATTCCTCTCCCGGGCAAGGGATGACTTCCATATTCCGCGCGGGTCTGTTTCGAAATACACCTCAATTTCGTACGTCAAATTACCGCCGTCGTTCCGAAAGCGATGATTTCTGTGAGAAGGGTGACTTATGCAAATGAGGATGAATCATTCTTAATTTAAACGTACGGAATGGCAGCGAGCGGGGAGCAACTAATGTATTAGCCTCGCATATCGGGCTCCCGTCTAGCAGCAGAAATGAAACTGAAATTTCCCAACATTAAAATATTTGAGGTTTACCTACCACGAAGGGTGGAATGAGATTGTGCAGAAATTGCTTTGGGATTGTTCTGGGTTCGGTATATCTTCAAAATGTAGGTAGGCAGTTGAATTAATCCTCTAATTGATTTCAACGAGATATTTCGTCCTTCAAGATCTGATCAATTTTGTAATGACGAGATATCTCGTCCATCCTCATCTGACCAATTTTTCTAATGACGAGGTATCTCATACATCAAGATCCGACCAATTTTGCTAATGATGAGACATCTCGTCATCAAGATATTACCCATTTTTTATGATGACGAGATCAAGATCTGGTCGGTTTTGCCTCAATACTTGAGATACCTCGTCGAGACAACCACCAGGAGGGATAACGTTGCACTGGAGCTTCACAACGGGCTACAGGCTAGGGTCCGGGATCAATCCCGAAGCGAAAGATCCTAGGACATCTCGTAATTTTGAACCACGGTCAGATGACGAGGTCGCACCTGAGAGAGAACTGGCATCCCTCTCTCCAAACTTCCACTCCACGCCAATGAAGGACATTTGAGGCCATGACAGATTTAAGTGCTCCAGCCCCCACTTACACGACGGTCCTTGGTTGAATCGAGTTTTGAGTACTAGCCCTATATAAGAATGCGTAAAGAATTTCAATACTTATAACTGTTATTAAAATATTGTTATTATTTAAAAGTATCACCTGTATTAACTGCCTATTCAGTCAACATGTGGAATGTCTGGGACATTACACGATTGTGTGGGTCTTCTAGATTTCTTTTGTCTTTTAGGCTTTTGTGGATATATACAATTAAAAAGCGTATTTATTGTGTCCATTAAAAGTATTTTCTTGCAACAGTTTCAGTGAAATCAGCCTGCAGATATTAGTGGAAAAAGTATATCTCATATAGTTTTCATCGTATTTTCGTTCGTTTGATGATAAAATGAAATAGTATTATCTTCGGAGAAATAACAATAACATTCTAAACTGATAGTATTTTTCTGCGTAGTTATGCATGTAGTGCCTTGGCTTGAAAGGTTTTGATCATTTAGTAAATTAGATTAGAGTAGAAACCAACTTCTAGATTAATTTGTGTCTCTTTGAGATATTTTTTGAATTTTACTTGTTTGTGTGTCCAATGTCTAGAAAACGTATTATTTGGAGAACTTAATATTTTTGTGAAATTTCATTCTACATGTACTAGTGAAAGAGGTGTATTTCATCTAGCTATCTTCACTTTTTCGTTCACTTGATAAAATAAATGTACTGACGCAATTAATTAATGGAACAGAAGAGATCCTGATAACTCTCACTGTAAGCAAAGGAAATGACGCAAGTGGGGCATTTTTAAAATAGGACTTATCACATGTTGTCTTCAATACGGAAATTCAATTGATAACAGTGTCGTGCATGAAATAAGACACTGTCCCAAGCTTCGTGCCTTCAAAGAAAACAAATAGCTCAAGCTAGAAAATAATTTTGAGTTTTATCAATTCATCTCAGGATTACTTTGAGGCACGTCGCAATTAATTTTAACAGTTTTACTCATTTCCTCAATTAAGGCAAAATAAAAGAACTTTAATACAACCAAAATATTTACTGAAGGCACTGATGAGTATGATTTTGATAACTCTCTTTCAAAGAGGCTTTTTCTCCAGTATAGTTTAAGAGTAAACCAAACACCATAAAGGTACTTATTGGAAGACCTTTAAGAAGGATGATATCAATTTAATAAACTCCGTAAATACCCTTATATTTTACCATCATTATCGCAAGCAAAAAATCAGGTGTAATCATAGCACATGTGAAGAATTCTGAAGGGGTTTACTCAACTTTTCATATGTGTTCTGGGGTAATTGAAATCAAATTATTATTTCAATCATGAGCGTGTATATATATATAAAACGAAGTACCTCTTATATATATATATATATATATATATATATATATATATATATATATATATATATATATATATAAGAGGTACTTCGTTTTTAAAAATGCTTATTATGAAGATAATTTTTGTATATAACACCCGCTTCTTTGCGAATTGTAGAAAACGTTATGTGAGTATGAGGCACTCATATGTAATGATCTTGAAGTTCAATCAAAATGTCTATAGACAAGTGGAATAGTGATTTTGCAATGCCGTGGTTAATATTTTCTGAAAACTTTTAATATCTTGAGAGAATCTGTCACAAGAGGCTATCGTTATAATTTTACAGATTAAAGTAAACACTAAAAATCTGTTTTTTACCTCTCTCTGGATTCGTATAATTTTTTCAATCCTCTTACTTTTCTTCTCTCAGTATATAAATATATCTTTTAACAAATTGGTAAAGTGATGCTACTAGACTATTCTAGATTCTATTTAGGTTGATTCATTTCGTTTTTATACCAGTTAAGGTTTCAATTTCAAACCACAAAGAGTCAACAAAAATTGTCGAATGGCAAGAGACCTCTTGAAACAAAATTTAATGTGGCTCTTGAGACATTTCTCTGACTTCCTAATCTGCAAGAGTAGAAGCAATTTTTAACTCTAGCTAGGTAGGAAGCTAAATAGCTTCATATTTTTTTCTCAAATTCGAACTTAAAATACCAACACAACATTCAATTTTGTGAATTGAAGCTTTTTCTTTGTATATCAAGACAAGGATATTTTAAAGTGATAAATATGCTTCCTTACTGGTGATCACTTTAATATGGAAATAACCACACACATAGCTCTTTTTCTAAAATTTAATAGAACCTAGCACTTAAATGGGTTTAAAAGTGGATAATTCGAACTTTTTCTTGGAAGACCGCGCAAATATCTCGTAAGAAAGTAGGAGAACAATTTTAGTAACATTTTTAATCGGATTAATGAAAACTAAAATGATTGAGACGGTTATAACCCTGAAATGAGACAAATTTTTGAAAATGTCAAAACTTTTTAAAAGCTAATCGTGTAAAGGGATTCTCAAATTAGCAATACCTTGACGTTTTCATACCTAAATCGGACAATGCGACTTAATGAGAAAGACTAGTCTGGGAATTCAAGGTAAATTAAGCTGGGGCTTTTACATTTTCTTTCATTTACAATTCTGCTACCAAGGTATGCTCTAGATGGATGGTCGTTTTTTAAGGAAAGTATTAAAGTTTGTTTTAGCAAAATGCGTTTGGGTATTGTAATAGGGGACTTCACCCCTTTGTTTGTTTATTCCCAATTGTCCTTCAAAAGGGATATTCATAACTTTATGACTATTGATTACCTATATCTTCCGTGACTGTTTTCAAAGCAATAGCATTGAGTGATTAAGATGCGTGGAATAAGTAATTTTAGAAAACTATCGGTACTTTCAGTATTATTCTGCACCATTTAAAAATACGTAAAGTAGCTTTAATTTACGAAAATCTGCCATCAAGGCTTTCTGCTTGTCGTGCCTTAAGCGAGGCAGATCTCCGAAATTCCACTTCTGCGAAACAAACTAGCATCTCATACACGTCACCCAGCATACTTCCGATAATTAATAATCTTACATTTTTCCAAGTAAGAATGCAAAAATAGCCACTCTTCCCTAAGCCACCGTGGACTTAGCGAAGGAGCCGTTGATTAATGAAAGTGGAATTAATCTTCTATTGTGAAGATTATTTCGAGGCGATCGCAAACAAAAGAGGTCGTAAATGAGCGTTTTAATAAATATATAGCGAGCGAAACGGGAACTTTCCAAGGGAGAGAGATCTGTTTTCATGACTTTTTTTATCTTCAGTTGGGCATAGGAATTTTCTCCATGCGTTATTCACAGTCCACCGAGCTCCGTAGAATGGAGCTCGAATTTCGAAGAAACTAGTCAAAGATGTGCAACCAGAGGTCAATGCATTAGTATTTATAACCGTAAAGAATTCTATTTGTTTTGCCCTTCTCCATTAATAAACCCTCGAAGATCACTGTCCGAGGAGGAGATATTTAAATACGGACATTCCGCGCTCGTACGCTTTTATAGCTGCACGATTGTGGATTTTTAATTCGCATTTTATTAAATAAAAAGAGTGTTATCGGTTCGCTTGTTTTTCCATGAGCGATTTGCGTTATTGGATGAATAAATGCGTCAGGCAGTTGTGACTGCTTGTCACGTAAGTGAAGCTGTGACTGCATTCAGAGGTTATGTTCACTTAATATCAGTTTGTTAATTGTTTAACTGAAATTTAATTAAGTTCGTTTCAACTTTTTTGAAAACTATATGCATGGAGTTTTATTGTTAGCAGGTTTTAGTAATTTAGTAACATGAAATTGTTTTATAAAATCCACATTTTTGAAAAAATGAAAAATCAAATTTTGACTGACAAATTGATAATAACAATGTTAAGTCACAGCGAATTAGAACATAAGCTGTTATAATTCGCTGTGAGGCTAATGAAATAATTTCCTCACCATGAAGTATTTTGTGTAATGATTTAAAAGCTTATAAGGTATTTTTTTTGAATTGGGGATCCCTAGTGGAGTAATCTTTAGTATCACAAAACATAACTTAATTATAAAAGTAAAAACAAATGATTTAGCGATAGAATATAGTATCAAATGCCTTCTAGCTCAAATATCTTAACTTACAACTAACATCACTTCTATACATTCCTATCATCATTATGAATTTATCATAAGGACATAACTAAATCCAATAAAACATTAGTTCCAGCTCTACTGTGTTAAAGATTAAATTTACTGAAGCGTATGTATGATTCTTCATGAACATCCAAGAATAAATTGCATAATTTAAAAGCATTAGTCAATAAACACATTTAACGTTCTAGATACTTACAGGGAGAAAAACAATTTACATAAATTAAATAGAGTAATATAGTAAAAACGAGTTGTACACATTTATTTCGTTAAACAATTTTTAACTTAAAAATTCAACGAGTATTTAAATTAACACTTGACTGAATTTAGTTGAATTTTAAAGCAAAAGATACATAAATAAATTTTGAATTTGTCATGATTGCAAAGACGTAAGGTGTCAAAGATGGCGAATAACTTGAAAATCGTCCGTATATACCCAAATATTCCTTGTTGAATTTTTAATTGCTTCATTCAAGAAAAGAACATTTAAAACAAAGGAATATCGCTTAAAATGTCAAGAAAACAAGTGAAACCAAGATGTTTCTTGGGATTGACTTGAAGAGAAACTGGTGGGGTTCTAAGTAGTCTTGGTAAATCCGGTTTTCTTTATGCTCCATATGACAGCAAGCAGTTTGTCAAAGACCGTCTGTTGATGCTATCTCCCTCATCACGGGGCAGTATTCTTCTCTTATGTTAACAAACTAGTTTATTGTTTTACCTGACGGCTGATGGCGGATCGTTCGGCTTCAGTGAGCTGTTCCCTTTTGCAGCATTTTGGCGAATTCCTACGTCTTTTCTTCAAGCTAAAATGAGCGTGGAGATGAAAAGGGAAATCGTTCTAACTGCAATTTCTTTGAAGATCCGAAACTTCAGAGCTAATTATTTCATCGGATTTTAAAGCTCTTTGTTTACTTGCATTTTTCAGTCTCTTTCAATATTGCTTATGATTTTAGAGTTTATGAAAAACACCGTCATCTACATTGGCGTAACCAGGGAAGGAGGTGCTCTGGGGATACAAGCCCCAAGAAGTTCGGGTATCTTATATTATTGAATCTATATAAATTGATTATTATTAATGCATAGATTGATTGGTTGGATTGGGGGTTTTATGGCGCAAGGACCATATTTGGCCATGATGCGACAGACACAAGACATACAGCTTCAAGTAAGAGACACACACAATGAAAGTTTTACTGACACAGAAGTATGAACGCATAGAATACTTGTTCATACACACATGAAATCGGTACCACAGTAGCTCAGTGGTTTTGCCCACTATTCTAGCAATCTTCGAGGTGTAGGAGGCACAAGTTTGTGGGTTGTTTGTGTCGCAATTGTGGAGACGTGATTTAAAACGAGGGATTTTTGGAAAAAAAGACAGAAAAAGTTGTTACAATGTGAGTGCAGAGTTAATGCGGAAGGGGATATTAATATTTGAGATAAATTAGAACAGATTTGACGGAGTTGTTGCTTAAAACTTTTTCTGATTGAAATCCATAGGCTAGAGGGGGCCGTCGTGGCTCAGTGGTTTTGCCCACTGCGCCAGCAACTTACCGATGCAGGTTCGATTCCTCTCTAAGTATATTTCTCTCTTCTGCGTCAGTAAAACTTTTCTTCTGTGTGTTGGTCCATTACTTGATGTTGTCTGTCTTGTTCTTGGTCAAATACGACTCTTGCTCCATAAAAATCCAACCATATTCCAAACCATTCCATATTCCAACGTATTCCAAAAAATGAATCAGTAAGTAGTAAGTAGTACTCCAAATTGAAACTGGAATCGATTCCAGTTAAAATGAATTAGGGCTTTTAATTTTAAACCATATCCTTGAAATCGTTTCTTCCAATTTAAGTTATCTTTTGGAAGATATAAATAGCAGGAAATCTTAACTTGACGTTTATTTTTTACTTACCTCAGTCGTAAGCAAACAAGATTTTCTCACGAATGTCAAATACTACCTTATATGTATGGTACATTCAATCAAGTCTTAAAAAAATGAAAATAGAGAAATTATCATTTGAATTGATTGAATTTGAACTAAAATTATTACATATTATTATCAATTTGAGAAGAGTGCAAGCATATTCTTACGAATTTGAATCGTCATCTGATCGTGGTTCAAAACTACGAGGTTTTGTCATCGGATCTTTCCCTCCGGGATTGATCCCGGACCGTCGCCGGTGTGTTGCTCCAGTGCGATATAAATTCAACTACCTGCATACCTTATATAAAATATAAATCTACTTTTCTTTAGTAACAATATGCCCTGATCGTGGTTCAAATTTTGAGGTCTTGTCATGGGATATTTCTCTCCGGGATTGATCCCGGACAGTCCGCAATAGCCCATTCCGTTGCTCCAGTGCGACGTAAATTCAACTTCCTACCTACAAATTTGAAAAAACACGCATGAGAAAAAGGCGTACTGTAGCAACCTCCAGTTGTGGCGGCGCGATGTTTGTAGCGAAAATCAGTCGATTGTTATTCAAAGTACATCCCCCAACCCGCCAACGTAACATTTCATCATTCCATACATAACGTCAAAATTAATTTTTCTATCCCTAACTATTTTTTTCAGCTATCAGCCAACCCTGCGATGACCAAATAGACGAATCAAATTTCGGAAAATCTCTCTTTTTGAAGATCGTGTTGGATCATTCATCAATCCCCATTGCAGCCATTCACGCGACAAAGTATTTAAAAGGATAAAGGGGGCCATCTACAAATGGACTTTCATTTTTCAAATGAACACAAGGAAGGGAATCTATTAAGCCAAAAGTGAAATATGAACAATATTAGTCACGTTGACCTTGATTAAGTGTGAAAACGTAATTTCATGATTTTGATAGTTTCTTGTTTAGCATTTTCTTTCGCAACCCAGTTCTGGCGTAACATCTAAAAAAAGACGAGTTGATTAATTCCCTAGCACTTACTGTTTAATGCATTAGAGACAACAGCGTCGAGAAAGAAAATAACTGTCGTTGAGAACAAACAAAAGTGCCTTCATTCTCTTTGAAATGGTACATTACGAAAAGTTCTTCAAATAAAAAGTGTGAATTATGTCTGGTTGCCTTGTAATTGGCTTAAAGCCATCATCTTACTCCTATTTAGACATCAAAAGCATTTTGATGTCGAGAAGTTAAGTACTTGAAACTTGTCTCGCGTTTTACGAATCCATTCTTTTGTGAGAATGAATAATGCATTCATCAAATAAGATGGATGGTAGTATCATCTATTTATAAACGTAGATCCCATTTTTAATACTTTGTATTGTGTTGCAAAAATTTTACTCTAATACGTTTAGATTAATTTACTTTTCAGTCTAAGATGGATTTGGTATATGTAACTCACATCGTAATGGCACATGAATTTCTTAGATTCTATCGAAAACAAAATCTTCAGTCAGGATATCGAAGTATGGGACGATCTCCAAAATTTAATGGCATTTTTGAATTCAAAATAGAGCCTTTCTACTACTCTATTGAATAAGAAAAGTTAAATATATTTTCATTTTTGAGAAACAGTGCAAGTTAACGTATCCTAATTTACTTAAAGTGTATGCGCTACTCAACTATTTTTGATCATCTAAAACACTTTTTCGATCTACCAAATATCATATGATTTTTAATCGATCGATAATAGAAATAAATAAAAATAAATTATAAAAGTAAAGAGTTCTAAAAAGAAAATTATATGAATAATTTTCTATGCGTTTTTTTCTCTCAGACGTTACATCCATAAAAATCCTTAAAACGTAATTATAATTTCTTTCAAACTCAAAGTATTTTCTTAACACTTTTATTCTATCGCTTATAGCTTAAGAGTGAAACCCTTTTATTTAGTAGCTTTTTCTTCATGAAGATAACAGGTGTTAGTAATAGGGCTTAATGTTCTTCCCTACTTATCTCTGCGGTCGTTTAACCGAGATTTTACAAATAAATTTTATTTGGCTCATTGTATCTTTTGGAATCATTTAGGCACTCCGAATAATCTCTTTTCTGAAGTAAAATAATTTTTGCTTTTCATTATTTTATGATCTAACCTACCTTATTCGAAGATGGGTATCGAATGATGATAGTCATACTTGTCATAGCGCTATGTCAAAAGGCTTTAATATGTCCGAAGTTCCTTAGTTACTATATTTGAGAATCTTGTATTTTCTTTTTCCGACGAAAATGATTGTATAACATATCGTCGGCTTACAAGTAAAAATACTCTACTTAAAAAATGTTTTGAGAAAACGAAGGAGGAAATATTGTACTCTCTATGTGTGTAGAATACTACCCACTAAGAGAGAAAAGAAATATTCTACCCTATAAGAGTGTTTCTCAAGAAGAAACGCAACCTTCATTTAATTAAAAAATGACTTAGTGGACATACACACTTCACCATTCTAAAGATTACCACCTGGTCTAGAAAAGCTAAAAAAGTCATATCTCGAAAATTTTGGCTTAATGTAAACCGACAATATGTGCTTATTTTTTCAAAACTGACCTTCCTGCTTTAAGGTAGAGCGTCAAATTAAAACATTTAAAACATATGCGAAGTTTTTATTATTGGAATTGCCCATTTGAATTTGACATCGACTTTTTTTATCTGAATACGTTTTATTCGATTTCGACTTCATAATTCCATCTTCAATTCCTAATTTGAATTTGACTTTTGTTTAGTGCAGGATAGCATAAAGGTTTTACTTTTTAATAATTAATGAATACCAATTTATTATTTCTAATATAAGCACTTACCCTATTTCAGTGAACTTAAGTATCTTTTTAGTGTTTAGGACCTTATCGTTTTCCCTGTATATTCTTTAATTTCAGTTCTTATGTTCTTGTGCAGTCAATAATTTAGTTCATACCATATCCTATTACACATTATGCCAAATTAGCTAATGTATCGATCTTTATTAAAATAGGGTTTTAGCATCCATTTTAAAGTCTTAATTTTCTTAGATCTTCAATATTCTTCGACTCCTATAGCAAAGCAATTAGTGGTCAATAATTTAGTCCAGACCATAACCTATTACACATTATGCCAAGTCAACTAATGTATTGATTTCTAGTAAAAAGGGGTTTTAACCTCCATTTTAAAGTCTTAATTTTCATAGTTCTTCGATATTCTTCGACTCCTATAGAAAGCAATTAGAGGTCAGTAATTTAGTTCAGACCATAACCTATTACACATTGTGCCAAGTCTCAGCTAATTTATCGATCTCTAGTAAAATAGAGTTATAACCTCCATTTTACCGTCTTAATTTCCAGAGATCTTCAATATTCTTCGACTTCTATAGCAAAGCAATTAGGTTGTGGCCCCTAATAATACATTCAGTTTTCTACTATTCACTCAGCCGCATGTTCATAAACGTTCCCAATTCACACGCAATCAATTTCAGAGCCTTATTCTCGTCTCAGCTCACATTTCCGCCAACAGTATCTTTATTAAGTGATTGGATCGTGTTTAAAGTTACATCCAAAGTAATTAGTTCCCGGTCCCTTTCGAAAGGCGTGTATTCAATAGCCGGGAAGTTTTAGTTTTAGTTGTTGATTAAGGTAAGGATTTAGAGGAATCGAGATGCATCAATTAAGCGGCTGCCCATCCATCATGAAAAGTTAAGCACCCAATTCGAGGGTACGCCTGCAAGACAATCTAGGGAGCCGGGTAATGTGATAGTTGTGGCCAATCCAGCTAATTAGCCGATGATGGAAACACTTGCTAACTCTTATTCCAGCTTTCTTTTCTGCTAGGACAGCCTCCTTTAATAGGTTTTATCTCGCAACGTTTAAAACGTGGTGCGGCTAATATTATCGTTTATTGATCAGTAGCACGGAATCCGGCCTTTATCGCCCAAACATACCTTCAATTTGCGCCATTTTAATATTCCCAGGCGATTTATGAATTTGATGACACCAAGATTGATGACTCCAGGGCCTCACTTTGAGCACGCAAAAAAAATCTCCGCAGGGATCAATGGTGAAGACTGATTACTTTTCGCATGCTTAAAGTTATTTCCTCCAATGAACCTGGGGATGGAAATGGCATGTAATCTTCAGCACTCACATGTCATCAGTGGACCGCACAGCGTCATCGTATCTGTCGGCTTATTTAATACTCGTTTGTGAACTCCACTCTTGTGATCTGCTGCTAGATACATAGAAACGATCCCATTTGTTAAGGTGGCTGATTCAGGGAAAGAATTGAGGTGTGTACATTGTACAAGGATGGCTAGAAGATTAATAAACGCACCGTCAGAGCGATAAAGTAATACTTTATTTACTTATTTATTTTACGCGATCATGAAAGTTATAAAAATAATTTCGACAAAATGCTTCTCTTCCCAAAGTTAATTGATATTGTTTAGGGGAATACATTTCTGGAGGATGTAATTTTTGTGCTGGTTGGTTGGGTTATATGGCGCAAGGGCCATATTTGACCAAGCTGTGCCAAACACACGACAGCGTCAAGTAATGGACATACACACACAAAGAAAGCTTTTGCTGACACAGAAGCGAAAAATTCACCCAAGGTAAGCTACATGTCATTGTTGGGATTGTGCAAGATTAAAGCAAATCACTCTATCTGTTAGTTCGTTTATTTAATTTACTCCACAAAGAAATTTTTGCCGACAAATATTTAATTACTAGCCAATTTCTTTCATGAAATATTTGCGAAGAAAAATTATCTGTTGGTTAGGATTCACTTCTAAGAAAGCTTTATATGCATAATTATGAATTTTTTTGCAAAGAGAAAATAGGACAGATTTCGCACCTTAAGTTTAGGACAACAAAACAATTTAGTTCGTATAATCATAATTGGAAATATTTTATCATTTCGATACTAATGATCAAACTAACAGACAAAACTGACATTACGTTCTGAGAATTAATTATATACTCGTGACATAACCCTTAGCTAAAGTGGTTATTAATAACTATACCTATTTTATGTTTTTATATTCAGCAGTCGTTATGCAATTTATTAACACCTATGGATATTTTTGATCGGCTTCTGTTTTAAATTTTACTTTCAAGTTTATCAGAATATGACAATTTCCACATTCCTTCTTCAATATTTCATCAGTAAACGTATCACCTTTTGAATCTGTTGTCTTTTTCACCGGAAACTACATGTTTAGCCCACACGTAGTTTGCATATGTGCAGCTTTAACTTTCATGAAATTTTGCTCATTTCCGTGTTTACAGTTAACACATGTTTACAGATAACAAACCTGTAGAACCAATATTATTTCTGAAGAGTGGTTTTCTAGGACTGTCGTCCTCACGGATTTACGTTATTAACCCTCCAAGTTGTTTCGACAAGATTTTCTCTTCCATCAAGATTTGATCAATTTTGTTAATGACGAGATATATTTTCATCAAGATATTGACGATTTTTTCATGACGAGATCAAGATATGGCCAATTTCTTCTAATGATAGTGTGATTGTGTTTTCTCCTAATGACGATATATCTCGTCCAACAAAACCTGCCAAGTTTTGCTAATGACGAGATACCTCGTCAAGGAGGGGGTTATTCTCTCTGTGATCCTAAAATGTCGGTGAATGATCATTGGATACTGCTTGACTAATGCTTTAAGCACAGTTTTAGTTATTACTGCTTTCATCGTCTTCTATGAAAAAATTTTATCGCTCATTATTTATCAACACATTATTTGTATCACAAGCATCCTTATGATGAAGGCCATTAAAACATTTCGGAGCGTCAAATGAATGAGCATAAAAATGATCAACGATTCAAAACGTTTTCAGTTCTCATATTATCTGACCGTAGTTCAAAATTGCGTGGTGGTGTTCTCGGATCTTTCACTTTGGGATTGATCCCGGATCAATAGCCAATAGCCCGTTATGTTGCTCAAGTGGGACGTTAATTAAAATACCTACCTGCCTACCTCATGTCACACGAGGGACATTTTTCTGTTCGTCGACAGCAGTAAAATTTATGTTTCCACAATGCGCGAGTTATGAACGGGGTTGATTAAATGTTATTCTTGTAACTTATTCTATTTTGAGGGTAATTTATCTTTTTGTATCTATTCAAGTGCAATTCACACACACACACAGATGGTGAAGAGTTTTGCAATAGTATTTAGGATGTTTCTTTTGCCGTTTTTTCTACTGATTGCATACATGGTCCCCAAAGTACACATGCTTTAAAATCAGATCGGGCGAACTGTGATTACTCTTCGCTTTATTAGGTTTACTTTATTTTTCTTGTATTAATATTTTATATTATATACCTAATTTATATCATTTTTCAACAATAGGGTTGCCATACAACCAAAAGTGGGGAAAGGAAATGAACCGTGAATTATCCGATTAATTTTCTCCGAGCGGTTAATTGTTTTCTTTTACTTCGCACCATTTGTCCCATTTTTTGCCCCAGATTATGTCCAGAGTCAATACTAGACTTTTTGAGACCTGGGGCAAATGAGGCTGATTACTTCCTGTCCAAAACAAAATTATTGTTTAAAATGATGATAATTTGGATTAAATATACTAATTCGCACCATATCAATTTTATTGATAGATTAATGTTCCCAATATTCCAGTTAATTATTGACTATGGAAAACCAGCAGTAGGACGAGCTTTGCTAATGCTTATGTTCAGGAGTTTCGAGGACAAGAAAAGGCCCTTGTCTTGTTTTATGCTTACCAGACGTTTATAAGATAATTTTAATGCTTTCTGAATATCAATACAATTACAGGGGGTACATGAAAATAATTGACTTTTAACCCTCCTAGTGGTTTGGACGAGATATCTCGTCCATCAATATCTGATCAATTTTTCTAATGACGAGAAGACTCGTCATTGAAATATTGCCGATTTTTTCATGATGACGAGATGAAGAGATCTAGTCAGTTTTTTTCTAACAAGATATCTCGTCTCTCAAGATTGGCCAGTTTTCCAAAAGACGAAATACCTCGAGACAACCACCAGGAGGATTAAACGTTGTATTCAAAAGATGGAGTGTATGGAAGTATTGTACATTCATTTCAAAGACTTTGCACTTCAGTGCCAAGGACAAAGTTGGGTTTAAAATCATAACACTTTTGAAAATATTTTTCCAAGAAAACTACTTTTATTAACCCTCCATGTGGTTTTGACGAGATATCTGGTCCATCAAAATTTGCCTAATTTTTCTAATGACGAGATATCTCGTCATCAAGATCGCACCAATTTTGCTAATGTCAAGATATCTCATCAAGACATTGCCGAATAATGTTTTGCTGATGACGACATCAAGATCTGGTCAGTTTTCTTCTCGTGACGAGATAACTCGTCCATCAGAACAGGTCAGCTTTTCTTTTGAAGAGATACCTCGTCGAGACCACCACGAGGGCTTATAAATATATCTCCCGCCCTCTCTTAGCTACTCCAGTTGGTATGTCTTGCGATTGAAGTCAAAACCGAAGCTTTAAAAAATCAATCGCCTTGACTAACGATTGGTCCGATCAGTGTTGTGGGTAGGTTATTATCAATTAATAGATATGATGGGCGCAGTACTTGACATGTCATGAGATTGAATTATAACCAGCGATACCTGGTTCTCGCAGCATCATTTGCCGGTGATTACTAATGTTGACATAGACAGATGAGCCGATAGAGAAGGCAGAAGGAAGCCCAGATAAGGCCTCAACTACCACAATCATTACTTACGGGTAAGCTCGGAGTGGTATCCAGCTGACAAGGCGAGCGACAGGGGACAGCTATTTGTCATCCTTTCGGCCGTAGCTCCCGCTGAGCCCTCCACTTTTGGGCTCCTCTCAAATGACTTCCATGTTACGGAGGACAGAAGACTAGGAGCTGCGGGTGGCTCCCGATGTGGGACTACTTCCTCGACAACCGCCTTTGTTCCCCGCTTCGATTTGCTGTAATAACAAAACTGCGAAGCCGCTCTCTTTGGGGTGATTGCTTGCGCCATCGGAAATAATGCGTTTTACTTCGCATCAGCCTCGGTGCACTTTTTGGGCCCAGCTTTTGGGAAATCGAAAATGGAGACCGGTCTTCGGGGGTTTCCGCTCGTGGAAGATACGCCGGGAAAGCATGCAGGGCCGTTCCTTGCATGCAGTCGGGTTGGTTGGTTTTGGGTTTTATGGCGCAAGGACCGTATTTGGCTCATCACGAGACAATGTCCAGTAATTGTGAAAAGAAAGGATGGAGAGAAGAAATTGAAAGATTGCTTGGGCATCCTGGGGTCGCGATCCCCATGCATCTAGTTAGGAATAAAATAGGGCCGGCCACACATGGACGACTACACACTGAACAAATACTTCTGCGTGTATTTCGATAAGGGATACCTGAGTATTTTGTTCTTAAGCCTCCTGGTGTTTCGACGAGATATCTCGTCCAAGATGTGGTAAATTTTGTTAAGGTCGAAATACAGCGTCCAGACAAAACTGTCCTATTACTCCAAGGGGAATGAAGGTAGGTTGGTAGGTAGTTAATTAACGTCGCATTGGAGCGACACAACGGGCTATTGTCTCGGGATCACTTCCGAAGGGAAATATCTGCAGGGAATGAAGATGGAAGTGGGAAAAGAAATTGTCCCTTGCCCAGAACTGGTGACAATTTGGAACGTGTTTTTGCACCAGAAGCTGGACACTACAGGGCAGTTTTTGACGCGAAGATAAACCACCAGGAAGGTTAAGTTTTCATCGAGAATGATTTATTTAGAAATGTTTTTTAAATAATTTATATGTAGTTGAATTAACATTACTCTAGAAAAACATAAAGTGCTATTGGCGACGGTCCGGGATCCATCACGAATGGAAAGGTCCGAGGACACCTTATAATTTTGAAACAGTCAGATGACGAAATGCTTTTTAGAAAGGTGGCTTGTTGAGATTTGCACTTGAGCTAGAAAAACTTCAGGTTGATAGGTTGGGTTTTATGGCGCAAGGACGACCATATTTGGTTAAGTTGCGTCAAACACAAGACAACGTCAGATAATGAACAAACACATTGAACGAAAATTTTGCTGACACAGCTGAGAGGAATACACACAGGGTAAATTACAGGAATCGAATCTTCTCCGTTTATAACTCGCAGGTTAATACTTCAGTAATATGGCCAATCTGTGGTCGAGGTGAATGATGCTGATGTTTCCCTTCGTCTGAAACAAAACTTGTGTATTAAAAATGTAAAAAATAATCTAGTAAAGTAATACATATAAATTACCCTAATTAGTACCATATTAATTTTTGACTAAACGTTATTCAGGCGATTATTTATTGTAATTGTCTTCTTGTAATATAATTATCTACTTGTAATATAATTTCTATTTATCGGTACAATATGGTTGCTGAAAATAATTTACATTCGCATGATTTTAAAATAGCTGAACACTAAACAATTTCGATTAGTATGTTGAAATTCTTTGGAACGGAACAAACATAATACAGTTTGGAACAGAACAGAGAAGCAGGAAATATTATTACCCTCTGAAGTACCTAAATATTCCTTTAATCAGCTAGGAAAACGCATGTCCAATTTCGGGTCCAGATTTCACAAAAAGGGGCACATCACATTCTATCATCTGTTCAAATTGAATTGTCAATGACGCATGGCAACTTCTGAAAGCCTGAAAAGTTGACGAGACCATGCGATAAATAGGGTTATTTAAGTGGATTGCCAATTTTTTAGATGATGATTATGACAGGAAGACGGCATGTTGTCTAGAATTAAGGGCGTTCACAACTAGTGGGCAATGAACGCAAACTAGAGATTAGAAATAGCATAGGTGGTTTTAGGAGATCGAGTGCGTGTATTCCGTATGAGCCAAGAGTTGGGGCGGTAACTCTTGAAAGCTGCCGATAATGCAAATTATCGTGCATTAATCAACGTGTACGTGGTCTAGAAAACTAATCAAAATTATTTGACAAACCGCTATTTTTATGTTATAAACTTTTGTGAAACAATATATAACTTTGAGAATGTCATAGCTTTGCCATTCTTACTTTAGTGATAAAAATGTCAACTAAAAACCTAGTTATTATTATATAACTATAGTTATAAAGTCTCTCATGATTAGATGCCAGTTAAATTACCTTTTCTCTTGTAGATTTTATATACTAACAGTTTTGGTGTAGTTCTACAGTATAGCTACTAGGGCATTCTTAATTTGTTCCTAGAGTATTCGCATGAATAGCTTGGCATAAACGAGTAAGAGAAACATTTTCACAAATGTATATGATGAAGGGGTCAAAAGTAAGATGTAGATCTGACAATGGCAACTTTAGTTTTCTATTCACTTAAGCATTCTTGTAGGAATTAAGCAAAATGGAAAGTTCTCTGAGTTGATGCTCTGAAACTCTCCTGTAAGGGATCAAGACATTTTTTATCCAAAAAGCCGTACTTTTAACCCTCATGGTGGTTGTCTCGACCAGCAAGTCTCATCATTAACAAAACTAACCAGATCTTGATGGACGAGATTTCTCGCCATTAGAAAAACTAACCTGATCTTGATCTCGTCATAAAAAAACGGCAATACCTTCATCATTCAGAATTCAATCAGCATTTTTGATGACTAGATACCTCGTCATTAGCAAAATTGATCAGATCTTGATGGACGAGGTATCTCATCGAAGCCACTTGGAGATTAAGTCAATCTCCTAAGATGGAAGGACGTTGTCCGCTTACTGCATCCAAATAACTATGTTAAATCAGTAGACGATCAATACGAGACTCGCAATGTCTGGCATGAAATGCCCTGATCTACATATACTATTGTTTTAAGTAGTTTCGTAGGTATAACTTCTGTGTAACCATTCAAAAACTCTGTCGATCGTTTTGTCGTCTACTACGCTTGTAACCTTCGAGTTGTAGGCGGCGCAGGTTCGATTCATGTCAGGTGCATTCCTCCCTAGGTGTATTTCTCTCTTCTGTGTCAGTAAAACTTTCATTGTGTGTGTCTATTACTATGTTGTATGTCTTGTGTCTGGCGCAGCATGGCCAAATATGGCCCTTGCGCCATAAAACCACCAAATCAACCAAATCAAAGACCAAATCAACCAAATTTTAGGCGGAAACTGAACCTCTAATGTTCATTTCGATAATTTTTATACATGTCCATACTATTCTACTTTTAACCTCCAAATTCAAACTCATTCGCTGTAGCTCCATTTAAACGCTTCGGACTAAAAGCAATACCGAAAATTTCACTAAAGTAAGATGGGTGGAAAGACCACTTTAAGCAATGGAAACAATCCCCTCGAGTGACTGATAATTCGGTCGAATCGAAGTATGTAATTTCTTCCCAGTCTTTTCTGGTTTCTGTATGACACCACCACAGAAGTAGTTGACTCTCTGAGATTGACGCGTATAGATTTCTATCTCAACTTCAGGGAGGGAGGCCATTTTAAAAAGTCCTTCATCCGCAAAAGAAAAAGGGAAAACGTCGTATCTTGTACGTCGGCTTCAGACCTGGCAGGGAATAAAACCCAGACTAGCGATTTTTGTTGTTATACTTATTATTGTTTCCTTACATTCTGGAACAAGGCTCAACCTGACGCTGTTTGCGAACGGATTCCCAAGAGAGGATGAGAGCTTTCTGCAGGCAGGTTTCGCAAAGTATTGCGTCGCTTTCATAGAAATGGTATGATTGCTTGGCGTATGGGATTTAATTATCCATGATTCCAGATTTTTTCCTTTTGCTGTTTCCAACTGTTTCTTACTTAATGCTACTCTATTTGACTTAGGAACGAAATTTTTTTGTCTATTCTACATTATTTATGCAAAAGGCTTGAACACAAATACGTAATAAAAAGTTACGCTGAAGACCTTTGATATCATTAATTTTTATTTATATTATTGCTTTTGTGCTTGGCTTATATTATAATGAATTCACTTGCATTGCAATTTCAATGCTTCTCAGTGTGGTTTGACATCCGCGGCTTTTGGGAGTGTGAAAAACATCTTCAATTTTTTGGAGAAATGTAATCTCATTTATTTTGTTTTTTGAAAATTAAGAGGTGAATAAAACTGTCTATCAGTTTTATTTTTGTTTAAAGTAATTATAAGTATTTATCAGATTGAGTTCAGCCACCTAATTTTTATTAATTCTGTAAAAACAAAAATCTTGCAAATTGTGTATTTTTATCTAGGGAGTTCAATTAATAATGAGAGCCAATCATTAAATTAGATAATTTCATGTAACTACTTTCTCGGATAATTTAGATAATTTATTATTGTAATTTTAAGTTTTAAGCAAACTTTTAGGCAAAATATTGACTCATTGTATAGTTATTTGAAGAAGTGATTTAACAAGTGACAATGGAGTTGAGAACTTCAATCAAGTCCAGTGACCTAGTCAAAGTAATATACGTTATTTTTTATTGAAAAAATGCTTAAGTTAAGGGAAGTTGGAAGTTCAGATACGAAAACGCTAATTTACCTAATTTCTGATTACCTTTTCTCAGAATATACTAAAGATACCGGTTCGAAATTTTTGTATACACAATACATTTGTTTACATATATGCTGATATGAGAATTTAGTATTATATTTCATAGCATTTTTAAAGAGCTACGTAAAATGAACAGAAAATCAATTTTTCATTCTTAAACGTATGTAAAATTAGTGAAAAGTATAATGTATTACTGGCTTGCAAATGAACGCACTAAGTCACAAAACAGTTCTGGGAACCTTGATCTAATTTTGAAATTAAACGAAGTAGAAAAATTATACTCAGTAACCTCAACTCACTTTCATGCAAAGAAATGGCTTAGTTGATTTCACCAGTGCAAAAATCATCATATTCTAGTCTAGAAGAGGTAAGAAGCTGATATCTTGAAAGTTTTGGCTTATTTTTAGAAAAGGTAGCTTGAAGTTAGAAAATAAAGTTCATTTTCAAAAAGTCCAAGTTCAAAGTTAATTTAATTGTGTGTGTTTATTATAATTATTATTATTTTATTTTTAAAACTTCGAATTCGAACAAAAAGGAAGCATCACTGGGAGAAGCATAACATAGGCTATACACATCTCTAAAAATTTCAAAATCGATATTTTTGAAAATTTTAGTTTCCTACTCTTTAAACACGCGTGTCTAATACAAATTTCTGATTAAGAATTGTTAACGTTGGTGTCTTTAATACAAATTTCTGATTCAATTTCCTATCGGTTGTCTCTCGACGAGGTATCTCGTCATTAGCAAAACTTACCACATCTAGATGGACGAGATATCTCGTCATTAGAAGAAAGATGATCAGATCTTGATCTCGTCATCATAAAAAAGTCGGCTATATCTTAATGACGAGATATCTCGTCATTGGTAAAATTGGTCAGATCACGATGAACGAGATATATCGTAGAAACCACCTGAAGAGTTGAAAATTGTTAACTTTGGTGTCTTAACCCTCCTGTGGTTGTCTCGAAGAGATGTCTCGTCATTAACAAAAACTAACCAGATCTTGATGAACGAAATGTCTCGTTATTAGGAGAAAACTGACCAGATCTTTATCTCGTCATCATAAAAAAATTAGCAATATCTTGATAACGAGATATCTCGTCATTAGTAAAATTGGTCGGATCTTGATGGGCGAGATATCTCGTAGAAACCAAATGGAGGGTTAAGAATTGTTAACTTTGGTCTCTTTAATACAAATGTCTGAGTGATACAGTAATTGTTAACTTTGGTGACTTTAATACAAATTTTTTGAGTAAGAATTGGAAACTTTGGTGTCATATAATTGTTAACTTTGGCGTCTTTAATACAAATAATTTATGGACAAGAATAGTTAGCTTTGGTGTCTTTAATACAAATTTACGAGTACTGCAAACGTTGGCGATTTTAGTACAAATTTGTGGGTAAGAATTGTTAACTAAAGTCCAAGTTCATCTCTAACATCAAAGCAAGCGCATTCATTTGAATCCAATTTAATCGCGTTTCGTTTTTTGTCCCAGGCAAAGGCGGCAGCGCAGTGTCGTTCCCTAATCAAGACTGATGCAATTGGACGAACACCAATAGCCGAGTAATTACATCAATTAATGTCTCTTTTCTCAACATGGATACGAGCCCCGCGTTCCGGCGCCAGTGCGCAGGGAATCGGATCCCGGCAGCGTCTGTCAGTTTCGAGTGACAAGATCGCCGCCTTCAAATCTCAAGGAGGCCTTCCTCCGCCGCTAATAGGCTCTCTTTGGGTGACGGAGGTCACCCCTTATCAGGCTTCTCTCTCTCTGCGAACAATGCTCGCACCCGGCCTGCATCCAGGCTGCCAAAAAGGAAATGAAACTGAAATACGAGCCAATCGCTCGCTTATGAATTTACATGCAGCCAGAATCAGTAATGAGTGTCTGCTGCAAGTGGCAGAACTGAAAAAGAAGTCATTGTTTCGGAGTTCAAGCGCGCTTTCAACCGCAGAGGAAAAGTCTAATTTAGATCCGAAATGAAAGAAGAGGAGGGACACACACCAGAAGGAGTCTTCGTACGTCGCAAGGACCTTGAATTCGGCTGATGCCAGCCCTTTGCTGGGGTCAGCTGCGGGTTCAGTGGATTCCGTTTCGCGAAACTGTACACGGGGTCCATTTTTTCGCTTTCGGGGCTCGCTGTTCAATTCATAGTTTTGAGGATTTTGTTTCGGTCGGCTCAAAGTTATAGACATCATTTTTAAGCCAAATGCCGCTTCTAGGTTGATCTGAGTGTAGAAATGACTACAATGTGTGTTCTTCGGCAAATATTTACAATACACAACTTAACCCTCCTGGTGGTTGTCTCCACGACCAGCACGACTGACCAGATCTTGATGAACGAGATGTCTCGTCATTAGAAGAAAGATGATCAGGTCTTGATCTCGTCATAAAAAAAATCGGCTATATCTTGATGACCAGATATCTCGCCATTAGCAAAATTGATCAGATCTTAATGGACGAGATATCTCGTCAAAACCACTTGGAGGATTAAGTTGTAATATTCGGTAAATATTCAAATTTTGTTTCTGGAAAGTTACCTTTTAATTTTTTGGCAGTTTTGAAGACCCCATTCTCCTTATGAGAGGGATTTTCAGTGCTAGCAAACAAATCAGACGGAATGCGAAGATTTTACTTCCCCTTACCCAAATGCTCTTGCATGATACACGTAGGGGTTACCTTTAAATGTAGTTTATAGTCGTTTTGGTGACGTTTGGCGTTAAGTATAATTGGCGTTGACCAATCAACTATTCTGTCTCAATTCGGAATTCCATTGCTTGGAGTTTTAATGGTGAAGTGCTGATATCGTATTCCAAAAACAAGCTAAGTGACGTCATGTTCGGAATACGTACTGGAAACACGTATCGCCTCAGAAACCCTACCGCCATCTACCCCCCCCCCCCCATTCAGCTTGACAAAAAATTCCTCTCATACCTTATCAATAGATAGTGTGTTTGTTCTGATCGAAACAGAATTCCATAATTTTTACTTTCATGTTTCGTAATAAATATCCAATTTTGATAAAAAAAAAATAACTGCGCAATTTTGTATAAAGAATATTTTTAAAGATTTATGCATTGGTTTTATGAAGTTATTGTATTATAATTTGAAGTGAGATGGTTAGAAAATAAGAAATTCACACTTCCGGGGGGCTTGGCCCTCCAAAGAACCCCTTTGGCTGAGCACTGGTTTTGAGGAAACTGTTTTACACCAGAAAATATATTCTGTTACATGAAAAGATAAACTTTTTAACACTGTATGGTTTAGTTTACATTCTAACAGTATTATATTTTCATGTGAGCGTGACTCGTGTCTGATGGCAAGAAATAAAAATCTTATAAACGCATAAAGGAAATCATGTTACCAGTTTTCAATTTCTCATCATAAATTAAAATAATTTATTCTTTAAACTACTTCCTTTCAAGAATATATCAGTCATCTATACTAAAAACTGGATTTTAATTCCTCAACTGCCAAATTATATTGATTTCAATTCCGAAAATACCAAACTTTTTATCGCACAAAAGAAACGTTTGTTGCTGATAAGAAGCACTGCAACAAAATGATAGTTTTGATGATATGCCATAACCATATGTAAATTTTTGATACTGAAATTTTAGACACGTCTTGTAACGGTAATGCCGCGCCTGAGCAGTTAAGCGAATATAAGAAATTGTTGTATAGAAGGTAAATTGATGATTTACTGAGTAAACCTAAATATTTGTGTAAACCTGTATTGCATTAAACTTTACAACTTGCGATTCGTTTCAGATTCAAGTGCCTGTAAATTTGCTTTCTAGCAATGTGATATCAATGTCGGAAAACTTTGTTTACAGGGATGTAAAACTAATAAACTTAAGTTTTCTGAAAAATGTTTCGTTGATATTTAATGCATAGTAAATGATACCAACATTTTCGTTTCTTAATCGGTAGGAATAGTTTTCGAGCACATTTCCATTTAGTTTTTAAATAGTTACACGAATCTCGTTTTCAAAAGAAAATTTTAAATTCAGATGTTTTACTTTTAAAAATGTTAAAAGATTTAAAAACACCAAATATATATACTTTCCATTTGTTCAATCCAAATATTTATTTTCGTAATAACAATAAGAACATGAACGTACGACCTTTTCTACACTGTATCAATATCAATACATATATTTAATAATATATATTTCGCTTTGAGAAATAAAACGCACACATAAATACAGCTAACACTTAATAAGTGTTTATCTATCAAATGGACAGTTTTTAAGCAAACCGTTAGATTTGTACAGTGCACACAGTGAAATTAACAATTCAAAATTGTCATCTAGTGTTGTGTTTAATTATAAATGTTTCAATGTGCTTAAGTATGCCAAGAATGTGGACCTCCAGATGTAACCCTAAAATATAATCTATTCTATGAGATACTAACATAAATTATAAGAATTACTTTAGATTTATTTGTAATAATTTATACTATCTTGCTTCATAAGTTTAAATGCAAACTGCCACTTGTTCATGAACTTGTTAAACTTGATTTCCTCTTAAGAAGTTTGCAAATAAGTGGCGCTTTTGCAAACTTCTTGAGAGAGATTGATACAGAGTGTAGAAAAGGTCGTACGTTTATGTTCTTATTGTTATTACGGAAATAAATATTTGGATTGAACAAATGGAAAGTATATATATTTGGTGTTTTTAAATATATATTCCCTTTATACTTTATTCGGATTACTTTAAGGAAAGTTTTACGAAATAAGATGGGACTAGTTTTGTTGTGTACGTTTCACTGCATTTCGTTACTCAAACCAAGACAAAAAGAAAGACATTTTATCTCTTATCCTTTTTCAGACAGTCATTTTAATAATTTTAAGAACCCCAGGAATAACTTTGTTTATCACGATATAATTTATTGCTAAACACTCATTTTATTCCTTCTATCTCAAATGTATTCGTTTGATTCCCCATCTTATTTCAACTTTTATAAGACAATCATTTTAATAATTTTAAGGGCTCCAGGAATAACTTTGCTTATCACGATATAACCTAATGCTTTACACCACTTTTATTCCTTCTATCTCAAACGCATTCGTTTCATTCCCCATCTTTTTCAACTATTCTTCAAACTTCCTAAAAACTTACTAGTTTGTAACTGAAAAGCACTCAAAAGGAAAACAAACTTTCCCGTATGAGACACGGCGACTCAAAATAAATCCAAACTAACGACCATTTAAAAATCTCCACCTCAATACCTATTTATTCCCAGACCCAATCCTAATATGAATCTTCCGACTTCGTTTTCCCTGAGAAAGCTTTTAGGAATAATTTTGGGGGCCGGGAAGAAACTTTTAGCAGAGACTTGATCTGTAGGTCACTCAGGGAGGGTCGGTTCCTATGCGAACGGGTACCACTTATCCGATAATAGCTTCCCTTACGGTAGAGCGCCAGAGTAAATTAACGGTAGAGATATGTATTCTCCTTCCCCATGCATTCCCCCATTTGGAAAGGCTATCCACTTACCGCCATGATTCTCCCCTGCCTTATGGCCCATCATAAACCGTTTCCCCTACCCCCAAACTACTACTAGTATTTAGCGAGTTAACTGGCTCACAAGAACGTCCTTTCCCCGTCTTCGTTTTTCGGGTTTTTTCCCTTCCTCCTGCTAATCTGCTCACTCGCCAAAACTGATTTTCTATTGTTAAGTAGAGGCGAGAGCTGGGGGCTCAGTTTCCAGGGGATCTTAATCTTCTTCAACTATTTATGCCATCTGAAGTAGCACTTACGACGCTTGCAGGTAGTCGAGTTCAAAGTCTTTTAGGACCGAAATGGTAAGAAAAAGAGAGCGTGTGAGGAAGGTAAGCTACGTAGCAATTTCAAATGTCTCTAGGGAGGAGATCGCAGAATGGAGCACGGTGTAATCGTGGGCCGCATCCATTCATTTCACCTAACTGTTGCTCGGGACAATTCAATTTGAGATGTGTAAGATATCGTTTTTGCTTGTGTCTTTTAAATGGCAACTTGATTTAAGCACCTTCGTATTTAATTTCAAATAATTAAGTCTTGCACCTTGTAGCAAATGGCCATCAGGGGCACATCTCCTTTAGGTGTGTACAGGCTTCGTGGACCAGAGGTACTCTACAGATCTTTTCTTTTCCCACGGGGTTTACTGTCTTTAGTATACACACGGAGGTCGCACTCGGGATACCCAGGCCATCTTTTTCTGTTTTCATCCTACTACTCTATTCACAATCCCTCTTTTTCCCCTTGCGCGATATTTTTACTTGACGTTGGTCGGTATCGTGTTTGACACAGCTTGGGCAAATATAGCCCTTCCGCCATAAACCCAAAATCAACCAACCACTTTCATGATAAATTATTTTAAATCTTTTTTCCCGTAACTAACTAATATGAACTTCATTATGTGTGCCTTATTTATTAACGCATGTATATTATACAATTTAAGCACATGTAATATATATGTTACGATTCATGTGATTAATCGGTTTTTTATTAATATTACCGATTAATCACATGAAAGTATTGATAATAATCGATTATTATTAATATAAAGACGTGGTTTTATTAATATTAGCCGGTTATTATTAATACTAACTGGATTTATTACATAAATCGCAACATACACAAAGTGTTTTAACCCTCCAAGTAGTTGTGACGAGATATCTCGTCCAAGATAAGATCGATTTTAATGACAAGATATCTTGTCCATCTAAATCTGGTCAGTTTTGCTAATGACGAGATACCTCGTCTAGACAAAACTGCCCTATTACTCCAAGGGGAATGAAGATCCAAGTTAGGAAAACAAATTGTCCCTTGACCAGAAATGGTGATAATTTGGAATAGGTTTCTGCACCAGAGTCTAGTAGTACAGGACAATTTTCAGCCCGAAGGTAAACCACCAGGAGGGTTAAAACTTCCTGTACAAACCTAAAGGGAACAAAATTAAACGCATAAAGTACGGAAATAAGTGAGCAAAGCTGAATAAAATTAGATGTGTGCTAAATTATCCATGCATTAACTTATACATTTATTTTACAAAATCGGTTTTCATGCATCACCCACTGAATAATGTAATTTACGCGTTGAAGTGTGAATTCATTAAAAGATGGAAGTTTGAAAGTGAAGTTTTAAGCTTCCTTAATACGGGTATTATTAATGGTTTATTAAGCGAAGTTAAAAACTATTTTTTAGTTTGTAAAGAAGAGTTAAGAAGACCTAAGACATCGCGGAAATGTTTCAAACCCCTCATCATAATTTCAAAAATCATAAAACCCTTTGTGACGTCATAAGGTACAATTTAAATTATAAAGTAATGTATATAAATATATATTTCTTTTGCAATGTTAATGGCAACGGTTATGCAAAACAAAAATGATAAATGTTTACGTCAGTGATCAGATGAATATCATGATCAAATCTAAACAGATAGTACATCAAATCTACAACACTATAAGAAATAATCTTTGCTACAAATAATATCAATATCTCATGCATTTCAACGCTGCTTCATTATTTAACGCATTGCTCCTTATTTTCGAATAGTTTTACAGTTGTCATTCTTTGATGCAGCTGAAAGCAACCTGTGGCGCTAAGAGCAAGCAAAACTGCTCCAAGAAATATCCAATAAACAAATTAAAACTTCCTAACTAATGCAATAATATTGCAATTCATACATCACTGTCAACACAAAGACATTTCCCACCCAGAGAAAGAGCCTTAAAACATTTAATCTGTGTCATATGAGCTTTCGAGACTTGATGCAAATCGAAAACTTTATTTTTGTGTCGCGGTCTCGAAAGGGGCAGTAATTGAGAGTGGTTAATACGGCGAACTAAAAGCATCGCGGTCTCAGATTCAATTGGTCTCGCTTTAATTAAACTCACCGACCGTTCACTGCCAAATGAACATAGCGTGAGCTTTTAAACTCTTCTCCTTTACTGACGGACTTATTAGGGGTCGTTTCCACATTTCAGAGCAACGCCTCCTCAACATTTACCCTTGCTTGTTATTATCCTCTGAATGATTTCATTGTTTTCAAAGCTTATAATACATTCTTTTTACTGTACCTTCCCTACTTGTTCATTTTATTTGCCTATATTTTCAAGAAATTGAATTATACGTTATAAAATAACGAAATATGTGCTTGAATTCGAATAATTAAACCCCCAAGATTTACGCTAAAAGCTTAAAAGCCCATTGGAAATGTAAAATTTGTTATTTACCCTTCTCATATGTAATTGCAATGTGAACCGATCAACTACAATCGCCAAGCATTAAATTTCAAGCTCCCACTTATTAAATCGCTAAATTTAGGTATCGAAATGAAGTATATATAATAAAGAGGTAATTACATTCATACTTGGCTTTAGCTTTCGGAAATTTGAGCCATCGAGATTTGTTGCACTGTCTCAAATTTTTATTTCATTAGTCTGAAACCCTTTAACTGCCTTCTCCTCCAGTGACGTATTAGAAAATTTTGAACAAAATGATTTTGTCGTAATCATATTAGGCAAAATGGAACGTAGCTAATTGTTCCAAAAGCATTTTCAAGTTAGCTCCAATACGTTTAAATGAATACATAACCTAAAATGTGAATATTAATAGGAGAATAAATGAATACATTTTTGGAATATTTGATTATTCGCTGGTTTAATTATAAACTATTCCCTAATGTAATCGAAAATTAAATTTGGAAGTATTTCTCTGGAAATTCTATAACAAGTGAAATGTGTGCATCTCAATCTTGTATACTGTATGTGACCTATGTTTTTGGGTTATTCCTACTTCTAATTTAATAGAAATGTTCTCTTCTATGAAAACTAAGTTCACTGCAAGCGCAACCATTTTAATAAAATATTCCTAGTATAATCATAAACAACTGAAACATACTCTTGCTTTCCTTGTCCTAAAATTAAATTAAAATTGACGGCTATAATATTAAAAAAATGAAATTTTACATTTAATTGGTAAAAACATGTGTATATACATGTATAAACCAACCAGTTTTAAATCCCTAAAAGAAGTATTTCTTACCCGCAGAACATTTACCTAGTTTTTAACAAAACATTTTTACTTTCATTAAGTTTCAAGTATTGATGCAGCCAATGTCGAGTATGTTGTGGTAGAAGACGATACAAGGTTGTTATAGTTTCCGAATTTACCCCTCGATGCACAACTTTAAACGCGAGTCAGTTGCAACCAAGTGTATTAATCTTGACTAACGTCGGTACTTTGAATAAGTACCATCAATGGTTCAGATTTAGTTTCAAACGTAGTGATAATTACTATACTTTCAAAATCGGATTCTCTTTCGAAGTGACATCTTATCTAGGTAGCCGTGATTCTCTCCGGATGCGATATATACCCCAAGTCTATCTTGCTACATTAAATTATAGTTATATAATGAATCCATAGAAAAGTAACTATCACTAATTTAACCGTTCTGTGATGTCAAAAAAGAAGACACGTGGAACATTTTTTTTACGAAAAATCACAAAACTCTAATAAATGTTTCTAGAATGCCCCCTCTAGATATTGACACCAGTGGCTGACCCTGTCGCTCCACCCCTTAACTACGTCACTGGCTCATATTATAATATATTGAAGATAATTTAAGTTTCTTAAGTGAGTGGCAATTTTTTAAAGTCTTGATGTGAATCTTTAATTGCCTTATCTTCAACCCATCAAAAAGTAATAAATTATATCTTTAATGGCTTTTATATATTACATCAGTTTAAATCCTACTATTAAAACCTGGGGACAAGTTACATATCTCTCCAGACAGCTGTCTTTTCATTCTTTCGTATGCCAGTGCAACACTGTCAAGCAAAATCAGCATATTAGCATTTTCTATTCATCCGCACGTATTTGGGACGTGCTCTGTTTGAGATGTTTTGAGGTCCGTGCCAAGTGCTTTGTATTTTCCACGGATAACACGCGGCTTGCTGCTGTAATCAAACGAAGTCTGAATCAAGTTTACTCGTTAAAAATAGCTTCTTGCTCATACGTATTGTCTTATTCAGTGAATGTGATGCTTTGTAAACCTCACACGTGACATCAACACTTTTAGGATACCTCAAGTAACTCATAAAAGCGCACGAATACTTAGAGGCTGAGCTGTTTCTAATTTCTTGACTTATTTCGATGATCTTTTTTACTTGCATACTGAATGCATTTATTCTGTGTTAGAGGGTGGCTTTAGGTTTAACATTGCGTAGTTTTATATTACGTGCGAGATACTTATAACAATTACTATTCACATTGAAAATTGAGGCTTGAATATCTGCTTCTATTGATTGGTGGAATTTTATTGTAGTGTTTCAGAGCACGTATGATATGCAAACTGTTTATTTGAGATTGTCTGACCTTAAAGCTTTGCTCTCTTAACTACTCTTATGGATTTTTATGCACTATATCGAGTAGTTTAAGTGAAACTATACTATGCATATGCCTTGAGGATGTATGGCATCAGTTGAGGGAATAATAACGATAGAATGTGCGAAAACTCAGTTAATTACGCTACATATACGGAAAGTTCTTATACAAAAAAGTTATATTTCTCATAATTTATTGATGATCGATATCCCTATGTTTTGCTTGAAAGACTGATGTTTTGAATTGATGAATGAATCATTGAAGTTTTGTTTGATATAACTAGAAATTTCTTGCACACACTAAAAATCTAAGATGCCTTCAGGGATAGGTGAATATCAACTCTAGCCATCGTCATTGCGTGTTAAAAGTAGCACACTGAACTGAAATTGATCATTCGGGTTTATTGAAATCCCCTTCAGATAAATTTTTATTAAAGAATACATTGTGATTTATTATACTATATATATATGTATTTAAAGAATCAAGATTTTCCTTTCGTATTCGTGGAGTGAAACTATTAGAAAAATTTGACCCTGTATGATTTCTTTTTATTTCTATGTAAATATGTTAAAAGAATATTTCTATATTGAAACATTTAAACATTTCTATCTTCTAGAGTGAAATGATGTCGATAAGTTAGACTAGCTCACCTAAAATACTGTCACTCTAATTTATTTATATGTTTACTGTTGTGGTGGAGCTATAAAATAGTCTTAACAGGCGAAAAGTATGTGCATACTTTCAATCCGTCGTTTCTAAAAGGTCTCTCTTGTTACATTCTATTTGAAAGTGTACTGGATTTGTGACTCCTGTTAGCCATCCATTATATTTCCCGATTGATGTTGGAAATCTCCCTTTGGTCCTTTTGGGACATCTATTTGAAGTATCCAAAATTCCCGAAATCTTCTTTCGGAGATGGAGTTTTGAAAATGGCATCAAAAGCGAATGTTTCTTTGTATAATTCTTGTTTCATTATTTGTTGGATTTTATTTCCATTTATGTATTGTTTACGAAAAAGCTTAAAAATGGAATATTTTTTTTTGTTTCGACAAGCCATATTCATATGTATAATACTTACAAGCGCGAAAAGTTTACTTTTCTATGTATCTCAAAGCCACACTCATTTCCGGTCGAGTGTCTTTAAAGCTACTACAAATTCAACGACGTGCAATACACGATCCTCTTCAGCTGTCTGAGGTTTTCCTGCCCCCTCTAGACATGCTACTTGAGCATCTCCATGCTACACAATTCCCGTCCAATCAATTCTAGTTATCACCAATTCTTGTGATGCTAAAGTATGATTAAACGGATTTAAAAACTTAGCTGATATTATTCGTAATGCTGGAAGTTGACTACGTCGAAAAGTTGATTTTTTGGCTAAAATTTCATATTTCATTTTATTCAATATTCTTTCTTTACAAAACTGTTATTTTGTCTGTACGGTGAATACAAACAGCGATATAGCAATTTGAATACATCTTGACACAGCTGTTTTTTAATTCGTTTTCAAATCTTTAAATTCATTTTTCTCTGATTGTGATTTTGAGGAAAATCTTTGCACGAGAAAAGCGATAACGAAAAATATATTATATATTTTTGAGTGAAGTTTGGTGTGCTTATTTTTATATTTGAATTATATTTATCTTGAAAGGAAAACTTTTAAGAGATTTCAGTGTTGTGGAGTAAGGAAAAATTTCAAAAATTCATATTTTCTTCTACATTATTCTCTGTCTCATGGGTGGAAAGGAATATTCCATATCTTTTAGTTCATGCACTAGATTATAGATTTCAAAATTTTAGGCAAATGTACTCATAAATTTTTCAGTTGTAATATATTTCGTTATCGTCTTTCTTTTACCTAAATTTTGCAATTTTTGCCAATTTTTTAATAAATGGCAATAATGTTTAGTGATTGATTTATAATGTGTTTTTATAAGTTGTTTTACCTTAAAAAGAAAAAGTACTATAATTTGAACATTAAAAAAAGGACTCGGAACATAGTCAGATACCTTAAGCAGATTTAAAATCTTAAGCTGGTATTCGTAACGTCGGAAGTTATGTATTTAAAACTTAAACATGAAAAGTTGCTCGTTTTTCTAAAAGCAGGGAACTGCATCAATTATAAGAATTACCATACGAATTCACTAAATCTTTCTTGAAAAATGAGGCCTCTTTTTTGGAAAGACTGCATAATTCGTTTATCTCTTGATGGTAGTGAAATACCAGACCTCACACCCATAAACGCCTTTCTATGAACGCTAAACTTAAAATAAAGGCGTAAACGTTGCGTGTCCCACAGGAGGCTGGTAATCGGCAGCTATCGATTTGACAGCTGAAATTGCAGATCTGTCTACCTTGAATGTGGAGAGTCGCTACAATCTCAGGTAATTACTCCTTTGGGTAATAATACCCGACTGGTCCTTATATCAATCACTTTTCTGAAGGCTATTTTTTAAACTCCTAATGAAGATTTGTGTTCAGAAAACGTGAAGAGACCTTGAATACTGGATTGGTAAATATTATTTATGAGTAGTACTCCTAATTTGTTTCTTTAATTTTAAGATCCGCAACATTTTGATTCTAAATCTTGGGAATTTCGACTATTAAACTATTGTTTCGATTCTTTTAGAAACACCTTGAATGAATAATTTGTCGCTTGATAGGTTATTATTCAAATTCTTCGCCTGGGCGATGTGGTATTTTTGAGAAATGAGGTGATAAATTACTTCGTGATTTGCAATTCCCTATTTAATAGGTAGGAGGTTTTGAAGATTGTTTCAGCATCCCTTTTAGAGAACGGCGGCAATAAGTGTTTTCGCGATTGCGCAAAAGTATTAAAATATGGTGTGGTCTAAAATGAAGGAAGTGTGTAATTGAGAAAAATGGGGAAATGCTTATAATCCAAGTGGCGTTTTAGGTAGGTTAGAAAGATAAACTCATTGTGATATTCTCACTTTCAATCACGGTGATATTCTGTCCGTGGTAATAACTTTTTCCATTCTTCTGAAATGTCAAATTTGTCTACCAATTTTGTTCCTAGAAGCAATTATTATTCAATTGAAAATATAGCTGGACACATGCAGTTCGGTTACTAAACTCTAGAAGTAGATTTTATTGGAAGCTACAAATATTACCTATTTTTAAACTGAAAATATCTCTTGCACTAATATTCAGAACAGATCTTACACTTAATATAAATTTTTAAATTTTGACCCAGTCCACAAATGATAAAAAGTTTTAATAATCTATCAGAATTATCATTTTTATTTTATTTATACTACAATTGTTTAAGACTTAAGAGTTTGAATAGTATTCATCCTGTCTATTAGATAACTTATTTTAAATATTTAAGCATAAAGTATTTATTTCAATATATCTATGAATTTAATTTTCCTGTCAAAAGATTTCCTTTCCTCGAGAGTCGCCATTTTATTTTATCTACAAATTATCCATAATATTTTTCAATAATTTAAAAAGTATGTATGCACCTCTGTAATTTATTCATAGTATCATTATATTTTACAATTTTCTATGCTAACACGATTGTTCGATTTTGCCTTATTAATGGCAACTTTCAAGGTTTCTTGCCTTAGTATTGACTACTTTCATGTTTTAGACCATTGCCAATGTTACGCAACTAAAACTAATTCATTTGTATATGTTTAAGTGATACAACAAATAGTTTCTAAAATTAAAACAATAATAACACGCTAAATGTTTTTCTAAGTCCTCTTGTATCTACTTAAAGATTATGATTACATGTGTTTATTGTAGAAATAAAGCAAATGACACCAGAAAAATTTCCCCTCAAAACCAATCATTATAAGTACTGGCAGAGTTTACATAAATTGGTAATCGCAGTAGACGGGTCATACGTCTTTTCATAGATTATGGGATGCTCTTTAATTAATTATACGAGAAGAATGATAAATTAAAGACCTCGATTAAACAGATAAAGTAGCGTTAAATAAATTAGTTAATAAGGAATTAAATTGGTGGGATCACCAAGCAAAATTTACTTTGATTTGCATAAACGACCATTGTATATAGACGGATAATCTAAAAAAAATCGTGCACTGTTAATTTAATGAACCACTAAAGATGACCACTGAAAGATGACCTTTGTACATCATTCATGAACATCGTTTAAGTCATACTAACGACTGAAGTAGAATATTTAATTTCAAAACTATCGATTAGATTATCTGAGAGGGATTTTCAGGGAAAACAAACAAACCAGACGGTCTGCGAAGATTTAAGATTTTACTTCTGTTGTCCAAATGTTCTCGCGTGATACATGTAAAGATTTATGTAAAAATTAATGTATTAAATCCTTAAAATATATTTTATAGCCAATTTGACATTTAATCTAATTAGTCTTGACCTATCAACTATCATATATCGATTCGGAATTTATTCTTTGGAAATTTTATTGACGGAGAGCTGAAATCATATTCGAAAACAAGCCAACTGACGTCACTTTCTGAATACATACAGAAACCCGTATCGCCATTGAAGCACTACCGTCACCTATATTTAGTTTGGCAGAAAATACCTGTTATAGAATAATATATAGTCCCACACGATCTTTATTGAACAAGTCAGATCGGTTCGAATTTCGTCAGTGGAAAGTATATGAAACTTCAGCTGTGAATCTATAGCACTTTTGCTTGACTATTGGGTTGGTTAGTTGTTTTTAGTATTTATAGCGCAAGGGCTGTATTTAGCCAAGCTGAGTTAAACAGAAGACAATGTCAAGTAAGAAGTGTCGTGAAAGGGAAAAAGAGGGATTAGGGAACATAGTGGGGTGAAAGCAGAAAAAGATCACTTAGGTATCTTGCTTGACTATTGGGACACTGTCCCTTGCGTGGATATATGCCTTCCCAAATTAGGACGCTACAAAAAATAGAGGGAATTACAGTACCGATTAAATAGCAGCAAAGCAAATGAAAAAGGTTATTTTTATTTTATATTTGAATAGTCCACTTAATCACAGTTTAGATAAGAAGCTTTGGACGCTGTAATAAAATTTAACCTCACAAAGAGACGTGCGATCCACATAAAAGATTATTTTTCACTTCCAAACATGTTTTTATATTTTAAAACGCACCTGGATCTATTTTCTGGACCTTGTCCACAAAAACCCTGGTACTCTGTCCCACATGAATGCATTTTCGATGCATTTTTATAATATACCTTTAAAAATTAACAAAATATATTTGGGGAGAAGGTTGCCTGTAGAAAATAGCTCTACACTTTTCTCATAGACCACAATTGTTGCTTTACTTGATCTTGGTTCGGTTTTATTAGTTGAAGAACGTCTGTGAAAGCAGGATCCCCTCGACGTGGTTCGGGATTGATCCCGGACCGTCGCCAATAGCCTGTTGCGTTTCTCCAGTGCGACGTAAATTCAACTACCTACCTACTTACTCCTCGACGTGGAACAAGCGGATCTCTTTCGCCACAGGCTTTCAAAATAGATCCTAATAGCAGAGGATTAGGCTTATTACACAACACTCAATAGCTCTGACAAGCTAATATTCTACAGTCGTTATAGGATGAAGCGAAGTACCAATAGAGCATTGGAGCTTCAACCTCATGATTCAAATTCAGACACAATGGTTGGCTACATGGGAGATAATTACCAAATGCTTTGAGTATCATCGTCTCGTAACTGCCTGTTCCATGTTTTCTAGTTCCATATTTATTAGGGTTTGGAAACTGAAATAACAGATTGTTAAGAGTCGAGTATGCGCTTAAGTCAACGCAATCACTCTTTTCACGAGATGATGGTATTTAATGAATTACGTGTAAACTATTCAGCGTAAATAGGTACTGGTTGGTCGATGCGGCCATGCGGGTTATGATATCGAAACCGGTCGCAATCTGACGTTTATTTAGGTCAAATTGCATGTCGCACATGCTTACAGGAAGATGAGCTAATCGATTAAAAGTGGGAGTGATGGAGAACAGGTAAAGAGCTTTATATAATATGAAAATGCAGTGTGGGATTTGCAGACAATCAGAAATTAAAGATCAATATTAAAGCGGTATTCTAAAAATTTGTCTGATAAAATGAATTCACGTATAGAAGTATAACAAAAGAATAACTTCAAAAGTCTGCCATCTCATACATTGAGTTGTAAGGTTCGATTATTCCCTGAGCGTATTTCTCTCTTCTGTGTCTGTAAAACTTTCCTTGCGTGTGTATGTCCATATGGCGCTGTTTGGCCAAATATGGTCCCTTGCACCATAAACCCAACCAACCTCATGCATTGAACAGAAATATTTCATACTTTACAAAGCTCAATTTGCATTGAAGGTATAGATGAATGTTCAATTAAAAGTTTAATCAAGACCTTTTTACTAGATATTGATTCTAAAATACTGAATCACCAAAACGACCTGCATATTCATAGATGTAAATTATGTAAATTACACCTTGATAAATAACCACTTACTATTACTCTTTACTATCATTGATTCATGAAATATATTTTAACTCGAGGAATTATGCACTGATCTCCAGGTTTGACCTGAATCGGTTCCACTAAGTAACTTTTTGGTCTAGAATTGGTTTTTCTATTCTGTTTACGTTATGAATACATAAAAAGCGATATATATGTATTGAATAATGTATTTTAGTGGTTACTAATAAATGCTTGAGGCACGAACGCTGTTTCGGTTACTGATGTCTTATTTTAGAAACAATACTTTTAATTGTCGAAATCTGTTTTCTCACATATTCACTCCCGCCGTTTATAGTAAAGTCAGGAGATCTTGGAGGAATATTTCATGAATCGTAAGTAAAATTTTTTTAACTAAATTAGGCAAAAAGCTGTGTCCAGGATTTTAAAGATCAGGTTTGATTAGTTTGAAATTCATAAACGTTGAATGAGGTATGTGCGGGCTCTAGAAACAAAAGGAGGGCATTGCCTGGAAAAACTACCTTTCTTTAAGGCCATGAATTTTAGAGTATTGCGTATAAAATAAATTTTATTTCAAACATATCAAACAATTCATGAACGTGTTTTTGTATACTATACTCGTTATTTTGAGGCAAGTTAGTGCCCTTGAAACTTGAACTACTCAATTAATATAGAATGCATTCAAATTAGAAGGTTTAGAATTTTCCTTTAATTTAGATTGCTTCAAATATTTAAAAACTTGAACTAATTTATTTCAACAATAATACTTTATCGCACTTCGTATAGAAGTCATTATAGAAAACAACTTCTGAGTAAATATTGACTGTCAAAATAAAAAAATCTTATGCATTTATTCATCATCGGAGTAATTTCTGCTTCAAGGCTTAATTATTTCTTTTCAATTGTTGTTCCTTTACATAATTGTTTTGAAAACAGCATGATTAATAAAAAATAGCTGCTAACTTTTGTAAAATTTTCTTAATTACAAATAAAATTGCGGTTAAATATGTAAAAAAAACGTTAATTTCGTTAAAGTTATGCAGTTCAACTTCTTTTGACCTAATATTTGGTCTTTATGAAACTGGTCCTTTATAACCTTTCTATTGCAGTTGTCATTAGCATTAGGTCTATATCGACATTTATTTAAAAACAGTGACTTATGCGTGGAATTGAAAAATACTATTAACGAGCAGAAAACTAAAAATGAAATTAAAAGCTTTATTGAAAAATTAAAATAGCAATATCAAAAATTAAGTTGCATTTTTGCTGAAAGATTAGTAGTTCTGAAGTTTAAGTGAGAACTTGGAATAGAAATTTCCAAAAAAAAATTAACCGCAATAATATTAAATGCATTCTATTTTGCCTTTAAAAATGCGAAACAAGTTTATATTCAACACCAAATTCTATTTTTGTTTGAAGTTTCATAATTTATGAAGTACAATCTTATCTTGTAGTTCTTTCTATGTATATTTTCTTATCCGTTATTTTGAGCGAGAAAGAAAATTATAAGCCTAAAGATACAACATGAAATCAACGAGAAAACTTAAATTTACCAAATATTTCAGAAAGCTTTTGAGTTTTTAATGAAAAAAATAAATCCACAATTTTTAAATCCTAGGGAAAAAATTCATATTTGAAAGCTTTATACGTTTTCTAAATTCGTGAACAAAATGCATTTTCAATTTCTAGGTCAATTTGAAAAACCATATTTAACATAACTTTGTTTTAACATACTTATTTTTTACTTATTTGATTAGTTTTTCTACGGTTACTCTCAGGATAAGCATAGAATTCTCCGAAAAGCTATAAAACTCAGCGGAATATGTTTTAATTTTTGAGGAGAAACCTCGAGAATGAGAAATAAGACCTCTCATTGAAACCTCGGTTACTGGTGACTTCGCACAGTTAAGTAAGATTTCTCACCACATAACAAAAAACACTCCTACGTCAAACAATGCACCATTAAACTCAGCGAATTGTTTTAATTTTAGGTAGATAGATAGTTAATTAACGTCGCATTGGAGAAATACAACGGGCTTTTGGCGATTGTCCGGGATCAATCCCGAAGGGAAAGATCCAAGGAAAACGCCTCTACTTTTGAACCAATGTCATATGATGAGAACACCTGAGCTGGCACCCCTCTCCAAACTTCCACACCACGCCAACGTCAGGACATTTGAGGCCACGACAGATTAAAGTACACCAGCACGACGGTGTTTTAATTTTAGAGGAGAAACCTCGAGGATGAGAAATAAACCTCTCATTGAAACCTCAGTTGCTGGTAACTTGGCACAATACAATTTCTCACTACATTAATAAAACTAAGAGGAGAAAAGTATCGAGGAGAAACCTCGAGGATGAGAGATAAAATCTCTCATTGAAACCTCAGTTGCTAGTAACTTGGCACAGTACAATTCCTTACATCATAAAAGTGCGCATACATCGAACAATGGCGCCATTGGAAATAGGAACCCACTTCATCGCGAAACGGAACCACACTGGATCCGAAAACGGAACCTGGAATTTCCAGAAAGAAAAAAAAAACGAAAGGACTAAAAAATTCAGGGCCCTCGAAGAATTATGATCGAAAGCCCCAAAGAACTTAATAATGTAGAGCCAGTCCGTTAAAAGAAGTTTCCCGGCAAGCGCAAAAATGTATCGCAGGAGAATCTCCTAAACAATTCCCTTCAAGGAGCGAGAGGGTAGAATTTGTTTCAAATGGTCTCAATAAGACGTCGCCTTCTGAGTGGGGTGTATTAAATGGTCATGGAAGCTCTGAGTAATGCGTAATCCTGTTACTGCCAGCGGCGATGACTCAGCCCCGATAGAAGAGTATTTTTACCTTTCTGGGGGACCAGCGCTCAAATATCGTCGCCTCTCCATCGTTTCCCCCCAGGGTAGGGAAAAAGTAGGGATAAAAAATCATTCAATTATTCTTTGACGCTTTCCCTCTATCTCGCAATTGTGCAACTTTTCTTCGCTTTCGAGACTCTTATCAGAGAGGGACATTTCTCTCTTTTTAACTTAATCTTCAATATTACTCGCTTATCCTAAGTAACCTGCTCTCTTTAACGTGTCACGGCGACAAAGGGGCTTTTAGCGGAGCAAGGAAATAGAGTTAAGTTGGGAGAGATAACAGATAAGGCGTGCAACTTTTATAGTGGTTTAAACACTCGTGATGAGAAGCTTTTGCTTTTAATTTTCTTTTAAACGTTTCTCTCTCGACGAGAGATTCATTCCTACCCCTCGTTTTTTTATCTTCCCGTTCGCTTTAAAAGCACTTTATTCGGCGACTTTGAACACATTTCATGGTTATATCGCCGGGTCGTTGATAAGTTCACATTGAGCTTGAAGCATTGCGGGCGAATAGGGATGCTCTTAATTAAGTGTTCGGATAGCATTGGGAATGTGATACTTCTTTCTGGTGTATTTATGGATAGGGATAAACAAAGTAAAAAAGTTTAAGAGCATGTAAAGCAAAAGGTTACTTAATAAGCTGAAGTAAATTAACCCACATGTTTTCGAGAAAGAATGGTGTGCAGTTATTTTTATAGAAAACTAAAAATGGAGTGATAAAAGCAATAAGATGAGAATGGAAAGAAAAATACGAAATGTTTTAGTAAATGTGTGATCTTGAATTCTAAAATAGTTCGTCACGTTATTATCAATAATTATAAAATTTAGCTCACTTAAGTTCTATGCTTTTGTATAAACTTTTGACAAAAATTTTAAAAACATTTAATACTAGCACAGTTCTTTAAGAAGAATATTGTAGGAAACGTTGCACTGAAACGAATTACACATCCCCATACATTCTTCCGAAATTTTCAATAAAACCTTAGCATCCGTTCAAATTCGTTTTATTTCTAGATGGTGCAAGTTTTTGCTCTGACTTTCATCCTTTCGGTTACAGAGAAAGAATCAAAATAAACATTAAGTTGTTAAATATACGGTTCAGCTTACATTTTTGGAACTGGAATTCTTCAACGAGTTAACATCGCAATGTGAGCTAGAGGAAAATTAAACATAAAATCTATGAATGAAGTCTGAATTTCTAATTTTCTACTGTCAAAATAGTAAAAAATGCAATTCACAAGATCTGACTTTTTGAAACAACAATTTTTTTAAGATCCTGTTTACATGGGAGATTCTTGTAATATATTCATGGTGAACACGGAAAGAATGTTTCTGTTTTAAACAAATTTTGCAGTAGTGTACTTTTTTGCTGAATGTAGTTATATTCTTTCCTTTTTTACCAGATGATTTAAAATTGTGAAATTTATTATTGGAAATTTTCTCAGAAAACTCGGATCCTATCAGACCTATGAACTAATTGGAAGGATTTAATTACAGTCAACGTTCATGAAGGATTTGAAATAAAAATGAAAATTGAATACATGAGGTTTTGAAATATAATTTGAATAAAATTAATAAAAATAATTTTATTATAAATGAATCTAAAAATAAAGTCTGATTTCACACTTTCCCTTTCTTAGTAGTTATGTAGGATTACTTTTAATTATTATAATTGCTTTTATTGTAATGATTCAATGTTAAACCTATTAAGATAAGATGGTAAGAGGCCATAGTTGGGTGTAAAACGTGTTGATCCATTGTCACAATTTTTAATGGTGTCATTTGTTTTTGAGAAGAATTGGAAAACCTGTCTTCTCTTTTTGAGTCTTCACATCTCATTGAGTGTTTCTTAGATTTCGCGCTGCTGAATCCAAACATTTATTTTTCGCCATTACCCACAAATTTTATGGGAGCCAAGGAATTATAAAAGTATACACGGAGTTAAGCCATTACTTAAAAGTTTGTGCACATTCATTTTTGATCTAACACTGTCAAATGTCAGACATTTATCATTATCTTCATGATATGTCATGACTTTTATCAACTATCTACTAACGGCATCTTTTCAATAAATAAGAGATTCGAAGTTTAAAATTTATATTAAAACTCTACAAAGAAAGATTAGCTTGCTGTAAAACTAAACCTTAATTAGTGCGTATTCTCATAAAACCTCAGTTATTTTACTTAATGTAAATTTTTAGCCCCTCATAGCCCATTTCTCTAAAACTTGCAATACTTGTAGAACAGCGCAGTGTATGTTTGTTATATGTATAAATATTATCATTTATTCATAACTATTAATATCAAAAAAATAATAATACGCGTTAGAACATAGAAAAACGCATTATTCTTAAAACTCTCGAGAAAAAAAGCAATATCTTCTGCAAAAACAAATTTTAGCTCTCCGCTTTAAAATCGTTTGAATCAGTTTCCGAACCATTACTCCCCGACTCACAAAAACCCCTCCACCCTGCAAAATCGCAAGATATCGATAAAAGAATTTCAAAGAAACAAACATCAATTTCCCAAATCGTTTCTCAATCTGTCCACATGTTGACTCTGGACGCAGGGCTCGAAAACTGCTCTATTAACATGATCCAGGTGAGATGGACTCCCTTAAGGAAGCATCGCAGCATATCCAAATGTTTTTGGAGAACAAGTGTGACCTTCGGGGCTTTAGGATATTGTCCCCGTGAGACAGAAAAGGAATTTGTGGATGTCCCGCTCTTTTGGATCGATGTCCTGAGGACACCGAAGCTTAAAGATCGAAGCCCGGATCTCGTGAATGATGGACCAGATCCTTTCCCAGTCGACCTTTTCTGCTTTGTTACCTCCTTCTGACCGCTTGCTACATTTCTCTCTTTCCCCTCTCTCCTACTTTAGTCCACATTTTCATTCCTATTTCTTTGGCTCTTCTCTCTATAGGGCAGTTTTTTCCGCTTTTTCTTTCCCCTGCACTTATGCTTTCGGTGCTTTGATACATTTATGATATTTCTCAAATATACCGAGATTATGTTGCTAACGCAATGGATTTGTACCGAGTTCGCTTTCTTTTCCATGTCTCGGTTTCTTTTCGCAACAAAGGTTTCCCTTTTTTCGTGTCGAGCGGCGAGTACCTTTGCTGTTCGAGGGATTCTTCAGAAATGCAAATGATGGGTTCCGAGAGAGGCACTCTTTGGTTTTGTTGAAGAAGTGAGCGTCTGTTGGATTTGTTTTCCGCTCAGCGAAAAACATTTGAGTATTTGAACAAACATTTGAAATTTGAGCATTGCAAAACTTTATCGGTAAAATAGGTTTTAATTCGTTTGATTGAACCCATTTTTGTATTTAAGAACACAAATTCTTCAGAGTACCTCAAAGTGCAACACAGAGCCTAGTACTTAGGAAGAATAAAATGAAAAATTAGAATACGGCAAAGCAAAGAAACAAATCTCATTTAGCTGTTTTCTCCTATTTAGTACTAAGCTAGAAAACTTTGGTAACGCATTTCGTTATTTATCTATTTTCTTCTAATAGCTGTAGTGTAGCAAACAATGAGTGACGAAAAGAATATCCATTTTCTCCTATCCACCGTTCTAATAGTCGTAGTGTAGCAAACAATGAATGACAAAACAAACCAAACATCCATTTTCCCCTGTCCACCGGTCTAATAGCCCTAGTGTAGCAAACAATAAGTGACAAAACAAATATGTATTTTCCTTTGTCTACAGGTCTAATATTCCTAGTGTAGCAAATAATGAGTGACAAACCAAAACAAATATCCATTTTCTCCTGTCTATCGGTCTAATAACTCTAGTGTAGTGGGCCTCTGTAGCCCGGTTGGCAGAGTGACGCATTAGCAACCGGAAGGTTGCGGATTCAAAACTCGATCCAACCAAAGACCGTCGTGTACGGGAGTTGCACGTTAAATCCGTCGTGGCCTCAAAACGTCCTCACGCTGGCGCAGTGTTTGGAGAGTGGGATGCCAGCTCAGGTGTTGACCTTGTCATCTGACCGTGGTTTAAAATCGCGAGGTGCTGTCCTCTGATCTTTTCTTTGGGATTGATCCTTGACAGTCGTCAATAACCCTCTGTGTTGCTCCAGTGCGACGTTTATTCATTTACCTACCTAGCGTAGAAAACAACGAGTGACAAACCAAACCAAACATCCCGTCGACCAATAAGCTAAGCGGTACTGCTTTCATGTAAGCCGTAGTCACCCATATGCTACTAAACTAGGAGTTATTGTTCGCCATCATTTAGTCGTGTCCCCATGTCTACCACAGAGCTTCTACACTAGACAAGTTTTTCCCTACGCACTTTCCGTTCCAGAAAGGAAAGGGGTTCATTTAGCATTCAAGTATAAGAAGCGCCTTGAATGCAAGGAAAGGTCGGAAAAAAGCTTTTTCGAATAACATTGGAGAGCAGCCCAATAAGTGACAGAGCAACTCCTTTCCCAGACGAGATCGTTTTCTTTCCGGCGTGCAGGGAAGTTTGTAATCGCGGCGCTGCACAAAACGAAATTCGTGTGTGGTAGTGAAACCCAATGAATGCGCCTGCACTCGACCCATATGTTCGCGGCAGAAAGTCTTTCAAAAAAGTGTGCGAGACAATACTTTTGACGAGAGAATATTGCCTTCGGTTTTCGCGGTATCGATTTGCAGTGCTATCTGAGCACCGTGGAGTGGAAATAGTAACAGTTCAAGAGATATGGCTTCCTTATGTAATGCGCTGATGTATTTACAGTATAATCACTTGAACTACAGTTTTAAAAGGAAAATTCTAAAAGCAGTTCACGGATCTATTCAATTTTGTACAATATAGGTGATTATATTAGTTTTGTCAGAATACATTTTCCATGAAGCTTGCAGTATGTATTCAGTGCTAAATGATGCTAGATAAAATCAGAGTTTATTTATAGCTCCCCGTTTTCTGATAAAATCTTAAACCTAAACTGTTTTCTGTAATTGAATATTCAAAAGGGTAAGAAAACGACAAAAATAATGGAAATTTTTGACAATTTTCAACTTATATTTCTAAAATTAAATAAGTTTTGAAGGCAGTTTGTATAAAGAAAATACTCGTTGATGTCTTTTTAAAACATAATTACTTAACCCTCCTGGTGGTTGTCTCGACCAGATATCTCGCCATTGGCAAAACTAACCAGATCTATTTAGACTAGATATCTCGTCATTAGAAGAAAACACGATCACGATCATTAGAAGAAAACTGACCAGATTCTGATCTTGTAATAAAAAATCGGCATTATCTTGATGACGAGGTATCTCGTCACTAGCAAAATTGGCCTGATTTTGATGGACGAGATATCACGTCGAAACCACTTGGAGGGTTTAATAAAAGCATCAAAAGTAAATTCCTGCAACTCCAATAATCACAAACACCAAGTAGTTATGTATATGTACTCAAATTTCAACACCAATCAAATTATTTGAACAAAAACCATTCTTTTACCATGTCCGTCTCAGCTAAGCTTAAGTTCAAAAGTATCAGTAGCAACTAATAGGTCATCGACAAAACCGCTTCAATTAATGAACTAATCGTTATAACCCGATCCTCATACTCCATGCACTAACTTGTCCTTGTGACATCGCTATTTTTCATGTAGAGTATTAATCTAAATATCCCTCTGACAATCAAGGCTTTCTCCCCGCTCGGAGTTCCTAACATCGTAATAAGCGTAGAGCGATTACGTAGTTTTCAACTGGCCTATTCATCACGCAATAAATAACACTGGTCGTAAGTTTCTAATTATTTAATTGGAAAAAAAGACATTGAAGCTCGATGACATGGGCTGATAATGGCGTGATCTTGGAAAGACCTCCACAATTTGGGCGAGACCACAGTGCTCTCGATTTGGGGATGACTTTGGTAGCACGGTTGAACAACAGCGATCTATCTATAATAGGAAGTATTTTCCAGCACGACATATTGGTAAAGTTAAACACATTAGCATAGCCTCTGCGCTTAAGGTTCTTAATTGTTTGCATCGATTTATGGTGGTGTTGGGATTAGCCCTATTTCATAGCTGATTTATATCTATTCTGAAGAATTTTTCCATTGATATGCCCATTTCTTACCTATAAATGAAATAAAGCTAATCAAAAATAAAAAACAGTGTTTCATGAACTACTGGTGTTAGTTCTGTTTTCGAGTACAGAGCGTGACAAAAATTCCCAGCTCAGTCATGTTACAGCAATTAGCTTCTGAATGTCCCATTCAAAAGCATCCTGTCATGTTCCATTCCTCCCTAGGTGTATTTTTCTGTGTCAAAACTTTCAACTTTCGCCGCTCCAAAACTTTCCTTGCATGTTCATGTCCATTACTTGACTTTGTTTACCTTGCTTTTGGCGCAGCTTGGCTAAATGTGACCCTTACACCATAAAAACCCAACCAAAAATCAGTTGCATCCCATTCACTTGTTTGCTTGGACTTGCTTTCACTTGCCCTTGCACCACGAAAGAACCAACCAACCCATGCACTTGTTCAAAAGTGATTCTCTATTTCTTGACATTTGAGCCTGTTTTGGCGTTCACTGGCATTTTCTTTTCTACGCTGATTTCTACTTTCCAGATTTCTCACTGGCTTCTATCATCAGACTGCTGATGAATTTCATAAGAGCAGCGATCTCTACCGCGTAGTGTCAGCAATATTATGCAGCTCTATAGCTCAAATAAAGCACATTTAAGCGAATCGTAAAATAGGGGAATGAAATAAGGTAGCAGTCGGTTCTATATTGCTTACATCTGTTTGCTGCCATTCACCAATATGCAAATAATGTCGATTTCTCTGCCACGTACTTTAGTGAAATATATATAGGTATTTAATATTTGAGAGTCGTTTCAGCTTCCTGTAAATTGATTGAAGCGTATGGATGAGTATTAGGTGAAATAATACGAAAACTCTTTTTTCCTTTTAAGCATAGTCTATTATTTACTTATCTCGTATAAATAAATCCTTATCTTACTGGTTCGATTTTTCACTAAAATCCAACCCAACCAGTCAACTAACCTTAATTTCCTTTTTTCGTATTCGTGATTATTTTGATAAAATTCTTTCAACGTCATAAAATACTCATAGATTAAAATAAAGGTTTACGAAAGATTATTTAGTCTCAAGTAATGCAATGTGTCCCTAATGTAGTGATTTGTTTGGCTAGTTTGAATATGAAGTGTTTTAGGAGTTTTAGAAATAATTTAGCCTTGTGCATTGGTTGTTTTAATTGATATATAACATCGAAACATAGAGAATAGACTGCTTTTGAAGCGCTTTTAGTCTTGGCCATCACCATTGATGTTAAGGTATTGCTAATACTTTCTTTAATTGCCTAGAATTTGAAGTCAAATTTTGATGTTTCAAGTAAGTATGCTTTACTCGAGATAAGCTCACTCATAAGAGTTGAGTTATGAAGTAGAATATATTCAAAAGCTTGTGTAGTTGGCGCTTTATGGTAAGTAGGTACTAGGCATTGTTAAAAGAAAGCAAATGTGTGAATGATTCAAAACTTTTTGTTCAAATTTTAAGAGGAGGCATGGAACACAAAATTAGACTGTATTCATATTGGGGATGTATGCATTTGGATTTATTAGAGGGCGCTGTTCGTCAGCGTGGCAACAAATCAGTATGGCCATCTTCATTCAAGATGCTGACTTCGTACTAGGAATATATATCATTTAACAAACGCAGACATGCACTTAGCATATGCGGCAGCTAACGGAAATGGAAACTGTTGAACATGTATAGCAATTCATACTCCGACGATGTCAGATTTACATTACTTACTGTTGGCGGTCTCAACTTCGAGCCTACGAGTGTACGGTTACTGTCAAACTGAATGTTGTTCACATACTTGCTGTCTTTCATTTCTGCGCCTTAAGGTACCCTGTAACATATCCGTGAGGCACTTACCGCTATAAATCCTTACCTCCCCTTAAAAATTGAACGGGAACTGTATATAAAAAATGTTACTCTAAGTTATGATCATTTCAAGTGTACTAAAATATTCCATCACTTAAAACTCTATTTATTAACATTTCACGTTATATTCATATTCGATTCTAAGTTCATTTGGTAATAATTATCTTACTACTCATTTATACCTAAAAACCATCTGATTAATCTTTACACGGCTTAACCCTTTCAAGAACAGTGGGACGTTCTCTAGTACCACCTGCTTTGAAAGGTCTAGTATATATAAATATTCTAAATATATTAACCCTCCAAGTGGTTTCGACGAGATACCTCGTACATCAAGATCTGATCAATTTTGCTAATGACGAGATAATTCGTCATCAGGATAGTGTTGATTTTTTGATGATGACGAGATCTGGTCAGTTTGTTTCCAATAATGAGATATCTCGTCCATTAAGATCAGGTTGGTCTTGCTAATGACGAGATACCTCGTCGAGCCAACCACAAGGAGGATTAAGGCTAACCTATATAAATACCCTTCATTTGATATTCTGGTGACAAGGGTCTCTGGATGGGTGGCGAGACAAACGGAGTTCCACTTTCCATTAAAAATTTGAAAAGGAGTAAAAGAAATTTGTTATGTTCAAATCCATTAACATAAGGTCATTTTTTTCACCCATCAAGTCTTCCCCAAAACATTTTCCCATCGTAATACCCCTCCAAGTGTTAAACAAAGAAACACGAATCTCGTTTCATAACGTTATAAAAACGGATAAAACTAAACGAGTTAGTTCACAGGAAATTCCATTTCTAATAGTGGAAATATTTCCTCCGATCTGCAAGTGAACTGGATTCACGAAATGAATCCCTGAATTTGATTTCGTGAAGAAACCCACTCGAACCTCATAAATACATCATTGGCAGGAAGCGAAAGAAGAAAAGGGCGGTTTGTGGTTCTCTCTCATTCCGAATCGGTTTAGCACTTAACGTGTTTCCCTCCGCGTCGAAGTTAATAGCCGCTACCATCATATTTAAACGAAATTATTGAGTGGCAGACACGCCTTATCTATACTGTGTCTCACGTGTGCGCCGCCGGGAGTTTCTGCTCAAACAAAATAACAATAATCAAAGAATTATACGTGTGCCTTTGAGAAACTAGTGGGTAATTTAGTTGTCAACTGCGGGTTTTTTATGGCTGCAACAACTGGCAAACGTGTCGAAATTTGTGTAATATTTTACAACCCTGTCAAGCCAAAACTGCGAACAATGGATTGGAATTCACGAATGTCCAATCCATAATATTAAAATACCCCCCCCCCACACTACTCGATCGGAAATTTATTTACATACCTTCAGCAAAAAGGCCGCGTTTTAGTATCGTATCACGTACCTTCTACGGGAGCAGCGTAATCATAACAATCGGCCCGAAATGCAATAATAAATACTTCGCCCGTTTTCCAAACACGATCGTTTAATTTGTTTTTCGCCATCAACAGCTTGGAGTTGTATAAATACTACTCGGGGAAAATGCATTCCACGCCGCGCGGTCGCAAATGCAATTTGAAACATTTCGCCTTCGTATTTCATTGCTTTCAATTTAACCTGCCGAAGCATTTTTTCCCACCTACGAGGGGGTAGGTAATAGTAGATGGCTCTTCGAGCAACTAAATGAGAAATGAACCTGAAGGTTTCTTAGGGGTTGAGTGATGCTCACTCCCGAGTTTTAAGACTGCGTGAATCTCGGAGCTCTTGGGGGATAATTAACTGCTTTGCTTTAGCTTTATTTGCCATTTAGCGCTTTTATGGTGGCATATTTAAGTTAATTTATCCGTAGTTCATCATACTGGCATATGAATTCATGTAAGACAGTTTCCACATTTAAAGTCGAAAGAGTTCAATGAAACTATTCATTTCTACATCTTTAGTTAAGTTTTTTCTGTGTGTGTATTTAGTTGGGGGGAAAGTGAACTCTCTTTTTTCAGCGGCTTTGGTGGTTTGAATTCTCATATGGATGATTTGGGAGATGCTCATTTAACTGAAGCAATTTCAATCTTTTTAGCTTGATATTGTGTATCTTGTGTCCGGTGAAATGTGGCCAAATATGACCCTTGTGCCATAAAACCCCAACAAAACCAACCCAATCTTTTAGCGCATTTTTATAGTGGCATATTTAAGTTGATTTATCCGTAGTCCCTCATACTCGCAGATAAATTCATGTAAGAATTTTCACATTTAAAGTCGAAAGAGTTCAATGAAACTACTCATGAGTTCTACATCTTTAGTTTCGTTTTTCCGTACGTAGTTAGTTGGGGGAAGTTAACTCTTTTTCCAGAGGCTTTGGTAGCTTAAATTCTCATATGGATGATTTGGGAGATGCTTATTTAAGTGAAGCAATTGCAATCTCTTTAGCTTGGTATTATGTGTATTGTGTCTGGCACTGCATGAAAACCCAATCAAGCCATCCAAACCCAATCTTTTTAGTGCTTTTATAATGGCATATTTATGTTAATTTATCCGTAGTCCATCATACTGGAATATCAATTCATGTAAGACAGTTTCCACATTGAAAGTCGAAAGACTTCAATAAAACTATTCATGAGCTCTACATGTTAGTTTCGTTTTTCTTGTGTGTATTTAGTTGGGGAAAGTGAACTCTCTTTTTTTCAGCGGATTTGGTGGTTTGAATTCTCATAAGGATGATTTGGGAGATGCTCATTTAACTAAAGCAATTTAAATGTTTCTAGCGCTTTTATACTGGCATGTTTAAGGAAATTTATCCGTAGTCCATTATACTGGCACCATAAAACATTGTCCATCATAAGGCATTGTAAATTGATATGCTCATGTTTTTCGTGTAATGTAATACTTAGCTAAGTTAGAAGAATAAGTTTAGAAGATAGTTAATCTCTAGCACAAGTACATAGGAACACAAAAACTTTATTCGTTACATAAAGAACACAATTCTTACATTTTGGAAAATGAGTTTTCATTTCATTGCTACGACTTGAAACTTCAGTTTTATACAAATTGATTGCTTGTGATATAAATGCCATTCACCAAATCCATGACTTTCGGAACTGAAATTCTTTCAGATATCTTTCGCCATCTTCATTAGTATCAAGTCCAATTTTAATGGAATTCGGAGTCCGTAGAGCGACAAACCAAACCTAGCTTTAGATGGAGTTACAGTAGAAAAACTTATTTCACCGAAGTCTGACATCAACAATTCATTGAATCGAAATGAGCTCATGTTATTAATAATTTTAATAGTATATAAGTGTTTAACCGACTGAAGTTTATACAGCAATTATATTTTCTATAAAGCTGTTCCTGGAAATTGTAGATATGTTGGAGAATTAGCAATTCTTAGAAAAGCTATTTATAGGCAGTTGAGTACTTCGTAGCAATTTCAATTACTTTGCATGCATTTATATTTTATTTTATTCTAATCCTCTGGTGTATAACGCGCATTTAAATATATGATTGTATCATGGCTTATTTTACTACAATAGAATTCGGTTTTGTTATCAGTGGACTCCCTTAATTTAATAAAAGCCGGGAATTAAGCAGGACACGAAAAATGTTTATATTAGTTAGATTATTTTAGTTTATCAAATGATTGATCATGGTAATGTTACATTTTTGATTTACATTGGCAGAGGAATTGAGTTTCTGTGTTCGATGAATAATTGACTTGCTTTATTCTTTTCTGTTTTCGCATTTTGCTTACAATCTATAACCATAATTTTTTTTATTAAAACGTGAGCAGCAAATATTTGGGAGAAATTATATGTATTCTCGTACCTCTACTTTGTTACACTACTTTTATATATAATTGTAAGAAATTAAAATATTTTGCCTTCTAATATCTATCATTGAACAGAATGCCAGGCATCCTTATAAGACAAAGAGAGTTAAAAACTAAATTATTCTGCTGTTTGAATTTCCTCAGTTAAAGTATTATTACTTTATTATTTTAAATAAATTTGCATATTTTATTGGATATACTGAAATAGTGAACAAGAAAAGGCCTGATTTATTATTGAAAATTAGAACGCAATTATAGAAGACTCAAACCAATTGCAGAGAACGAAATAGTATATTTTCAAGATAGTTAATGAAACTGAAACAAAGAAGAGGTATTATCTAACATCACAAAAGAAGATAAGGGGATGCAGATTTTTTAATATAAAAAATATCTATTTTCTCTATCCGCGTACTTTAACTGCACTTTATATTTTTGATTCCGTTTTTAAATATGAACTTTGTCTATAAAGTGTTTAATCAGCGCATCAGAAACCGACATTCGATTAAATATGCGAATTCATTTCTTTCCAGTATTGCTTAAGGTACCTGAGACAAGACAAACCTTCAAAAATTATTTTTTAGTTTTGTATTTAAAAAATAGTGAAAAATTTGATAATTTCGAATGTGCCACATTTATGTATTTTTTAAATGTGTAATATAAGTTATTGCCACTGTAGATCAGACAAGTTTTCTAAGAAAAGCTGTTTCCAAATTCACGCTTCTTAGAAAAAGTGCATTGATTGCGTCATAATTTTTCAGATTGTACATTATATGCCATATAAATGTGCTATACCTCATTTCAAATTCATTAAGTTGTAATTTGGTTTTATATTAATGATTTTATTCCTATTTTTGAATGAAATCTGAGTGTGTTTGTGTGTATGTTAGTTTTATAAAAATTTATGAACTACTTGCATTTAAAAAGGTAAACTATCGTTTTCGCTCAATGTTTGATTGATAAATGAAAATTCTGTAATATATAATTCATGTGTTTGTTCTATAAATGAATCTGCGTGAAAGTATGCATTAAAAAGCTCCGTCAAAAAATTTTATTTTTCAATTTAATATCACTATGTTTAACGATTCTAAGCGAAGTTGGACATTTTCTTTATATTCCTCAAGTTTAAAAGCAATACATTAATTCTGTACCTTAGTAAAAACTGGGCCGATTCAATGATTTAGAGTTGTCCTCAAATCACTTCAAGGTAATGGAAGTTATAACAGAAAAAATTCCAAATGTCCTTTCATCAATACATTATAAAAGAATCAAAGCATTTTAAAGTGTTTTTGTAAGCTGCATTAATTAAAAAAATAGTAATAGCTAAATCAGGTGTTATAAAAAACTTGAAAAATAGACATTTCTGCCAAGTAGGGTTGTAAAAACATTTTTAAAAAATGTCACTTTTCCTGACTTTTTGGACTTCGATCTGGTCTCAGCCCTCGTAATTACATATACTTTAGCGTGTTACCATCGTATTAATAAAGTATTATGCAATTATGACCTTGTCTCATGGTTTATAATACAAATGTAAACAACTTATTCGTTTTCTGAGAATTATTTAATTTCTTGATCTGGATAATAACAAATAAATTAAATGGTTTTTGTATGTAACCTCTTATTAAAATAGAGTGAAAAAATTAACAGCAGGATGTCTTAGGTGAGTCACGGGACGACTATTAGAAAATAATGGGGAATATATCCTTGAAAATGGTGGAATTTAACAAATACAAATTACGAGCTCCCCAATCAGAAAACAAGTCGGTTAAAGGAATATAAATGAAATAGCATAATAATAAATGAAATAGAAAAATGTAATACTGCGACTGTTCTTGCAAAACGAGAACATTTAAAATAAACAATTCGTGCTGCAAACATTTCAAATAGAATATTTTCTAAATTACGGGTTAATAATAGAAGTGGTAGAAAACACTATTATAGTCTCTAAAATATTTCATAAAAGAGAAATATGAATAAATTCAGTTAATTCTATGAAACGACTTCTATTTGAAAAATAATCCAAAACATTTTACACAAAGACCAAGATAATAATTATCTTCGCGGAATAATACGAATCCCTTTACAACAAAACAATTGGAGAGCAAATTTGTATAACCGTTTAAGAAACAAATAGGGACTCAAATGAACATGAAAATGTGTGTTTTACGTTCAAGGATTTCTTTTCTGAGCTTATGGAAATTGCTGGACTATTAAAAAGCGATTAAGGCAAAGCATAAGAACAACGTTCGGTTGTTGGGATAGTTTATTTACTCTTCGAGGGGGTGCAGCCTGATCGGCGGAGATCGAAGGTTTGTCCAGTGTTTAAACAAATGAGTGCCGGAAAGAGAATTCGCAAATACAGGAGAGCGATTAGTAATGCTTGATGTAGAAGCTTTTCCGTGCGCTTCAGTGAAATCATTGAAATAACAGGCTTGCTGGGGAATCATTGCATGCACTATAAACTGGATGATCGGAAAGTATCACCTATTGTCACGGTAATCCAACTGTGCTTTTTAAAGCAACTAATACAAACTAAATAATCGTGTTCGTGCTCTATTGTATACATGCGCAGAGTTCTTTCCACTCTCTTTTGATTTCTAATTTGAACTGTTTTTAATTTCATGTTTAAACTTTTTGTGTGAGAGGCATTTTCGCCAAGCTTTTTGTTTTCTGCCAAGTTTCCTGTACGTATTTCGAACGTGGCGTCATCGGCTTGTTTTTCAAAAATCTGCACTTTTCCAATAAAAATTCCAAAGAATGAATTCGAAATTTATATATGATAGTTGATTGGTCAACACTAAATGTATCAAATGCCAAACATCAAAATGCCATTTTTTGCCAGGTTAAATGTAGGTGGTCGTAGTGTTTCTGAAGCGGAAATGCTTCCTGTACGTATTCCAACAGTGACGTCAGTTGGCTTGGTTCTCAAAAATGATTTCAGCACTTTTCCAATAAAAATTCCAAAGAATGAATTCTGAATTGATATATGACAGTTGATTGGTCAACGCCAAATAGATGAAACGTCAAACGTCATCAAAATGGCAATAGCCCACATTTTTAGGTAATCCCGATGTGTATCATGTATATCGCAGACCATCTGGTTTGTTTGTTACACTGAAAATCCCTCTCAAAAAGTTGCTGTTTAAATTATTCATCGCACGAAATCATTAAGTGCAAATGGATTATTTTCATTTAACTGTAGAACTCGTAACTACGTGAGTATCAATTGGCTTCAATAGCGTAATTTTCACATCTTAAAGATGTCAAAATGTGTGTGACTATTCTTTCCCAAGTATACTTAAATATGAGAAAAATTTGTAAATTACTTTTGGAGCGACTAAAATTTGTTTTAACCTACGAGAGGGTAAGAAAATTTGGTGAAAACACTTTACAAATAAAACATTTTTCGTATTTTTATAATTAAGTAACTTACAGGAAAATACTAATGACAAAGATGATGTATTAATTAATTTAAATGATTTATAATATACTTTAATGCTTTATAAAACTGTCTAAATACCTCCACGTTGAAAAAGTGCTTCTGAATCCATATCTCTCATATGTTTGTAGCTGCTACAAACATGGACGCTGCAATGTATCTCCAACCCAAGCAACTGGATTCAAAAGAGACAACATTTATTGTCGCAATTTACTGTATACTATAATTGCTCATGACTGATTTTGAAAAATTGCGATACATAATGTAATAAATTTCTGTGCATTTGTATAATTTACATGAGCACTGGACCTTTTGTATCTTAAATCCGAGCTACTGAATTCAAAAGCGACACGACTTTTGCCATATTAAATTTACTATGCAATATAATTCTCTTTCCAACAAATAGTATACTAATTTACTTGAGCATGCATAAATACTTTTTACATAATACACTTTTTACATGCATAAATTTACTATGCAATATAATTCCTCTTTCCAACAAATAGTATGCTAATTTACTTGAGCATGCATAAATACTTTATCACAGTACTACTACACTTTAGGCGTATATTTAGTACATGGGAAGTTGTACTTTGAAGGGAAACGATGAACTAGACCATTTTCAGATCAAGCTTTCATAATTCCAAGTCTACGCAGAAAAATAGCTTAATTCCCTTCCGTAGTCGCCTCCTACACTAACGCTATAATGTGCCCCGAATCTGAGAGTCTGGATTTCTGGGAGGGCCCAGATTCCCGAATGAGGCCTGGAAAAATATATCAGGCGAAAAGAGATCGGATCTCTTTTAGTGAGAGTTGCGTGAAGCGGATGAGGCAATTCGCGTCTCAATGTACGCAGTGGCGTGCGGAGCGACTATAAAGTGAACGAAGCAAGGGGCTCTGCTTTTATTCTCGGCTATTTACCAACGGTCTATCAGTCATTTGCAATGACCCTCTCTGAATTGTGCCCATATGGTAAGGGTGAATGACTCGCCACCTTTCCCTTTTATGCGTGGGAAGATCCATCGGAACAAAAAAAGCGTAGAAAACACTTCAAGCATCGATTAGCGAGCCGTTGGAGCCTGTGAGGTTTTAATAATATCCAGTGTTTTAACATCCTAACGGTTCGCCTCCCCTCCCCTTGCCTGGAATTGGCAAAAAGCCTTTTCCATTCAAGCGCTGAAAGAGGAATTATTGTGGGTTTCGTTCGTGGAAATTGGAAATGGCTTCGGGCACGGTTTCGTCCTAGAGGCTCAATTTGTTGTTTTACCGCTCAACGCTGCGGAAGTTTGCGGTCAGAAATGGCCTAAAAAGGACCTTTCGCCTCTACGAAGCATTGAGAGCTGTTGTAACTTGTGAAATGGGATGAGAAATTGTGTTGAAAAGTATACAAAATTGAACGAAATAGTATAATTTTCTCTTGAATAATCAACTTTTTAGTCTTATGTTTCAGTATGTTTGTAGAAATGGAAGATGATATTTGCAAGCTATCGTTTAGAATTTAAACATAATTAATTTGTTTACATTGAAATAAAATTAATAAACTTGGCTTATTCAGAGGAGCGATTTTCTGGAAAACTTATGTTTTTTCACGGATGCCACCTTTTCGTGCCGACAGCTTACTCAATAAACTATTTTACTATCGATTTCAGTGAACGAATTCAATAAAAGTATGCGAATTTTAAATCAACAGATTATTTACAGAGAGATTGCCGTTACTAATAGACTAAGCAAAACCAATTTATACTAATCGCAGTAGAAATATACAAGGAATTTAGGTATAAATTATGATAGTAAAATATTATTTCTCTTAAAATTCATAACAATGTCTTCGAAAGAAAACTGCTTTTCTTAGGTCGTACTAGTTTTACCGAACATACACATTTGATGCATGTCATCTGTTCAAATTTTGTCGTACTCTTATCTTCCTTTTATTTAGAGAAAAGTTTACCTCTATAGTAGTAATAAACCCATTAAAATAGATATACTCTAAAATTTTTGAATAAATTATGTTATGTATGAAGTAACGGTTATAAAAATCCTACTTATATTTACAATGTGACTTCCGTACATAATTACAATAGTCCGTTGTTTTGCTCCAGTGCGACGTTAATTAAAATACCTACGTACCGCACATAATTACAACCGTTTTGAATGAAAATATTAAAATTAATTTTATATTTCGAATTTTTTGTGTTAGCTTTTTAATTTTTCTAGACAGTCGTTCCATAAAAGTATTCCATGGTTTTGCAAATAACTTCAGCGGACAACAATGTTACTTCTTATAAATAAAGATTTACATATAAAATTAAGAAGTAAAAAGTTTGCTTAGAATATTTAATTAGCTTAAGCTGTGTTTTTATTCCATTTTCGCTTTTATTGTTAAAATGTTTATTACATAAGCGTTTCGGTGTTCATTGTTAAAAACACTTGTCCAATGTATTTTGAATTTTTTAACTGAGAATCCCGCTATTTTTGGGTGTATCGCATTTTAAGTATCTTTCCATACTAAAAATATTACATAAAGTGTATGGAATAATAGGAGAAAGATAGAGAGAAAATATTCATTAAGATACTAATTAAATTTTAAAAATTGGGACTTGAAATATTCAATTCATTTCTGAAATTTCAATAAATTCTTGTAACTGTGCTGAATTAAATGACAGTCATCTATAGTTTATTACTGAGTAACTATGTATAAACCCGAAGTTTAGAGCAGTGAAATGCTTGATGAGAAAGCACGATCTACTTTAAATTATTCTCCACCTATCTAAGAATAATTTGGTGGATATCAGCCATTAATAGACATTTCACCTGAGCTGTCTTACTCGACAGTTTTAATCGCTACGGTTTGTTACTCTCTAGGTCGAATCTGATCCAATTTCTGCAAAATAACCTTCTCTAAAAACTACTGACTACTATTAATGAGTAATTAAACCCTAAGTTTAGAACCAGTGAAATGTTTGATGAGAAAGCACGATCTACTTTAAATTATTCTCCACCTATCTAAGAATAATTTGGTGGATATCAGCCATTAATAGACATTTCTCCTAAGCTGTCTTACTCGACAGATTTAATCGTTACGGTTTGTTCCTCTCTAGGTCGAATCTGATCCAATTTCTGCAAAATAACCTTCTCTAAAAATAATCTTTTTGTCTTGGGTCTAAAAGAATTAAACGAGTCATAAGTGTCGCCACCCGGAATTGCAAATGGCTTTCTTAATCTAGACTCTCCATCTAAAAAGATGTAAGAGGGTGATAAGGCAAATCTTCTGTTGGCAAATGCAACTGCCTTCTACGATCTTCTCATACTACATGTGATACGAGAAAAAAATAGTATTTCGAATGAGACAGCGCGAAAATTAACAGTAGCAGCAGCCAGAACTGGCAACTTCTGGAACTAATGGCATTTGGGTTGGCTGAAGTGTTGACATCCAACAACAGTTGCTGAAATAGATTACCCAAGGAACTCTCAGTTATATACTGTGCAACCCGATTTTCATAGCAATTAACGATTGTGCTGTACTTTTTCTCGTGGCCTGCTGCATATTTTCTCAATTTTTTGCTGTTGAACTTTACTTTGTATAGCCATTTACGCGTTTGAGTACAAATTATTATTAACAAAATGGATGCTGAGTTCCGCTATATTTTGTGAAGCTGTTATGAAAATTTGTAAATTGGTAAGCGTTTTCAAAGTTTATTCAATTCGTCGATTTATATCATTAACCGTCCAAGTGGTTTCGACGAGATATCTCGTCCATCAAGGTCTGGCCAATTTTGCTAATGACGATATATCTCGTCGTCAAGATATTGCCGATTTTTTCATGATGATGAGATCAAGATCTGGTCAGTTTTCTTCTAATAATGAGAGACGACGAGATCTTGATGGACGAGATATATCATCCATCAAGATATGGTCAGTTTTGCTAATGACGAGATACCTCGTCGAGGCAATCTCCAGGAGGGTTAATTAAAATATTATTTTTGAAATGTCCTACAACTGGCGAAATGATAATCAAATGCCTTGTGTAATATTTTAAAAGTTTTTTATCCACCTATTGAGAATACATTTTCAGAAAAAAATTACAGAAATTATAAAAAAGATTCTATACCAACTGTTTTGCGTGCTTTCTACGGTGAAATCTTTGGAGAATCTTAAAAATAGAATCTTCTATTCCAAAGAGTTGCTATTTTATCTGTTTCTGTCTGCCAATGTTTTACAATCGTTCATGGCGTGTTATCATGGATAGCGTTCACGCCATTCTATTTCTGAATACATACTGCGATTGATTAAAGTGATTGAATGTTATGGCTTCTCATAATGAACCAAAAAGACTTTGAATTACTCAAGATTGTTTTGAATCAAAATATGTCGTCATAAAAATGTCTCAAAATAGCTATATGAACGAATTTTCAAAGGCTTTAAGAGTTTTAAGACATTCTCGTAGTATGTGAAAATCGCTTTAATTTGAAATTTGGAATATATTACAATATTTAAGTATATTTTCTCTCTATAGTTCATTTTGAGTTGCACAATTTCCGACTTGAAGGTAATTAGATTGTCCCAGAGATAGGATATCGTTAAATGCTCGCTAAAAAGTTTCCTGTGTACCTTCTTAATCCTCTTGGTATTTTGTTCTTCGCGTCGAAGCCTGTAGTGTCCAGCCTCTGATTTAGAAACGTGTTCCAAACTGTCACTAGTTTTAGGCAAGGAACAATTTGTTTTTCCTACTTGGATCTTCATTCCCTTGGAGTAATTGGATAGTTTTTCTCGACGAGATATCTCACAATTCACAAAAAAGACCAGATTTTGATAAACGCTATGTCTTGTCATTAGAAAAATTAACCAGATCTTGGACAAGATATATCGTCGAAACCACTTGGAGGGTTGAAGCTATAAAATGTAACCCGAAGGCCTTTGTAGAACTTGTTCACTATAACTTGTAAAGCAAAGGAATGAAAGTATTTTAATAGCATAATTTTTATTGAATTACACCGAAATTATATTGATGCACTTACCTAATATCCGCAGTATTTCTTTCAAAATTAAATAAGCACAAATCGAAAAAACATCTTTTAGAAAAAATGTTAAATTCTTTCATTTCCTTTTTCATATGATTATTTAGAACCCACATAGTTCAACCTGTATTCGTTTAAAATAAATAGATGTTAGTGATCGTGGTCATCCATAAATCAATTGTCAATTGGCGTGTGAAAGGTAAAAAATACTGCTAGTTTGCAGATGTCTAAAAGTGGAAATTGATAGTTGAAAGCAACCATCATTAACGGAAAGCAAGCTGATCTTATCCGCTATCACCCGCATAGAGTGGCACAAAAAGCCAATTTCATGACTAATTTTGCTTACCATCATTTTTCTTTTCAATTCATGATGAACAGAGGGGTGGGAGCTCCACCCTAGATTTATATCTCCCTCGACCCACTCACTCTCACTGGGGGTTAGACAATCATATTCAAAGATCCAAAGAAAATCTCGCTTACTGACGTCACTAAGTGGTAAAACAGTCTCTGGCATTGATTCAGGTAAAAGTGCTTTCTTTTTCCGCGCTACGTTCAGTTTTTAGTCATTTCATGTCTTTTTTGAGAAATAACAAGCCATACCATTAAATAGACAGGGCAATAATCCCGAAACCAGATGGCAGAGCTGCGCTGTAATAAATCAAAACAGATGACTATTACTCTGATAAAGAGAACGATTCTTGCCTTAAACAGCCCTTGAAATGCCCTTTTTTCGGCAGAAGTGGAAAATGAGTTTTTCATATCCATTTCTTCAATCCACTTCTAGTGGATGGTTGTTTGTTTTGGCGTTTTATGGCGCAGAAGCCATATTTGGCCAAGCTGCACCAAACACAGACAACTTCAAGTTAGGTAGTTAATTAACGTCGCACTGGAGCAACACAACAGGCTATTGACGACAGTCAGGGATCAAACCCGAAGTAAAACATGTTACGAAAGGGGAAAAAACCACTTCTAGTGGAAGAAACAGGTATTAACCATTATTTACGCGTATGGCGTGGTGAAAGATGGATTTAAGATCAGTTAACCCTCCAAGTGGTTTCGACGAGATATCTCGTCCATCAAGATCTGACCAATTTTGCCATCATCAAGATCTATCTAATTAATGACGAGATATCTCGTCACTAGGTTATTGCCGATTTCTTTATGATGACGAGATCAAGATCTGGTCAGTTTTCTTCCAATTACGAGATATTTTGTCCTTCAAGATCTGGTCAATTTTGCTAGTGACGAGATAGCTCCCCTGATCCGAATATATGGTCTATTTAGCCCTCGTGTTGTAAAAGATGATCCTAGACCAAACCAAACGGGTCTAAATATAGCATTTAATCAAGGAACAGCTCTCACTGAACTGTCCTTCCCCATTCCTGATTCTCATCTGGCTATAGTGTACCTAACCCAACACAAAAATAATTACCAGACGGTAGGGCTAATGTCTGGGTCATCTCAATGTCTTCTGTCAAAGCCATCAAATTTGAAAGACTAACCATGCAACTGAATTTGGTATTTAGTCTGGGGACTGTTATTTACCTAACGACAATCAATATCGATAATACTTACGTTCACCTAAGTTTTCAGTGCTATGCAAATTGACATTACCATATAGTATATGATTAATATAATTATACGACTTCCACAATAATTTCTTCCTTTTTATCTTATTCTGTATAAAGAGTGATAAAAAAATTCTTGGTCAAACTTTAAAGGGTGGTAATGCACCAAAATAACATTTTTTGTACAAAAACGTATGTCCGTAACTGTTACGTGTATATAATACAGAGCGCCGTTCGCAAGTCATTATTTTTTTAATTTCGTCATTCGCAACGTGGATTTCGCGCATGATGGAGCCTTACACGAATTCCGAAATGGCTGACATGCATCTAACGTACGGAACTGCCAATGAAAACGGAGAAGCTGCTCAAAGACTACCGTAAAGAGGTAATTGGTAGATAGGTATTTAATTAACGTCACACCAGAGCAACACAACAGGCAATTGGCAACGGTCCGGGATAAATCCCGAAAGGAAAGATCCAAGGACGACTCCTCGTGATTTTCAACCACGGTCAGATGACGAGGTCAACACCTCAGCTGGCTTCCCACTCCAAAATTCCACACCACGCCAACTTGAAGACATTTAAGGCCACGACCTACGACGGTCTTTGGCTGGACCGAGTTTCGAACTCGCAACCCCATGGTTACTAATCCGTTGCTCTTTCAACTGGGCTACAGCGTTCCACTGTAAAGAGAAAGACTGGTGTATTTAGAGAAATTCCTTACGCGAATATAAAGAAAAGGAGGATTAAATAAATACCAATAAATAATGATTCTTTTTACAAAAAGTTAAAAATAAAAATGCATCATTTTCAAACTGAAGACAATCCTAATACTGTTTATATAATTGAATATTTTTAAATTTTGGAATTGAATAGATATTGTACATAAATTGTATGAATTGTACATACGTTCGCATAAACCTAAGCGAGCTTTAAACCTCCAGTGGTTTCGACGAGATATCTCGCCCATCAAGATCTAACCAATTTAGCTAATGGACGATATCTCGTCACCAAGATGTTGCCGATTTTTTATGATGACGAGATCAAGATCTGGTCAGTTTTCTTCTAATGGCGAGATATCTCGTCCATCAAGATCTGGTCAGTTTTGACGATGACGAGATATCTCGTCGAGACAGCCACCAGGAGGGTTAAACAGCCTTTGCACGAAGTGTAAATCGGAGTTAAATATTTGAATCGTGAATATTATGCCTCAAAAACCTTTCCAAAATGAGTGAATCATCACATAAATTGTTATCACCATGTCTATGGAGTTACACGCTTGAGAAGAGGAGGGGAACGTTTAAAATTAATCCGCTCTATCGACTTTTTTCCCTCTTTCTCCTTGCGTTTGACCAAAAAAGAGCATACATATACAAATATATTATTTGATCGAACAAAACCTCAGGAGTACGAGAGCGGTTATCGCAATTTGGTCTCACTTCAAAACGATCTATAGAGATTGATTCATAGGGGTGGAATACATATTAAATTCGAGTTGGATATATGTTTTTTACTGTCTACTTAAGCTCATTTCATTTTTAAGTTTCGGAACACTTTTCCTCTCAATGAACTCACTTAATTCTTAAACACCGAGGTAATAACTCCATTTGAGAAACAAATTTATTCGCTGAATAAAATAAAAAAGATCACCATAAATATGAACTTTTATATTCATGTTACTTTTTTGTTGGATGAAATAGGGAAGCTTGTAACATCTTTTGAGATCATGAATATTTGTCAGCGCATGTGAGAAAGAAATAGTTTTATGTAATGGAGTCGAAAGCTACCCGTAGAATGTGCTTAGAAAGTGGCGTGTGATTTCATATAGGTAATAAAGAGATGTAGACATCATAATCTTATGCACTGAAACTGGTTTGACCATAGTTACAAATGAGTTTCGTACCCAAACATTGTTCTCTTTTGATTTTGAATATTTTTATAAAGAATTGAAAATCACAGAAAGATTATTGAAAATAACAGAGATTTAAAATGCTGATAGAAATTTCCTCATAGACTGCAATTTATAGCACCAAAAACCAATAAAAATGCAACCAAATTTTTGAATTCGTATCCAAAATTAAAAATTATTAAAATTATTAAAACAATAATATTCGCCCCTTAGAAATACAGCATTGATTTAATTGCATTTTGAAAAATGTCTCCAGGGTATGTAAATCTTAAGACGAAAAGAATTCAAGAAAAAGTAATTAAAATTTTGGAGCAGCGTTGCGGAAGGGAAGAAAGCAGTAGTTCGTTTTGGGATTTCAAAAAGCGTCACAATCCCTTTGTCTCACATTCGTTGAAATGCTTTGCGCTGACTGCCCATTTCGTCGCATAACTTTTGAAAAAGTTAAAATGGAAGAGTCGAGATTTAAACAAAATCTGTGATATAAATCCATTTATTCAAGAACCGCTTTTGTGAATCTGAAATTCATATTGTAGCCAAGATATGCATACAGAAAAAGATATTGCAAGGCTCAAATATGAATCGTTTTAATGCGTATAAATATCATGAAGTTAAGTGTATACGACATCATGAAGTTCACAAATACTCCTTGTGGAAGTCCGAATGACTCAAAAAGGCAGAATCCTTTTCAATACTCTCTGGAACATATTGTGTAATTTTTGGTTGATAATGTGTTCTCGCTTTTTTAAACCAGGTGCTTTGACTTTTACCCTCCTTGGATTATCATAAAAACCTCGATAAGAAAATTAGTTTCCAATAAAACGCATTTTTTAATAAAAAATTCTGAAAAGCATGTTAATATTTCCTTTTTAGCTTTTTATGGCACACCTTATATCCTGTTGAGCAATTTTGTAATCATTGCTTTGAGATTTCTTACTGATGGGAGAAATAATAGTTTATATTGAGCAATATAGATTTTATTCGCATTAAATTTTTCTCTCATACTTATGTATAATTTAGAAAAGTTTATTATATATATATATATATATATATATATATATATATATGATCTCCGCAGCATGGAATCACTTTTTATATTCCTACTACTTACTTAAAAGTTTAACAGCTTCTGCCTTTAAATTATTGCGCATTCTAATTTCTTTTGGAAAGGCCCCATGAATATCTGTTGAAAATCAATTTATTATGCGATATTTTATATTGAGGTAATTTTAATCGTGAAATGCCGTAAATGATCGTTCTTCCATAATGTTAATTCATAAGAGTAAGAAAGATAATTTTTCCACCACTTATTTTTCCTCATTAAAGCACATTGAAAATAAAACAGAAATGTTCATGTTTGAATGATAAGAGACTAATTAATTTTCAAAACGATTAACTGTCATTTTTTTAATTTGAAGGATGCAATATATCGAAATAGTCTGCGTATACAACTTTCATCAATTTACTTCCTAGTGGTATCCATATACTAAAGTGCTTTATTCGCACTTCTGTTACTAAGATAGTTTTCATCTTATGTGATATGCGTTCTGTCTAGTTATGACAAAGTTATAAGATAATAGATAGAATTTAAGGTACTCAGTGAACGCGAGGTAGTTGGTATTTAGATCCCAGATACCGATTGCTCAGTAAGAGCAGCGAAACTTCTCTTGGCGATCCTTGAAATCTAGGAAAAAGTAAATAAAAATCTTCTAGGAGTAATCATGCATGATGCTTGTTAACCTTCCAAGTGGTTTCGACGAGATATCTCATCGATCAAAATCCGATCAATTTTGTTAACGACGAGATATCTCGTCATCAACATATTGCCGATATTTTGATGATGACAATATCAAGATCAGGTCAGTTTTCTTCGACTCACGAGATACCTCGTCCATCAAGATTTGCTACTGGTTTCGATAATGACGAGATACCTCGTCAAGACAATAGACATAAACTAATAGATTTAATTCAAGGTACCCAGTAAAGGAGAGGACTGTTTGTCAGTCGTTTCTTAGGGGAGCTCAGATACCAGTTGCTCAGTTCCTCGCCAAGAGCAGCGAAACTTCTCTCGGCGATTCTCGAAATCTTTAGCAAAAAGTAAATAAAAGCTCCTAGGATCAATCATGCAGGCTGCGTGAAAAGTCCCACGCACTCTCATACCGCTTTCAATACTTCCACGAATTAAATAAACGGATGTACCACTCAGAGTTGTACTTCTGTACACAGTACTGGGAAATGGGCTCGGCGAAAAGTGGCCCGATAAGTAGAATCCCTCACTCCACAAAATGTTAATGGGGGTTGCGAAGTGTTTTCTTTTGGCAGCAGAAAGGGAAATAATATGCACTCGGTCCCTTCAGCTCCATCTGTGCCGCCAAAACAAACATAGGGAGCGAGGACCATCACATCCTCAACTATGATAACAGACGGGCCATCTCACAGAGACCATTGAAACGATCCCACTAATCTCTTCCCGTATGGCTGCTCACCGGGCCTTTTAAATACTTTTTCAACCTTCCCCGCGTTAAACCGATGGACTATCCGAGAGTCTTTTTATGAGTATCATTTCGTCACTCACGCTAAACTTATCATTTGGGTATTATCTTTTCCCTCGTCGAATAAGTACAGATATCTCCATGTCCCCATTCATAGTATAAGGACGTACAGTAGCTATTCACTATTTTCGCTCTTTTTGAATCGGATTTTTTTAGCAACCAGATGTTTCTCATAGGCGAAATGCGGATTTTTCTCAATTGCGTACGGAGCGTGACCATTTGTGTATCTTAATGGATTTTTACGTAAAGAAAGGTATATTTGACTTTCTAGTTTTCTATGGACATTTATTTGTAGTAACGCTTTGCAAAATGTTTTTAATTCCATCCCTGTATAATAAGGGGGCCACGGTAATCTGATTGGAGGAGTAACGGATTAACAACTGGAGGGTTGCGAATTCTAATCCAACCAAAGATCGTCGTATACAAGGGGGGCTGGTGCACGTTAAATATGTCGTGGCCTCAAATGTCCTCAAGTTGGCGTGGTGTGGAAGTTTGGAGAGTGGGGTGTTAGCTCTCAGGTATGACCTTGTCATCTGACATACACAATCTACGAGGTGTTGTCCTCGGTTCTTTCCCTTCGGGTTTGATCCCGGACCGTCGCAAATAGTCCGTTGTGTTGCACCAGCTTGACGTTAATTAAATACTTACCTGCCCTGTATAATAAGCCGGGTTTCTGTGACAGATACTTTATGAGATAATTTATGTCGCTCAATTAAGCGCTAATTTAACTTAAATACGCAATCGGACGTTTGTTCACGCTTAATCGTTTTAAAAAACATTGTGTGTTGTGAATATATATATATATATATATATATATATATATATATATATATATATGGAAAACTCATAATAATTTAATGTGAAAACCTTTGGAATTCATGTTTAAGTCAATCCATATGCAAAATCTTTGCAAACAGGAAAATCTCTTAATTAGCTTTACGGAATGCTATATTATTTTATTTTCTCTTTTAACTTTTATTGGAGCGAATCGATTTTGTCGAGGAAGTGATAGACTCAATGGACTATACAAATGAATGTATAACAACTTACAATTACAAAAAAAGTGTTGATATACCAAGACAATTAGGTAAACAAATTAACAGGAGCTTTTTAATCTAATTGATTCCCGATTCAATATGAAAACAAACACATTTCCGCGCTTTTGATCAGTTCGATTTATTTCGATAGCCTTCTTAACTCATTATTCATGCGGTTTTAATCCTCGGAGCGTCACGAGAGTTCTTAATAAAGTAGAGTTGCTTTTCCTCCACAACATACCGAATGACTAAATAACAATATCTATTGGTTGAAGCAATCCTAGAACCGACTTTTGGTCAAGAAAGTCAAAACTGGTTAGAAGTCGTGCAAGGAAGACTGAAGGCTGCATAACGGATATATGTTTGTGAGCCCTCCAGAGAGTTAACTGATCATTAAGAAAGAACTTATAATATGACAGCATTTTATTGTCACAGGCACTAAGAGATGGATCTCATCTATTTAGTAAAGATGAACAAAGCTGTTTATTTTAGTACAAAAGTGTTAAGTGTTATTGCTAATTTACGATAACAGTTATAACTAACAGTTAATATTAACAGTTTTGTAATCAGTTATCAACTAAATTTAACGGTTACTATTAACTGTTAGAAATTGACATGAATGGTCGCTTTTAACCGATATTAACTGTTTGAATTAACCATTAGGTAAATTGTAAAAAGTTAGCTTGAGCAGCTTTTTATTTCCATCAAATATTTCAAAAAAAATCAATATTTTAAGTTTAGTTTCATCTCAATTCACTGTTATCTCAATTATATTTATAGGTAAGTGTTAATACGTTCGATAACAGTTGCTAACTGTTATTTTGCAATAGCACTGTTATTTAAACTGTCATCGAAATAACAGCCCATCACTACTCAGCCACAGCGTAGCAAAAAGAAGAAAAATACAGCAAACCAATAAACCCATAGACGCGTAATATAAGTAGACTTAGCATTCGTTACTATTGAAAGGAGTTTCGAAAAGTGAGACCAACATATCGACTAGTAGTCACTTGACTGCTCCGTGAAAATTTGACTTGGTTGCCCAATTTGGCATCTTATCGCATCGTTTGGCGATATAGCATCTTATGACAGGGTAAATGGGGTGTGAATGCGCATTTCTAGAGTGTTGACAAAAATGGTGAAATCGCCAGTCTTCTATCTCGCGCAGACCAATCAGATGATAAATCAATGGATGAATGTCTTCTTCCGTCCTGTGAACCAATCAAAAGATAAATATTCGTTTCCACAAGACAGAGTCAAAAGTAGTAGTCTAAGGATCACATTACTACTACTTTTGGACACATGATTCTGGGCACATAAAAAGGTTACAATAGCTCACTCTACTTTTCTATTTCCTCTATGAATAAACCAAGCTAGGTAATTCAAGAAGTTAGGATTATTTCCACCCTCTGTTTTTTTAATAGTACTACTCAAAGGCCCAACAAAGTGCCCGTATAGGCAGGCTGTAACTGGTTGGCTGTGTTGTGACATTGTTCCCGACTTCAGGCTCTTCCCTGGTGGAGGCAATATGCAAAGCCCAGGCTGTAAGTACGCAGTGACGAATGAGGGGAACAGCTGACGGACTACAAAATAGACGTATATCTCTTTATTGAAGCGCTGGGATAAGGACCGCTGTCAGCGGCAGATAACGCTCTCCCACCATCAAATTGAGTTGGCTACCTCCCCGCCTCCAATTACTCTTAATCGTATTCGAACCATATCATTTCTCAGCATCTGTGAACTCATTTTCAATCGCTTCTGGTCCTGGATCACGCACGTACTAGGTTTTAATGACATGACGATGCGGGTTTTCCTTTCTTTTTTTTTTTCTTTTTAGATTCTGTTTTCGCAAATAGATTTCACGCTAGCCCAGGCCTGTAAAAGCTAGCCAATATCTAAAAACTGTTCCATGCCGTCATTGTTCAATCCCTTTTCTACTTTTTAGTGACTAAAATTTTCTAAATTTGGATGCAGCTTGCTCATTACGTTTCATTGCTCATACGCTCATTACGATTGTCATTATGTTTCGTTGTCGTTTTTATTTTCAATATCTCAAGCAAGTAAATATCTAAAAAATGCACCATGCCGTCATTGTTCAATCCCTTTCCTTCTTTTTAGTGACTAAAATTTTATAAATTTGGATGCAGCTTGCTGATTGATTGTCATTACGTTTCGTTGTCATTTTTATTTTGTTCGTAGGTGATGGGATGTTGGATTTGGGGATACTAATATTAACAGTTCTTTAATTAGAAGACTAAGCTTTGAATCAACAACTAAAACTGTTCAAACTAAAAAAGGGTGATGACACAATATTAGTAGCTGTGGACACAGTCAAGGTAAATATTGACTGTTAAATAAGAATGGGGAATCAATTTCACTGTATAAAGTAAATAAAAAACAGAGCTTAATGGCGTTAAAGTGACTAAAACTAATTTGGAAATGTGTATTGGATATTGTTAACTTGTAGATTTAATTTGAAAGTTTATTTCGTTTCGTGGGTATTTTTTCTAATAAATGTGCTTACAATTTATAAATGAGCTCTTTGAAAATCAAAGTTGTTGTTTCTCTGCATCTTTAAAATTTTGACCGTATCTAAGATTAGATAAAAATTGATCCGTAGAAGATCTCAAATGCAATGCATCTTAAATTGATACCATACCTGAATAAATACGCCATATTATAGCATAAAATTAATTTATCCCCGGAAGTTATAAAACATTGCATTTTCACTCCCATTTGCAAATATTTCCAAATACTAATCTATCATATTTGAGGTTTCTGTTTGATATTGACCAAAGCAATGTTACGTCCACGTGAAATATGAACACTTAAAATTTTGCTCTAAAAACTATTTTATACGTATTTTTTTTACGCCATTTGTAATCTGATATCCCACATGCAATGGAATGGTCCATTTGCCTTTTTCAACTCGACTCATTTAGATCTTATTATAAGTTTGTAGGAAGTTTTTAATAATGAAATTGAGTTTAATGGACACGTGTATGTCCAAGTAAATTCTTCAACTTTATACCTACGTATTCACCACTCTAAGGTAACTCCGTCCCCTTTGCTGCTTAGTTCTCGGTTTAATTAGCCATCGTTTAATTCGTGCACCAAGGGTGCGACTGATGGGCCTCAGACACCCCCAAAGTAATCTGAAAATAAAATTTCCTTCGATCTGAAAACATTACCTATTCGTGTTTAGCGTATTTGGTGAAAATTCTCTCCAATCTAATATTTTTCAGCAGGTAATTTTTAAATCTTGGTTAAAGCAGGAGTGTGGAATGAATTTCACCGTATGGAGCCAATCGAGAAGAATGATCGAAGTAAATTGCATGTTTTGGTGGTTAAAAAAACGTTTGGCAGTTATGGAATTTCCACAAGCAGTGGTTTTGTTCAATTTAAACTTTTTTATATACATTTTGCACAATAATTCACTCACAATCAGTAGTTTAAATTTAAAAAATTCCTTAATCTACCTATTTTATTGCCTTAAAAGGAAGACTGCACACTTAAGGGATCCATTGTAGAGTTTGAGGTAGAAAGTTCTTCCTCCCCAAATGATTACACCACTCCCAATGTGATGACCCCTTTCAGAGCCTTACCCAAAAAATAATCCTGGGTGCAAGCCTGCCTCATATAGCCAAAAAATTACCGTAAAGTGGCAAACCAAACCTTCCTTAAGTTAAAATTACACACATATATCAATGTCACCTGATATCAATCCAAAAGAGCATGCTTAGGATACTCTCGGACATCGTATTGCAGCCTTCACAACCCCACCATGAACCGCACCAGACCAAAGACGAGCTCCAGGGCGAATGGGACTCCTTGCCACATGAACTCTTGGACAGCCTTGTAGAAAGCATGTCTGCACGTTATAAGGCCTGCATTAGGGTCAGAGGCCAGCACATTTACTATCAAGTTGCTTTTAAAAGGTACTTCGGTGCAGGTACTTGGCCAGGAATTCATCCCGGATTGCATTATACTTAATTTTTGAACTTGCGTGCTCATTGAGTTATAACCATACTCTTTATTGTCAAAAATATATGTAAATGATGAAAAGTTTTCAGGATATTTCGCACGTCTTCAAAAGGCAAAATAATTCAGGCACAGAATACGTTTTCACCACAAATCACTCATTCGAAAATCTTCACTCTGAACCAAGAAATAGTTAATATTCAAGTACCGTTACAAATCAACCGTAACTCAGCGGACGACGAAGCCTAACTCAACAAGGGAGTCCTTCATCAAATAGTGTAATACTCGTCACTCTATCTTGGAGGCTGCAATCGTTATCCCATATATGGGAAGAAATAGCATCGTAATAAAGCTCATACCTAAAAAACACCCTCGCCTTAAGCGATTCTGTGAACAGTTTGGTTCACGCGCCATACGTTAACGCTTTTGAAAAGCGTGTCACCCACTCAATGTAAAAGCCTACTCCATACCTTCCCGTCATATCGAGCTCGTTTTTTGATAGATTGGTACTGGGCCATCTTATCGCTATAATACAGTTTCTGCACTTTAAAAAAGTTGACTTCTCTTTTTTCGCAGCTTATCGCTCTAAAAGCCCAGAAGGTCCGACTCATGGCAGAGTAAGTCGCGTGAGGGAGAGAGAGGTTTGGGGTCTCATTTGCTCCACTTTCTAAGCCACCTACCTGAAAAATGATTTCTCTTTCTCAGTGGAGGCTCTCATCACTTCAATCGATAGAGAGGAAGAGGGAAAAAATGCTTGGAGATCCTCTTTTCCTAAAAATCTATTAGTCTGCTAACTCGCGAGGCGGGCAGTACTTAGCTGCGAAAAGTTGCAATGTTGATAGATGAGGCTTGGTGGAACGGACTACATTTGAATTCAGCTGCTTGGTTCCCAAAATGTGAAAATTAAGCTATGCAGATTTCGGTTCCGAAAGGAACTCGCCAGGCTCTGTATCATGGTGATAGTTCATTTTGTATTCGCGGACAACTCGCTGAGGGATAATCGCAGAGTATAAAGAATGCGGGCATTTTTTATCTATGACTTTGGTGGCCCGTGTAATCACAAGTATTCCCTTGCTTCATTTCATCGTGTTTTAAATTGGATTGAATGTTTCATTGCATAACCATCATACTCTTCCGGGAAAGCAATGAAACACCTTAAATCTCAGTGTAAATAAATTGCTATTAAAATTTCAAAGATCTTGTATGGATAGGTGGCTCGGTGGGTTTACCCACTGTGTTAACAACTTGCGAGAGAGGCCCAGGTTCGTTTCCTGGGCCTCTCTCGACCTGGTATAACTTACCTTGGGTGTATTTCTCTCTTCTCTGTCAGTAAAACTTTCCTTGTGTGTGTATGTTTATTACTTGGCCTTGTCTGTCGTGTGTTTGGCGTAGCTTGGCCAAACATGGCCCTTGCGCCATAAATCTAACCAACCCGTAAAGATTAAGTTGAGTTGCTTAACAAAACTCCAGAAAGAAAGAAAAAGTTTGGAAAGGTATCTCTATCAAAAGTGCTTTTGCAAATGAGGAGAGATTCAGAATTTTCATTTTAACTGAGAAATGGTCATTGTTATCTAATTTATATTTAATTTTAAAATAATATTTTACAACTGTTGCGATTTACTTTCTGGTTTGTGTTATGATTCTGAAATGTTTTTCACAATTCTTGAAATTTTATTTTAAGTTTAGAGTATAAACCCTCGATTGTTAAAAGAATATTCTCTACTTAACTTCCATATCTTGGCAAATTGATAACTTTACATGCATGCATTTTGTAATGATTTAAGACCATGTTAACTCGACAAATTCCATCTGCTTCACTTCACTCGCATTTAACGAAAATATGTTCTGTCTATGGGACTAAAAGTAATTACCTAATAACTATTTCAATTTCAAGCTTCATTTTCGTACTTCTGGAATACGAAAACCTAAAAATGTTTAATTTTGTGAACAGATTATATTTTCATGTGTAATGACAAAACTATCCCCATTTCCCGTGAAAGGCAACATGTATATTCGCTTGAAATATAAACTTTTCGCTATTATTAAACCCCAAGACACAAGATTATTTGTCTTCGTTTACTTATAATACCAAATGACTGGATAATGGGATTGTATACAAAATAACCTGTAACAAGAATAATCAGAGTATTACTCTGTGAGAGATATTCTGCTTGATGATGTTTAATGATATTATTTGTAAACTTTTACACAAAACTAATTTTGGGTTTTGGTTACTTCAAAAATATTCCTGTTGATTATGCTGTGCGAATTCAGATGAACCTAACGGTAGTTTCTATTGCAGGTAGTATTTTGCTCTGTGTGTGTTTCTCGTGATAAACTTTTGTGTATTTGAATTTTGACAAATTTAAGTTTTGTTTCTGATATTAATAAAACATGCCACTAATTCAAGAAAACTCGAGAAAAATAAATTTCAAGATAAGTGTAATATAATCGAAGCTGAAGATTTGTCCACTAATTGTAATTTTTAAGTAAAATTTAATTTAAATGCTGCACACACACTTAGAAATCGAAACTTCAAAATAATATATTAGGTGAAATAGTGGCAATATTCTATACTTTTTTTAGTGTAATATTCTATACTTTTGAGTGTAATATTCTATACTTTTGGGTGTAATATTCCACATAACAACTGATAAGTTTTAAATTAATCTGTATCAAAGTTCTGTGTCGAAATAAAAATAAAAATGACAGTATTATGAAAACTAAAAAGTTCGCATTTTTTGCTTTCAACTCATTTTTACTCGCACAGCATAAAACTATAACTAAATAACTATTTTATTTTTTAGAATCAGTTTTTGCGGTTGTAAAGCAAGATAAGGAAGTCTCAATTGTTTCACTCAAACAACAAATAGAAAATGACAAACCGGTCATTGTCTTCCTTCCCAACGAAGTTAGCGTAAAAAATTAAATTGATTAAACCAGTGCTTATTCATCGAGTTTTTTCACTCTTCCGCGAAGCCCATTATCATCAGATACATAAACACTTTTTAAGAAAAGCAAAAAATGAGCGTTTTTTAAAAACAAAGGGAAGAACGATACCATCATTTCCTATGAATCCCCAATCTCTAACACGGCCTTGGAAAAGAAACTCCGAAATTCTTTAATAGATTTTTTAATTTAGCAGTTGACAAATTGGAGCATCTTAAAAACTTTAAAATGGAAAATAACCAGCGAAAAAGTAAAGAAAGTGGTTTTCATGAAAAAAAGGACATTCCAAAATGGGAGAGGGGGAACAGTTTAGAGTGCCTTGACTTCTTAAAACACATTAGGATTATTTAAGAGCCACTTCTCGGAAGGAAATGCATATTCATAAAACTGAAGTGAAAGAGATGGTACACCTGAACTCTGAGGGAAGAAAATGACATTTAAAATGCAAATTATGTATTACTATGTCATGTCTTTTTTCCAACAGGTGTAATTAGCCTTTCGGGTTGTTTTTAAGATTTTTTGACTTTTTGTGGTTCCGTGAATTGATTATTTCTCTATCGAATCTCGTAAATTGAGTCAAATGCGGCGCTTAGCATATTCGTCATCTTTTAAATGCGTAAAATAGTACGTTGATAATGTGCCTATTGCATGCGATTATTCAAGATGTACTTAATACTTTTATCTTATTCTGCTTTAACTTCGAACGCGATCTCATTTATTGTCTTAGAAACAACGATGTGTTTAAATTTTCGTATAATTTATTTTTAGATGGGTAAGTAGTTAATTAACGTCACACCAAGAGCAACATAAAGGGCTATTGGCTACGGTCCGGTATCAATCCCGAAAGAAAAGATCCTAGGACAATACATCGTAATTTAGAACTGACGAGGTCAACACTGAGCTGGCACCCCATACTCAAAACTTCCACACCACGCCAACGTGAGGAGATCTGAGGCCACGACAGATTTAACGTGCACCAGCCCCAGGTACACGACGGTCTTTGGTTGGACCGAGTTTCGAACTCGCAACCCTCCGGTTGCTAATCCGTTACTCTTCCAACTGGGATACCGTGGCCCTTTTCGTAGATAGAATTATAAAAATAAAAATTTGCAAGAAAACATTAACTCTCTGAGGGCCAAACACGCTTATACCCGTTCTGCAACCTGCATGACTTCTAACCACTTTTGACCTTCTTGACGAATAGAATCTATCCTACGATTCTTTCAACCAATACATGTAGTTATTTAGTCATTATATGTGTCGTGGTGTAAAAGCAGTACTATACTTCTCAGAAATCTCTTGAAGCTCAGGGAAGAAGCCCGGTTGGAAGAGTAGACCAGCTACCGGAGGGTTGCGAGTTCGAATCCTACCAAAGACCGTCGTGTACAAAGGGGGCTGGTTCACTTTAAATCGGTTGTGGCCTCAAATGTCCTCACGTTGGCTTAGTGTGGAAGTTTGGAGAGTGGGGTGCCATCTCAGGTGTGACCTCGTTATCTGTCCGTGGTTCAAAATTACGTGGTGTTTTCCTTGGGTCTTTCCTTTCGAGTGTGATCGCTAACCGTCACCAATAGCCCGTTGTGTTGCTCCAGTGCGACGTTAATTAAAATACCTACCTACCAGGGTCACATGAGAATATAAATATGCTATTAATTATTTCATGACTTCCCTCAAATGCAAGAGAAATTTCGAAATAAGCATCCACATGTCTCTAGAGAATTCTTTAACTATTTAAAAAGTTAACAACGCAAATATAACCTTTCATTTTGGAGAGTAATGACTTTGCCTTTTAAAAATTGCTTATATTTAAGTCCACAAGCTCGTGTGTTTTGCTTCGAGATTGGTAATTTTATGTTTAAAAAAAACGAAACTGTTCAAATTGTAAAAGACCGTCTGCTGCCAATACATTTGTGCTTTGCAATTATTCTAACAATGCTCACTTTTAAAAATATTTCTCTTCGGCCATTTAAATGCGGTTATCCCATAACAGTCAATAGCCCGTTGCGACGTGCCACGTTAATTCAACTACCTACCCTAAACAGTCAAGTGGCATTTAGCTATACTTATATAAGATATTCGAACTAATAACAAACAAAAAAGAAAATGATACAAATTGAAAGTAATAGACTTATTAAGCAGCGCGCTGTGATTATAAACGTATAATCCCTCTTATTTATAGGATAGCCAGTACATCTAACAATGTAAACCGATGTATTTATTAATAGGAAATATGATAGATTGAAATAAGTAAACCAACGTTTCAAATAAAACTTGCAGAATAATTTTTTGTGGAATAATTTTTCAAGCAATTTACAGTATAAATAACTCTGTTTCTTACAGAATACAAAATCAGCAACGCATATGGTAATTATTTTATTCGACAAAATAAAGAAATATTGCTATTGGATGTGTAGAGTAAAGTTTTGTAAAATTTATATATGCTAATATAAAAAAAAATTGAAGCTTATACTCAAACCTACATGAGGTACACTCACTTAGGATCATTTGCCGAATTCGTTTGTCTCCTTATAGGTTTCTTGAGTTAATCTTCTGAATGTATAATTTGCAAATCTGAGTATTAGAATTAATGTAAGCAGAATAGTTTTGAAATTACCAGATTGAACGGATAAATATTCAGGAACATCTTTTGAGTTAATGAATGAATCATAAAAAGAAAATCATATTCAAGTTATTAATAAGGAATTGAAAATAAAAGTAGAAATTAAAAGTGGTTTTCAAAATTTCAAGTGTTAATCTGTGTGCTGTAAATTATGGAAGTAGGAAATTTTTTTCACATTTTATTTGTCGAACAAACTTTATCTATTAGGCTAGTCTTTATCATGCCATGCACATAATATCATGCGAATAGTTGAATGAAAGGACTTGCAATAAATAATTATTTTAGATTTAATTTTTTAAGGAACTTCCACTATAGATAAAGTATTTACTGCATGAAATTATTGATGCATACTTTACTGTTATTTTCAAAATATGTCACTGAAATTTGCAGAAACGAAAAGAGGACTATTTGTCCTCTTTTATTAAAATGTTTACTCCAGCTCTTCCCTTATTAAAATGACCTCTTTTCATTTATCTCACTATGCCGAAATTATTTAAAATTTTATTACATGGTGCAGCTCTCCCCTTATGAAAATGACCTCTTTTCATTATCTCATTATGCCGCAATTATTTGAAATTTTATTACATGGTGCAGCTCTCTTTTTATTAAAAATGACCTGTTTTCACTATCTCATTAAGCCGAAATTATTATAAATTTTATTATATTGCATGTGTATCCTCTCTCCTTATTACAAATTACCTCTTTTCGTTACCTCATTACGCCGAAATTATTATACATTTTATTACATATAATGCAGCTCTCTCCTTATTAAAATGACCTCTTTTCACTATCTCATAACGCCGAAATCGTTTAAAATTTTATTACATGTGCAGCTCTCTTATTAAAAATTACTTCTTTTCGTTACCTCATTACGTCGAAACTCTAAAAAACACTGGGAATTCAAACAATTGGAATTTGAAAATATTCTGTCGCTGTTGGTGTTAAATAGATTGCGTAGTTAATAGCGAATTTAAAATATTTCAATTACAATACCACATAATTTATGCTCAGAATTCTCCAATTACCTGCATATCCGTGGACTCGAAGAAACACACTTAAACGAATTTACTGAAATACTCATAAACACACATTAAAATTAAACAACACTTAAGAATGCTTAACGAACCGCATCCCCTCCGAATTTCTCAGCAGTTCCATTCAAACAGGAGAAAAAGATGCGTTTAAAAAAAAGAAGAAAGTTCATCAACTCGGAATACTCGAAAAATTAATTGCCCAGGAGGAGGAAAAAAAAGTTTAAAAAGTTGGTAAAAGAAAGAGTGGAAAGTGAAGAAAACCTAAAAGTCGCTGCCTATCTGTTTCCATGGCGTTCAATTAAAATGAGAGTCTTTTTATCTCTCAGATGAAAAAAATAAAATAAAAAGAGGCGATTTAATTGAAAAAAAGCGGAAAATAAAAATTAACAAACTAACGAATTTTTAAATCAAGTTTCTTAACGATTTCATAAGTGGCTGTGATTAAGGCGTTCATCTTTCTTTAAGCTGGGCAAATGTAAATTAGGGTGTCTCGTTTACTGTTACAGATTGAGTGAGAAAAAATACCAGCGAGCAGATGAGTATTTTAGAAAATATTTATAAAAATAGAGGGAGGGAAACAAATGATTATTTGAAACTTGCGAGGTGAAAAAAAATTGTCATACTCATTTCTGACTGACATTATTAAAAGCGAGTGGCAACACTTATATCTCCATCAAATCTTTTTTCTGTTTCTAATATTTTTTCTGTGTTTAATGAGCTGTAAGCCGAACAGCGCACTGTATGTGAGCAACAGGGCGTTTTATAAGGTTATGCTACTTTTTTAAGGTTATTTTTTCAGTTTCCCTCTCTGATGTGTTTTATTCTTTCCTTTTTAACTGTGCGTTTTCTAGGGCAGAAATTCTGAGTGATGATCAAATATAAAAAAGAAAGGGGAGAGTATTTTTCAGTAGCACACACATTCTTTTCTGCAACTAGATCATGAAAAAAGAAGCGCGAGTTTTTTTCCTAGCGGCGACTAATGATTAAATAAATCCGCGTCTAACGCACAAATTTACGCACTAGCTCCGTTGTAAGGGTGCGAAGCGTTTTATTTGGCGAAAGAAAGATTGAATGACTTTTTTGTTCCCAGCTGTTGATCAATTTAATTTTTTCTACTTTGTCCTCCATGAGTTTTTTTTATTTTACCCCCTTCTCTCTGCATTGAAAAGAAATGCAATTTTAATAATGATTAGATATCAACAATAATTTAGGTATTTGACGCGTTATTGCATGATGACAAAACATTCTTGTTTTCTAAAACTATCGCAATGCATACTGTATCTGTTGCTTTTATTCACATCCTTTATTCTTTTTTATCCTTTTTATTATTATTTTATCCTTTTTATTCACACAGAAATTGTTTCAAATAAAAGTGCTAGTTCATAAGAAATTGGTATTAGAAGGATATTCAGGGTAAACAAACATACGAAATGCGAAACATTTACTTCCGCTACCCAAGTGCTCATTTCGGCAACATTTGACGCTTAACCCTCCAAGTGGTTTTGACAAGATATATCGTACATCAAAATCTGACCAATTTTGCTAATGACTTGATAACTCGTTATTAAGATAGTGCCGATTTTTTTATGATAACGAGCAAAACGTCTTCCATCATCAGGACAGAAGCCATGAGAGGAAAACACAAATACGACTATTGTTATCCTAGAATAGTTTAGTCACAACTCACTTTTTCTAACTAAATCTTTGCAGGCGGGGAAGGTATAAAGGCAGGAAGCAGTAGCGGCATTCACTAGTGTGTTCGATAACGTAAAAATAGATAGGCTCTATGATATCAACTCGAGAGTGGATCTCGGAGAGAGAGAGAGAGAGAGATTACCACTTTAAAGTGTTCACTTCACCGAAATGGCCATCGACGATTTTTACGTTTTCTAGTTATTTTTAAAATTTTTGCCTTTTACTACCAGTTTGACTAAGGTTTTCATCTGTTTATCTAATAAAAAGTCGAGCTATGAATCGTTTCCAAGTTAAAAGTCAAGCGAAGCAAAATGTCGTCAAAAAAGAACACTGGGAAAAGCGATACTTGACGTAACGCAAGCCGCATTGAAGCCACTTTTTAAAATATAAATATTTGCACGATCCCGTATCCAGTTTTTCATTCCGAATAAAAAGTCACATTTGGCTGAACTTCAGAAGTGATAGGTATGTATCCCCACGTCTCAAGAATTGCTTTCCTTCATGCGATACCTCTTTACCGCTGCAGAAGAAAGAGCAGACGAAAAAAAATCGACAAGATTCTTTACTTCAGTTTCCAGACGAACCCTCTGACTTCAAGACAGAGTGGGGGAAGGAAGCCCTTTGAAACATCCAGGAACAATGCCATCCTTTCAGTCCAACTAAGCTCACGTTCAATTGATCCAAATCAGCAGATTTCACTTACGTCTTATTAGTCAAACTTCAGGACTACTTCATTACCAACACGGAGCTTTTGACACTCTGGCGGAATATTATTGCACGCAGGGTTCTTCGTATTCGACTATTGACATTTTTGCGGCCACACATACACGACGCAGTCTAATAGAAACGATTCAGTTTAATTTCAAGCGCAAGCGGACATTGTCAAATTATTAAAGTTTATATTAATCGGCAGTAAGCCTCTGCATTTAAATTGGACTCACTATGAATAGCCTCCGCTTCCTGCATTAGGCAGAATGCCATTAACGTGTGTTGCGCAGTTCATTAAGTCTGCATTTAACATGATGAAGACTGAATATTACAATCGACATTTATCCCGTAGTTATCATCCGTTTAGCGATCGCTGCCTTCCCAAGAGAAATATGTCAAACATTCAATGATATACTTCGGCTGAATCATTAACGTGCGTTTCCAAGTTGGACGAGTCAATAGCTACCCTCATTTAATAACTTTGACAGCGAGCTCCCCGCCTCATTGCAAATTAAAGCCTCAAAATATAATAACGGTCGGGGGCCGTTCTGCAAATGCGCTGCAAGTTCCCGGAATCTGCGATCGAAGGCTCATCGCGATTCGGATTGTTCGCTCGCTGTTACGCAAATATTTAAGCAGCGAATAAATGAATGAGTGTGCTCTGGGATTTTCGGGCAAATACATCAGAATGAAAATCGGACGTGTTTTCATAGATGAACACTAGTTCTTACCGATTACTATATTAAGATTGCCATTTGGGTGAAATAGACTTCACTGTTGTCTCTTAGATGACAGATTCGTCTCAAATCTGCAAAATTGCATAGCCATATCAGCCGGCTACTACGGTTTGTTCCTACGTTATGGATTCTGTTATCCCGGTATCTGGCCATGTGTCAAAATTACGAAGTGTTGTCCCTTCGCGATTCATTCCGGACCGCCACCGATAGCCTGTTATGTTGCTCCAGTGCGCGACGTTAATTAACTACCTATCTACCTAGGTTATGAATTCTGTTAACCAAGTATCTGACCATGGTTCAAAATTACTAGGTGTTGTCTTCGAATCATTTCTTTCGGGATTGATCCTGAGCCCTCGCCAATAGCCCCTTTGTGTTGCTCAGTTAAACATAAACTAAACTACCAACCAACCAACCTGTTATCCAAGTACGAAATTACAAAAGCATTTGTTAAAAGATGTCGTAAACAGATCCATCCATTGAGCATACATTCCAGCTACTACGGATTGTTCCTAGGTTTTATTGATTTTATTATCCAAGTAAGAAATTACAAAGTATTTGTTAAAACTCCTAGTAAACAGATAGATGAGAAGTACGTCAATTGAGCATACCTACCAGCTTCTACGGATTGTTCCTAGGTTTTATTGATACTATTATCCAAGTACGAAATTACAAAGCATTTGGTAAAGCTCGAAGTAGACAGATCCATGAGAAATCGGAATCCATTGAGCATGTAATTCATCCCTTATGAAATGTGACTTGCTTCTGCGGATTCAGATAGCTGAGTCCCGATTTAAGGAAGCCTTGCTATAACAACGAAGGTTCTGGAGAGATCTGGAGAATACATTAAATCAAATATTTAGTTAATTCAGCAGAAAGAATATTAATCCTGGAGTTTGAGATTCATCAGTAAAGAAAGGTTTAATTTTTAAAAGAAAATTTTCAAGTTTTGAGAACAAAATACCGTCGAAATAAAAGGTAAGCATCCCTTAAGGTATCAAATATTATATACACTGAGCAAAAGTAGTCTTTTTTCGTCAGGTGGTAAATGATAATTCACCGGGCTTGGGACACTTATGGAAAAATTTGGTAGGTTTGTATTAAAACTTCATGTTAAAAGTATTGCCTGCAATACTTGTACTCATGCAACACTTTTTCTAGATTAAAACATGAATTCAAATGCACCGGAAGGTTTGTGGAAGTTGGAACTAAAGCTCGATTCTAAAAATAACCCTACGTTTAACCCTCCAAGTTGTTTTGCCGAGATATCTCGTCCATCAAGATCTGATTAATCTTGCTAATGGCGAGATATCTCGTCATTGAGATATTGCCGATTTTTTTTTATGATGATGACGAGATCAAGATCTGGTCAGTTTTTCCTAATGCCGAGACAACTCGTCGATTAATATCTGGTCAGTTTTGCTAATGACGAGGTATCACATCGAGACGACCACCAGGAGGGTTAAAAATAGTAGCGCAAATTATGTTTAATGTTCCCAATTAGTTTCAAACAGACAGTTTAGCTGTCAATAAAATGTAAATAAACGAGTTATCTTTTTTCTTACTAACTTTTTCCTATTAGTATGTCAACATCATTTTACATATATGTCAGTTCCGTAGAATAATTAGCAATGATTCGCTTGATCCGTTACCCAGAATCTAACTTTCAATTATAACTTGTCTCAAATGAACAAATCAAACTGTACAAACAAGAAAAATTCAATCGACTCAAAAATCAAATGTATCTGGCTTTCTTAAAAAGTATAAATGAGGTTTTGATCGACATCATTAAAAAAGGTTATGCTTAATTTCTCTTTTAGTGATCTAGTCAATGCAAAAGTATTTTATATTTTATTTGTTGATTTTTTTATTTATCAAAATTACCTCAGCGATTATAAAAAGGAAGTCAAACAATAAGTATTTCTAAAAGTGACTAACAAAGATGATGGAAATAGTCAATAGCTAGTGGAACAAACAGTCCACCAACATAAACCATCAAAGTAAACAGGATGAAACTCCTCTATGGAAAACTAGAGTTTAAATATGTTATCTTAGAATAGCGAATTGTATTCAAAGATAACCTCTAGAGTTTTTCATCTTGCTTATTTAGGTCCTGGTGATGGTGGACGTTTTGTTACATCGAAATAGTTTATAACTTGTATCATCTTGTTTCAATCTTTATTAGTCATCTTTTGAAGCTTTTAACCCTCTAAGTAGTTTCGACGCGATATCTCGTCCATCAAGATCTGACCAATTTTGCTACTGACGAGATAACTCGTTATCAAAATACTGCCGATATTTTTATGATCAAGATCTGGTCAGTTTTCCTAATGACGAGATATCTCGTCCATCAAGATCTAATCAGTTTTGCCAATGCCGAGACACATTGTCGAGAAAACCACCAGGATTGTTTGCCTACCAGTTTGACTGAGCCTTTTGTCTTTTACTTTATGTAAAAGGAAAATAACGACTAGGAGAACTCGTTTCCTATACGGCATATGTTACATACATTTGAAAGCGTTACGTCAACGGAAATGGCATTGTCCTTTCTAGGGGATTTCCTTGCATTCACTTTCCCATGTGTGTGGTCAGTAATAAAGTTGTGTATGGGGTCAGTAATAAAGTCGTGTGTGTGTGATCAGTAATAAAGGCATAAAGTCATAATTTATTAGTCATCTTTGGAAGCTTTTAATATTTTTCTACCAGTTTGACTCAGGGATTTGTCTTTTACTTTATGTAAAAGGAAAAATAACGACTACGAAGAACTAGCTTCCTATACGGTATATAATGCATACATTTGAAAGCGTTACGTCAACGGAAATGGCACTGTCCATTCTAGGTGATTTCCTTGCATTCACTTCCTCGTGTGTAATAAAAGAAGACCGAAATTTCTAAATTGTAAATTCGGCCAGCCAAATATTAGAATGTGGAGGTGAAACGATGGCCACAGCTGCCAGTGAATGCTGATAAGAACGTGCTCGGATTATTAAAATTCCTGCCTGACTATGCGCATATCTTTGAGATGGCCAGTGTCCAGCCACTTCCTCGGCCGAGTGATCATAATGTTGGATTGACAGCTAGCGCCCGGAAAGCGGTTTTTTATCTGGGCAAGAAGGAAGTTACAAGATGAAAACAACGACAGCTTGAGAATTTCGTGGATAAAGAAGGGCAGCAGCAAAAAGCGGGAAAGGGAGTCTTTTTAGAAACAATCCGTCGCGAGCGAGAATGCAAAAGAGAAGAAAAAATAATAAATTCAAAGCGGAGATCAAGTTGAGGAGGGAAAGTCGAATAAGAGATTCCCCCAGAAATAGCACAAAGCCTTAACCGTGATAGAATCCATCGTACAGCTGTTTTCCAATCCAAATTCTCCTCAAGCTCCATCCCTTCCGAAACCAGCAGATATCGCCTATCGAACTTTATATTGCATACATGTTTTACCATGTCTCCGAAAGCATCTGCATCCGAGTCTACTGTAAGGAAAACTGAAGCTTTCTAACGTCTTTTAGACGGCTGGCCGATTCCATGCTTTCTAGCTTGTCCCTACATCACTAGTAGCGATATATTATTCGTCCTTACACTTGCACGAGCAAGGATGCGAATGGATGAGACTGCTTGCTCTCCGCTATCTTTTTGCGTTCTCCTTTCTATCTCTCTTTGGGTTAGAAGCAGCAAAAACTACTTATTTCCTTTCACTTCCCAAGAGTCGGCTGAAAAGGGAGAAAACATAAAGTAACTGGGAAAAAGAAGAGGCAAATTCTGTTTCAGTGATCGGCAGGCAAGTGTTTGCTGATGTAAGCTCACCGACGCACTGCTGCCCCAAGTAGGTACGGTACTTGGAATTGCAAATATCTCTTTAACGGAAAATACTCTCGCTGCAATTCTCGCCTCCCGAAAAGAGGGGATAGCTATATTGCTTGGCTATTTCCGAAAGAACTCACTCCATTCTCTCCTTGTTTAGAGAATCCGCTTTGCGGTGAATTTTCGGCTGAGACTGGCAAATAAAACGGTCTCCATTCCCAGAAGGGAGCGTTTCTTTGCAAAATTCAATTACTCCGCGCGATTGGAGTGCCTAATTCGCCTAATTATCTGGACGCATAAATTTATTAGCCGGAATTGAGTGATTGGGCTTCATTCGAATAGTGAACGGAGGTTGTGATTGGGTAATTTTAATATCTGCCGAATAAATGATTACTCGCTTAATCGGCGGAGACTTGTTTGATTTACGAGGGCCACACTTCGTTTGTTGAATCCAAGTATTTAGAGGTGAAACGTCTGTTGTAAACATGCATGGTTGACGTTGAGCTCTTTTTTACTTGTAATTTTTAAAACACGAATGTGGTATTAAATTACATAAAACCCGTCATCATTTTAAATAGTTTGTTGGCTTACTAACCCTCCAAGTGGTTTTGACGAGATATCTCGTACATCAAGATTTGACCAATTTTGCTAATGGCGAGATATCTCGTCATCGAGGTATTGCCAATTTTTTGATGATGACGAGATCGCAAAATCGGGTCAGTTTTCTTCTAAGGAAGAGATATATCGTCCACCAAGGTCTAGTCAGGTTTGCTAATAACCAGATGCTTCGTCGAGACAACAGCCAGGAGTGTTAATTATAAATTATTCGGTATTTCTCATTTCGAAAGTAATTAATGATCATTAGGATTTTAAAGCATGCTTCATAATTTGTTACTAATTATGTAACTTTTTCATACTTATCACCAATTTCTTACCGTTATGCATTTCCCAAAGTGTAGATTTGGTTACACAGGTTTTAAAGTCTACTTAAGATACAACTTTAGTTAAAAAACAATGCTGCTTCAAATGCAATCACTATAAATAGAAAGCATAAAATTATGTGCAATTTTTCTTCTTCATTTGTAGAATAGAACGTTTCCTTTTTAAGTGCCGTCATCTGACCGTGGTTCAAAATTACGTGGTGTTGTCCTCGGATCTTTCCCTTTGGCATTGATCCCGGACCGTCACCAATAGCCCGTTGTGTTGCTCCAGTGTGACGTTAATTAAAATACCTACCTTTTTTAAGTGCATGTATTAAATTTTAATATATCCTTTCAACCAAATTTTGCTTATATGAATTTATTGAAGAAAATAAATTCATAGCAAGCAAGCTTGAATAAACACAATCGTGAAAGTTAATTTGATATTTTAATCTGAAATTCTTAAGTTAAGTTAATTTGATATATTAGTCCGAAATTCTTAAAAAACACAATTAATTATCTCTTTCAACTTAGGTATATCAACTAAGGAGTAAATGTTCACAAGTGGCTTATGATCATATTATCTATATTCTTCTGTGTCATTGTTGAGATATATTTTTTATATCACTGCTGTTTAATATTCTACTACTATTAGAAGTGTTACAACTACTGATAGTTGGCAGTATAGAACACTGCATGAAATTCACAACGCTAAGGGCAGCGAACATTATGTGGTAGTTGTGCTCATTGCATGAGGTTCGAAATTGTTAACGATATGGATTTGATATCAATTCACGTTAGAAATCATCATCCACGGCATTAAGCATTACAATTGTCCCATCAATGCACTAACGTATGAAATATACCAATTAGGGTAGGTTGCATTTGATCATTACTTCAATATCATTAGGAAATAACAGCCTGAATTGCACCACTAATATTAATCTATGGTACAATTGAAATATTTTGAGAAATATTTCAGAATAAATAACACAATCAGTTGCCGTGTTCAAAACTACGCAAAGTATTTTTTGAATCCACAATTTTTGTACAACTAATGTCAAATATACGTGAGCATGGTTCCTGGCCAACAGAGATAGTTATCAATGAAGTTACTGAAAGGGATGACTTTAATGGCCAACTGGTGTAATCAACATCGGGTAAAGGACTTCCTAGAGATTTATGACAGCAGACAATATGCGGTTGACGTTGTATTGTAATATATCGATGCAGATCTAACTCTAAGATCGCATTAGTATCGTAAACCATGAATGATGAAATGGTAGATGAACAGCTTAAGTACTGTTTTGAAAATTACAAGCCAAGTGGAAGGGAATGTATACCGCGATTGCTTCAGATCCATTGTCATGTTAACTCAGCTTGTAAGATGGGGCTGAAATTGTAAAACAAAACAGAAATTATACGGATATATTCCACGTTGAGTACCATTTAGGTGCCATGGAATGGAAAGAGCCTGAACAGTTCAAGAAAATTTATTTAAAGTATGTAATTGGGAGCTTGTTGACGACAAAGCTTTTTAATGCAAAACTGCTTGTTTAAGTAGGGTAATTTATTTTGAAGCACTTTATAAAGTGACAAAGAAAAATCTGTGAGAGAAAATCATCAAAAAAGGTTTTTCCTTCAAGATAACATTTCCCTATAATGAAAAACTAATAACTTTTATTTAAAGTAACGATAAAATTTATTTGCCATTTAGGCTCGAATAATGGATTATTTAATTTCCAAGCATATATTTTATTACATTGTGTCTACATGTCTAAAAATATTAACTCGGACAAATTGGTTACATTAAATTAAGGTTTCTATATTTTAAAAAAATTAGCAATATCTGGGACCTGCCTATCTTTTGGTAAGAGTGGAGCTTAAGATTAACTTTGATATCACTCGAACAATGTTTCGTTTCTCATAGAATTGCCTACTATAAATGGAATGAGGAGAAAAACAAACTGATTTCATATTTGATTTTGACATGTTTAATACGTTTCACATTTGAGTTCAATGTTGGAAAATATTTATGAAACTGAAATTGTAAGAATCAACATTTCGAAAAACAAAATCCCAGTAAAAAAAGTTATAACTTTAAAAATCTAAGTCCAAATTGCATTATACTTTCTATCTGCTTTATTTGAATTTTTCGTTACATTTTTAAGACAGTTACAAGTAACAGTTTCGAGTCCGTGTTTAGAAAGACTACATCTAAAAGTGAATATCTTAGAGTAAATAAGTCCTCAATTAAATTATACCTTTCCGTTGTGAAAACTGAATTACATAAATGAAATGGATGAAAACTAAAGCTTACTGTATTTTTGTTTTTGTGTCTCATTTTTATTTTTTTATATAACACTCTTATTTTATTAACTCGGTTCTTTTTTATTTTTGACATTTAAATCTATCAAGTTATCACATAAGCAGAGATACTAAAATTCGACGGGGGGGGGGGGTATTTCAATTAACGTCACACTGGAGCAACACAACGGGCTATTGGTGACGGTCCGGTATCAATCCCAAAGGGAAAGATCCGAGGACAACACCACGTAATTTTGAACCACGGTCAGATGACAAAATTCGACGGTGAAGTTTTTTTATTACATGTGCACACTAAAAAAATATCTTATTTGTTGTGAGAAGTGACAAATAAACAAACGTTTTTCCTGTCATGTGCATTAGTGCCAATTATACTTTTTTTCACAGCTTACCATCTTAAGTGAAGGACGTTTCATTTCTACGTTCGCAAATCAGTTTAATTACAACATCCATACCATGAATTGTGTTCAACAATACATTAACATAATTACAAATCACTTCCTCCTTTCTTCCCCACCGCCACCAACCGAGTTGACACCAAGTAATATGAGCGTGCCCCCTTGTCCCTGCCAACCATGGCAGGCGCGATTTTGGAGACGATGTCAAGTGTTTTCTCGCCAGAATTATGGCGACAATGAAAGTGACAATAAGGAAATCAGTGTCAGCAGATGGTAAATTTGTCGGTTGAGAGGCAGTCTCCGCAAAGAGAGGAAAACGGCGTTTGATAAGGTAGGATTGGGTTCTTGATTGAGATCCAAAAGCAATTGTTGGCAGAAGAAACGCAATTGCATTTTTGAGGCCACCATCACAAATATTTCAATCTGGAGTTCGAGGTTTATTTTTTATTCGTGCTTTTTCATGGGATATCGGAAATAAAATGGGACGACAACTTTTGAGAGCCGACGGTAAATTGCCTCGTGAAATACAACTCTGCGTTTTTCATTGCCGATCGCTGTTTGTTAATTTTTTAGTTGTTTTCTTTCTTTAAGAGGGGCCTTAAACGATCTTGACGGAACATTTTCTAAAGTAGGTAGGAAAACAGCGAGTGCGCTTTTATTTCTTCGCTGGATATTTGTTTCTCCTTTCATTATTTTTATTGGACAATTTGGAGAAGCAAGAAACTTATGTATTGGAAATCGGTGAATAAATTCGTATAATCAGACAATAATAAATTCACTTCTCCTTTTTTCTATTTCATTATCTTTATTCATATTTTCTCTATTTAATAGTAAATTTTTATATTAGGTTGGTCGGTTGTTGAATTAACATCGCACTGGAGCATCGGGTTATTTTTTACATTAGGATTTCACGTCTTAATAAGATTGATGTTTATCCTAAATAATTAATTCATCAACTACTCAGTATCAAACTAATGCAAAAAACATCTTTAGAGAAAATTAAGAAACAGGAATGTCTTTATTCAAATGTCAAGAACAAACACAATATAGGCAACAATTCTCTTTTATTTTTATCATTGAGTATTCTATAGTTGAAAGTGTTGAATGATACAAGGTTTATTTACTGTAGATCTATGAGATGAAGTTGACTTGCATTGACTATTAATCTTAACCCTCCAGGTGGTTGTCTCGAAGAGGTACTTCGTCATTAGCAAAACTGACCAGATCTTGATGGACGAGATATCTCGTCATCTCTCGTCATTAGAAGAAAACTGACCAGATATTGATCTCGTCATCATAAAAATATTGGCAATATCTTGATGACGAGGTATCTCGACATTAGCAAAATTGGTCAACTATTGATAGAGAAGATATCTCTTCAAAACCACTTGGAGGGTTAAATATCGACATCCATCCTATATCTTCGAAGTTAAATGTAAGAATACCTAAAAGAAAACAGAGTTGTAAAGGTAGGTAGTTAATTAACGTCGCATTGGAGCAACACAATGGGCTATTGAGTTATAAAGGACTAGGCTAAAATGAATTTTATATAATTTTTTTAATGGCCGACCACTGACCTCTTCTCTAAAAGGAGCGAACTGGAGGCTATTTGTGAGGGAGCATCCAGTGAATAGGCTGCTCCTAACAGGGACAAGCACCAACATCCGTACACTTAAAAAGCAGGATTCGAACCTGGGGCATATTCGGCGTATTTATTACAATAGAAGAACCTCATTAATTTTAGCTTTACATTTCTAATGACTTTTGAAGATGTGTTTGGAAATAAAATTAATAAAAATTCACATGAAAATTTTACTAAAGAAAAACACTAAGACGTCGAATGCACAAATGATACAGGGATGGATTAAAAAATACGGTTCATAAATTGCTCGTCTTTAACATCCTTATCTTTTAAAAGATAATGTTTCGTAAAAATTAAATTGAGGTTTTGAAAGATATCGGGAAGCATTCGAAACTCTAATCTTATTTCTGCTTAAGGTTTTATGTTTTAAATTTTAACAGAATCGAATTATTGTATTTGATTCCAAGCAGCATTATAGTTTTATACATTTGTTTGCTTGATATAGATTTTAAATTCACAGATTTTGAGTCCATATAAAAATAATCTACGCCTCTTTCTCTTTATATGGGTACATATAAGCTTTTAATGGGTGATCATATTGCTATAATGCTAGAGTATATAGAGTAGTTAGTGTTTGTCTTGAATAAAAAAATTGGTGTGATTTTTTCTTTCTTTCTAGGTAAACCGCATAATAATACGTACATATAAGTAATATATACAAGAAATAAATAGTACGTACATATAACTAATAATACATACCTCATAATAATACAGTACATAAGTACATATTAGCTTTCGATGGATGATCATATTTCAAACATACTGTATATAGAGTAGTTAGTGTTTATCTTGAATAGAAACGCTGATGTGATTTTTCTTTCTTTCTAGGTAAACCGCATAATAATAGTTATACATCATATAAGTAATAATACGTACATACTGTATAACAATAATACAATATATGCGTACATACAAGCTCTTGATAAGGATCATATTTCTAATATGCTGTATATAGAGTAGTTAGTGTTTATCTTGAATAGAAAAATTGATGTGATTTTTCTTTCTTTCTAGGTAAACCGCATAATAATACAGTTACCAATAAGCCTAGTAAAAGAAAGAAAGAACCAAAACCGAGTCCTCCGCCTGATGGGAACAATAATAAAAGTCCAGCTGTCGGTCTGGTTTCAGACGGCGAACCAGGTACTTTGAGCAACATCAGTCCAACGGGCAGTTTGAACGGTAACAGTAATTGCTCCAGCATCCTTAATTCCACCCTTGGGGACACTAAGACAGCAGGCTGTGGAAGTGACCAAGAAAGTGGAGACAAAGGCAAAAGAAAAAAGGCAAGAACAACGTTCACCGGAAGGCAGATATTTGAGCTAGAAAAACAGTTCGAAATCAAGAAATACCTATCTTCCAGCGAAAGGGCCGACATGGCAAAGCTGCTAAATGTCACAGAAACACAAGTAAGTGTTTTATAGTTTCCTTTCTTCAACAGAAACAAAACTCACAAAAGCCATAAATAAAGGAGGTTTACTTTAAAATTCCAGCATTTGCTCTTTTACTGACTTGATAACTTGTTGAGTAATATCTGATGGCAGCGTGTTGTTTTCTCTTTCGATCTGCGTTATTTCTTAAAGTCTAACAAATGTTTCACTGAGACAGCTTTAAATGTTTCACCGTCGTACCTCTAAAACGTTTTTAAAAGAAGCCTTAAATATTTACCAGCGAAGACATTAAGTATTTACGAAAGGAACTTCCGAATTTGAACAGGGCCATTCTTGTATAGCGCCGAGAGGATGTTTTCGCGCTGTAAAAAAATGCCAGTTAACTACTCCGGGATAAAAATTATGAAGAAAAATATGGACTGTGAGACTTTTGAATAAACGATTTTTATAAGTCGGTTTATTAGAAGCTTGAAAACGAATAATACGTAGGAGAGTATTTAAAAAAATATTCTGGAAAGAATGCCGAAGAGTAAAAACCAAAAGCCGAAATATATATTGAGAACATGGAGTACTTTCCTTAAAACGTTCCCAAAAGTAGCTCGTTAAAAGTTGCTTCTAAAAACATTTCAAGCAGTGTTGAATACAACTTTTGTGAATGAAAAATGGTGAATAATACTAATGACTACTACATAATTGTAGGCAGCTATTTAGTCCTTCAATATGTCAATTTAATAATCCATATTTTTTATAATTGATAACTCGAAAGCATTGGCAATTTGCTACTTATTTTACTGTGACAGTTTTTCATCGTAGTCGCAAGATTTTAAAGAGCCATATAATCCGTTGTACTTTATTTCTTTTGAAAATTCGAACAAATGATTATAAGAAGCATTCCGATAATAACTCTCTTTGCTCTGAGTTAACATCTGCAATTTAGTATCAGCATCTTCTAGAATATGTAAAAGTGTATTATTGTTCTTTTAATTTGTCTGATTTAATTGATTAATTTAATTGTCCTTGTACTCTCTCTTCTAGAACATTAAAATCGGAAAACGAAGTAAAACGTGTACGCTCCCTTTACAAGCCCATCACAGAACTCTTACATAAAAGTGAAATACAAAAAGTAAAGCGAAATAGAAACTTACTAAGAACCTGATCAAGTATGCCATTAGTCAGAATTAACCCTGCAGGTGGTTTCGATGAGTTATTTCGTCCATCAAGATCTGACCAATTTTACTAATGACCAGATATCTCGTCATCAAGGCATTGACAATTTTTTGATGATGACGAGATATGGTCAGTTTTTTTAAATGATGAGATATCTTGTCCATCAGATGTGGTCAGTTTTGCTAATGTCGAGATCTCGTCAAGTCAACCACCAGGTTAAAGAGAAATAATTGTTCATTAAATTAAAGAGAAACTGCAGTTGTACACAACTTAGTCATTTTTAACCCTCCAAGAGGTTTCGACGAGATGCCTCGTCACCAAGTTCAAATAAATATTGCTAATGACGAGATATCTCGTCATCAAGATTTTGCCAATTTTTAGGTAATGGCGAGATCAAGATCTGGTGAGTTTTCTTCTTTTGACAAGAGACGACGAGATCCTGAGGGATGAGATATCTCGTCCTTCAAGATCTGGTCAGTTTTCTCTGGACAAGATACCTCGTCGAGCCAACCACCAGGAGGGTTAACGAGCGATCAAATCATTTTCGTGTAGATTCTTTTACCCTTCACAAAATATTCGTCTCCTGAAACGCTACAAGGGAACTTGTAGAGATTTCCAACCTTTTCGCGGTTGGACATTTTCTGCCACAATCGAGCCTCGAGACAAAGACCCCAATCACTCTACTTGGAATGAGTCTTTTATTTGTTTTGAGAAAAAGACCGAATGAATTGCAGAGCGATGGAAAGAAATGAGAGTTTAAAAAAAATAGATGGGAAAAAATCTCCTTTACGGATTCCTCTCATTCCCCTAGTTGAGCTCCGTTGCTTTTTTCTTTCGAAAACGGGTATAAGCTGATTTCCTCTCTCCGTGCGAGTGTCACCGCATTCAAAAAGTGTATCTGATTTGCCTTCAAATTACGATACCGAAAAGAAATTTATCACAATTTATACTGTTCCTTTGTTGTTCCTTCCGAAAATCACTCTCCGGGAACTCGAAACTCGATAAATAAGCGGCGCTTTCCGCTTCCGAAACGCTTTTAAGGGCCCGGGCATAAACTGTTTAAGTGCGCACTTTAAAGAAAAGTTGGGATCAAGTGCGGCAATCCTGATGAGCGAAAAATTAAACTCAGAATTCAAGTCTTACCCGAAAAGGAATCAACTAAATCAGCAACATCTCTAGATGAGTTTGTCATTAAGAGGCCATGGATCTAGTTCTTGAAATCCCCTGTTTGAGATATCCAATACGTGTCTAATTTGTATCTCCTAATGTAGGTTTTGTGTTCCAGTTTATTGAATTAGGGAAGCTAAGGAGACAAAACAATTTTATCAAAAAGTTAAAAATGAAAATGAGGATTTTATTTCTTATAAATGCTTAACTTTGTTTAGTTAAGTTTCGTTTTAAAAATGGCGACTAAAACACGATGTCAAAAAGATTGATTCCAAATTTAGTCAGTCAAGACTTTTTTATTGATTTATGTTTTAAAAACTCTTAAAAGAAAGATAAAATTTTATCTTGCATTTTCAATCGAATCATTTTATATAAACTAACCAATAAATTACGTAGTTATATAACCTTGATTTCAATTTGAATGAATTTTACTAAAAAGTATTATTTATTACTAACACAACTAAATACAAATAATTAGACCTTTATACCAAATTCTCTTTTATCCTCAGTATATCAGCTACATGGAATCTTGTTTACTGCTACAATGCGTGTAGTATAGTATATTATGCGTGTAATTTTGATTGCAATTGTTTATTCCTCACAGTTTAAAAACATGCTTTTAATGTCTATGCTGGATTGGAACTTTACAGGTACCAATCAGGTAAAGTAATAATATTTTTTCACCAGTGAGAAATATTATTAGAAGTACTTCGGATGAAAAAACATATGAAATACTCTGACAAATGTAGATTTTTGTCAGCACTTGATTGGACTTCTTAAATTCTAAAAGGAAAAGAAATAGTATTTTATCAGAGTTACATACCAAGACATTTACAAGAAAACGCAAGGACGATAGGATATAATAATATAATTATTGCCAATTATATTGGTTTATATTAAACTTTTAAATTAGAGAAATAGATAAAACAGCATAATTTTAAAGATGAAAAGAGATGTAACTCCAATATTCTAATTAAAAGGATCACTAGTATTTCATTTAAACTATGAGGACTGATCAGAGATAACGTATGATGGTTAAATTACTTCTATATGTAGTTTGTAGTGACACCCTCACTGTACTACAATATAGAGGATTGCAAATTAACTCGCACTCTCTTTAACACGAGAAATTCTATTTTCTTAAACAAGAGATGAATCTCTGGTTCTCTTCCGAAGAGATTATTTCTACTGGCGAACAATGTGCAGGTATTAACTGTTACCTTATCCAGAAAGCCATAAGGAGAAAATCCCATATTTTGTTATCCCTCTGAAAGAATTGAAGCCATCACGCATCTGTGTGAATACTATTTTCTGTAGATTGTTGTTTTCCCGACTCTCATATAACTAGTTCAATATCGGTAACTTAAAATCAAGATTTTAGCCTTAGCCTTCGTTAAAGTTCTTACTAGCACGATTCATATCAAACGTATAAGTTAAAAGAAAAACCACTAGTTGTGTGAAGAACTGAAATTTAAGTGGATTGGGGGTTTTCTTTACCATTTCACCATTACCAATATCGTGCTGACTAAAATTCTGCATGGAAATATAACACCCAATAACCTCATAGGGAATTTGAAATAATAAATGAAGCTTTTTTGTGAGAATTGTGTCAGTGACATTTTGTGTATGGTCCCTAGAGGAAAATAAATCTCTACCTAATTGGCTTTGCATTGCAATTGTCATCGCCGGGTAGACGAAGACGACTCGTGATCCGCAAGAAAATGTTTCCCGATCATCATAATAGCTTTTTTAGCAACAACTCATTTGGAAAGTGTTTTCTGCAGGAAACAATAGAAGAAACATTCCGAGCCTAAGCCATTTTGTGTCATGATTTCAAAAATAAAAACACCTTCGTCTCCCAGATTTGTGTACACATAAGCTAATTTCAGGGCACGTTTACTCGAACTTTTAGAAAGTGGGCTTATACAATGCGGGGTCTCAATTACCAAAGGATTCCAGACTTTATTGCGGTACAATTGCTTATTTCGGAATCCTGTTCTGATGATCCAAACTACTGTGTTTGAATTTTTGATAGATTAACTCTATAATAATAGACGCCTTTGGTCTTTTATCGAAAATGAGGTTACAGCACACTGCTTAATAAACCTGTATCATTTTAGGACTAAAAATAGGTTATAACAAGTATTCAAGAAATCGTTTCAGCTGGTAAATATTTTGGTAAAATGTGCAATTAGATTCTTATGTACTCATACAGTTTACCAAAGTTCACATCTTGCCCTTCATCCAAATGTTGTAGCTGTTTTTTTTTTTTTGGGGGGGGGGGGTTATCGCGTAGGGGTCATATTTGGGCAAGCTTCAAATAAATGGACATAACGAACAAGGAAAACTTTACTAACACAAAAGAGAAATCTAACTTGCGCCGCCTTCAACTTGCAAGTTGCATGTTGCTAGCGCAGAGGGCAAACCATCTGAGCCAAGGCGATCTCTCAAATGTTGAAAGAACCTTAGCAATAAGAATGTAAACATGATTGTATGCTACCGTTATACCAAGAAGCAGAGTTTTAGAAATTGAAGAGGCATCAGAGGTTGTATGAAACGCAATTCACCACAGTTTTCCAGTGACCGGTCATATCAGCGATGTGTGACGGGATACAATTATGAACAAACAAGTTAAAGTTTTATGGTGGATTGACAATTTTAAAAGGTGCTTTGAAAAACTTGCGATATGTTCCTTGCATAGAAAAGTATCTACCAGCACTAAAAGAGAAGTGACTATAAATTTGCTTTATATTTTCAATCTTTAAGGCAGAAACGACAGCAGCATATTATACAGCACTGTTTGGTACACCATTTTCACGAACAGCAGAGTGCATGAAGTTAAGAGAATGCATGTAAATTGGTACAATACGGTGAGAAGAAAATGTGTTTCAGTTGATTAAAATAACTGAATGGTTGATATGACTTAATAGACGTTGCTTCAAAAGTGATAACACGTAATATAGAGATTCTGAAGAAACACAGTAAACGCATTTACACATTTTTGCTTTGAATCTCAATGCCGTATGCTAGTTAAAATAATGTTCATCCAATTTTGTCAACTCAAAAAATGCCTTTTTTTATTGTAATTTTAGAAAAATTGAATTATTTTTAAGATTGCAAATCCAGGGAAGTACTGAAACATATACTCAGTGATAAAAATATTTTCAAACGCACTGAAGGATTAGTTTTGACACATTTGTTGAGGTAAATAAGGGAAGATTGGAATACATTTCGAGTCGCCATTTTAAGCTCGGGTGTAATATGGCATAAAGATACTGAACGGATTTTAGACGATACAAATGGCGAAAGTTTGTTTACCTTTTAGACCTAATTTAAAACCATAGATACAACATGAAAACGAAATCCGAATCGAGAAATGATTGAATAACATCCTTCGCATTTGATACTCTCGTGGAAATTAATATGTGCTTCGTCATATTCGACAAATGTTTTTCCGAAATAAAGGAGGGATAAATCGAAGGCTGGTATCTTTTGTGTATTTAGTGGAACGGGAATTTTTCCTCCAGTCACGTCACTCTTTAATACGGGTCATAAATTTAAGAGCTCATGGCTTTAATGAAAGTGGCACATGCAAAAAGAAAGAAGTACAGAAGCCAAGTAGCTAGGAATTTAATTAGCGAAACTGGGTGTAAAGAAGAGTCGAAATATTGATCGTCATCGGGTTTTTTCTTATTTCAAAAAGGGAAAAAATCCCTCTTTTATTACACACAAACACATTTCAAAGAACGAAAAGAAAGTTTTGAGCGAAAAGAAGAACAAGGAAGAGAGATATTAAAATGACGCTCAGAAGCTTTCTTCCGAACATCTTCAAAAAAATCGGAAGCATAAGCTTCCTGAACGTCAAACAAAGTATGAGCTGTCGAGAAGGCAAACTCCTGTTAACCCTTTCCAAACGGGAAAAAAATCCCGAATTCTTCAGGATTTTTTTCCCGTCTGCTGAGATATCCGTTGAAAAGACACGCTTGACGGGGTCGTTTCATTTATTTTAATCGCTATAATTACTTCGAAACTTTATGACTGGGATGTCTCAAACTCTCTTTGAGACCACTTATAGATATCTCGCTGCTATTGGATTTGGTGGCTAAGTAAATAAATGAGCACGGGCCGTCAGACTTCACTTAGTTGAGCAGAACGGGAGCATTACTTTCAAATAGCGTTGGATATATTAGATGCGCGGTAATGAAATCTCTGCTCTAAGTAACTCTCAGATAGATAGATATTTCTCGGAATTTGAAAAATGAATTATTGTATCAATTCTAGTTAATGTTATCATCGGTTTACTTATGCCATTAGGACTACTTTTTGTCTTATAAACTGATCTTGCTAAGTTTATTTGGGTTTTTTCTAAGTGACTTCTATACAACTCTTGATGTACCTTCTTTTTTTAGTCTTGACTTTTATTTATTTTACTTAGTTAATTTTACAAATAACATTTTTCATGTATTCCGTCTTGATTCTTTGAAGTTTATATGTATATTCTTCATCAAGAGACTGGATAGGACTGTATACTTTATTACAAATACCACCCGCTGTCTCGTATCAATAATCCACGATTTCTTTTTCTCAAGGATTTGACAATACAGTTTTGCATTTTAAAATTCCGGTTGTTATATAAATGCTACTAAAATGGACCGTTATTTTTCCTTAGGCAGGCATTGAAAATTGATCCTCATATCAAAACATTTATCATTTAATCTACAACTATAGCACAGTTACGAAAGTACTCGTTTCCTTTGTTTCTAACTTGATTTATTCAAAAGTATAAAAATCCTATGTCTATCATAGGAAAAATAATCAATTGGATATCCCTTTTAATTTATTAAAATCAAACACTGACTTTATTTTCATATTTACAAATGTGTTAGCATAGTTTTATGTTCCCTAATTTTTTATTTTGAAAGGATAAAAAGTTTTCCATAAAAATACTAAAAAACACCTGGATTACATGCAGTTTTTTCTTGATACCTACGTATTCTTAAATGCGTAAATATTTTGATTTTTAGGATCAGTAAGGGGGAATCAGTTATGCTGTCTTAAAAACTGCAAATAATTTAAAACAAAAGTTCAGATTTCTCTTGCTATACTTCTTTCCATTTGCCATTTCTAAGTTGTTTTTAATATTGTAGTTTAATAGCATATTTTTTACATTGACATTATATTCACTCCTTAAAACTTAATCTAAACTATAATCGTGATAAAGATCCGAGATGTAGATGAAAAATATAAGTTTCGAATACTTCCCGATTCTCTTATTACATATTTTTAAATATTAGTCAATCTTCGTTTTCACGTATTCTAATTTCATATTTTGACAACTCTAGGTTTCATTTAAGCCCTAGAAGAACTATTCTTAACTTACAGCTGAAAACTTTCAATTTATCTTAGTATATAGTGAGCGTCTTTAAAGTAATTATATGCCTAGAAATCATATTTATATGCATTCAGATTATTTTCATACGACATCGGAAACGTTTTACCTCTCATAGGAAGTATTTATTTCCTATTCATAGGTCGGACTCTTATTATTGCATCAATTTTTCATCGATAAGGAAATGAACCATAGTTGGCAAGAAGAGTAATGTAATGGATTGATTCATTTAACAAAATTTTAAACCAGCTCTTAAATTTATTGAGATGAACGTAAAAACTCTTCTGAATACAGCAGTTACCAAAAGTAATTTGTATTTTTAGTTGACTAAGCTCCTATTCAGTTATGGTTTTTGCAATTATGTTTTTCCTATTTGTTATACCTCTTCTTTACCTTTGCTTTTCATTTTAACTGTGCCGCTCTCAAGGGGTTACCAATTGACGAAAAGGAGTGATTAATTATTCATTTAGTCTGCTATTCGATGTAAAAACTAATAGACGCATATAAGGTGACTCTTGCAATAAAGAGAAAAGAGTTAATTACTCATTGTGAGCTATGCTTTTAGTAAAATAAAAAATGGCAAATCACCTTATTTTTATTTGGAATAAATTGTGTTAATTGCTTATATTGCATGCTTTCTTACAGTTTGTGATGCTGTAAATATATGTATGTGTCTACTACGTTATCTTGCAAAAGCTGCTAGGTTTATGTGCAAGTATATTTCTTTCGAATAAAGCTTTGATTTAATTAAGCCAATCTACCATTAGTGTCCTGAAAGCTAGTCGTTTTTATCAACACGCTAACAACCTCCAGGTTTCTTTTCAATTAAAATGTGTAAATCAAGTGTTACCTGTGGGTTTTATTTCCTTTTCAAAGCTAACCTGTTCAAGTAACCTCCCTCATTTTTTCGAACAACCCAAGGGGCAAAACGAGCTTGCGAGTGGATCACAGTAATCACAGCCGCTTTTGAAGAATACGCGATCCGCTCACCTTCAATAAAAATCAACTTAGAATAAGACTTAAAGGCTGGGATAGACAAAGGAATAAGCCCGCTATGTAATGCGAGCCATTGCGAAAAACGCACTTATAAGAAAGGGAAGGGGGTAGAAGAAAACACACAAATGACATCAAATACAATCTTTGTGCGACACCCTGACAGGGAATCCGAAAAAACTCGCTGACACTTTGACATCCGGCATCTAGCCCTTCCAGAAAACCTGAAGGAATTGGATCAACTTACCTCTCTCCACACAAGAGCATTCTTCTGCAGCAAGCGCCCACAGAAATGAACAGAGGGATGGAGAGGAAAAAATAACACATTGTATCGCCATCTTTGACGTCGAGAAGTTGAAAGGATAAGTAGCTCATCCGGCCGTTTCAAGAACGTATTTAGAAAGATTAAGTCCTGCATTAAATCGAGCTCTTCTTTTCCCTTCTCGTCTTTCTTTCAAACTTTCCCTGTCTATAATCTCCTTGTGTGTCACAAAAGCTCGCCTTTAACATCGCTTTCGGAGCCTTACGCGTGAGGTTTTCTTTCATTTACTAAGAGATGTAAAGTTTCGGACAGAATTAGAGTCAGTAATTTTGGGATTGCCTTTGCCTTGTCTTAAAGTCCTAATACGTTGTCAAGTGATTTGGTCTTTGGGTGAGAAATCTTGTAACCCTTATTTCGTGTATTGATTTAATTTCTTTATTTAACTTCGAAACTATCATTATTTCTGAACCCTCCGAGTGGTTTCGATGAGATATCTCGTCCACCAAGATCTGACCAATTTTGCTAATGATGAGATATCTCGTAATTAATAATGCCGATTGAATTTTGAGTAGATATTGCCGTTTTTTGATGACGACAAGATCAACAGTTTAGATCAGTTTTTCTAAAGACGAGATATCGCATTCATCAAGATGTGGTCAGTTTTGCCAATGACAAAATACCTCGTCGAGACAACCACCAGGAAGGTTAATATGACGAGTTAACTAGTTAGTCGATAACCCCGGTGGATCTTCAGCTGTTATGCATTTCGTACCACTCTGGTTTACCTAGTTATCCTTTTAACTTTATATTAATTTATCTTCGATTAATGTAGTGAATAATTGCACTATTATACAAAAGATAGTTTCAATTATTGCATGCTTGATCTGCTGATTATTTTGGAAGGCAAAAGTAAAAGACTGAAACACTTAATTAACCATTAAGAGCTCTGAATTTCAACCTCTCATAACTTATCATATATTTGACAAAAATAAACATATTTTGTATGAATTCTGGCTATTTTGATCCATAGAATCAGAATCAGTTACCCGAGTTGTTCTTTAAAAACTGAGTTGATAAAAATTTCAATATGAAGGTGGACCCTAGTGCGAATGAAATGTACATTTTTATGGTAGACATTATTCCGAGTCTAATGACATTTTTTGTTTTTCGTGCAACTCCAGGTACAGGAATAAGACGTGCTAGGATGCTTTTTCGACTTATCAAAGAGCGTTACCCTAAAAGTGGTTCGGATCTTTTTCTTCGGGTTTGATCCCGGACCGTCGCCAGTGGTACGATGCGTTGCTCCAGTGCAATGTTAATTACCTACCTACCCTAAAATTGTAAACAGAGTATGGCTTTATGCACCATTGTCTTATATAAGGAGCCCGTTCTGATTTCAGAGACCATAGCAAAAGCAAAAGTGAACCCAAGCTAATCGTAGCCCAAGAGTTGTCCACCCGAACTACCCAGATGATGCATTTACTAGTGAGATGAAAGGCTCTGCCGATGAGCGAAAAAAATGCTAATTACACTCGTAAAAGCTGTTGTTTCACAATGACATCAAGTAACTGCTGTCTGGACCATAAAAAAGTGAGCGAAAAAGTCCCCATCAATCTACATTTAGCATGCACCCTCTCCCCCTTATTCTTCAGCACTCTGTGATGCGCCGACGTATTAGCGTAGGAGTATGCATTAGAATTAGTTACTAAGGCGAAAAACTGAGCAACCGGCATCACTAGTGTGTAACTTAAACGCTGTTTTATCTTCAATTTTTTTCCCTCAATGAGGAGGTCACATGTGTGGTGTACATCAAAGTGTTTCTTGTTCACAATTCGGTACGCTATGGCACTGCAATTTCGGAAATTAGGGGTAAGGAATGCAAATAATTCTGAGTTTATTTTATTTCCCATCAGTTTACTCTTACAGTTTACAGGCAGGAAATGAAACCGCGAACTCTGAGGATGAAGGTGTAGTGGTTTCCCGTTTGTATATTCTTTTTTCGCATGTATCTCATCTGTCAAAGCTTGTTGGAATTATCCGAAATTGTGCATTATAGTAATCTGACCCGATGTTCTATCTTGCGAGAGGTTTTTCTGTAAAGCTAAATGTAGCTGGCGCAAGTGTTTTTAAGGTAACCTTGAAATGTATGATACGAGAGCATTTGGGTAGCGGATCTCATTCCGTCTAGTTTGTAAGCAGTTGAAATCCCTCTAATAGGTGGGTCGTATCTATTATAGATAAGAGGGCTAAAATTAAAAACTCGCCTAGCAATCACTTAACTACTGTGCAAGCAGCTCCTAAGTTATGTCACTAGATACAGTTTAAGCGGTATATCGCAAGTGGTTGTCTAGCAATGTTTGCTTAAATACTGAAGAAATATCTGCCATATACACTCGTACTGAAGGGTAAATTTAACTATATATTGCAGGGAATACTTTCAAACCAGTAAAACCATTACTCTTGAAATAATTGATAGCTAAATAAGTTTTAAAATACAGTAAATAAGCTCTAAAGCATAAGATTTGTTTTAAACAATAAACCACACGTTAAAAATATAAAAATGCATGAAAATATTAGTTCTGAAATTCTGATTCCGAATCGACCATTCACTGCTTAGTGCACTCGCTTCCATTAGGGCAGTTCCCAAAGTAGACACTACTGCCCCTGTGGGCGCTGAAGGTATCTTGGGGACAATGCCCAGGACCCAGGGTGTGTTTTCAGGAAACACTTATTCACTTGACCATAAAGACACACTTGCTACAGTGATGCATTCTCGCAAGAATTATACCTTGTAAAATGCAAGTTATAACTCATCGGTCTAAAAACAAGTCGACAAGTTATTATTCCAATTAGACTTTGGTTTTCATTTGAGTATTTTTTATATAACCAGAAATTCTCGGCTTTTTCACTTTCGTATGAATAACAAATTGTGAATAAACTTGGTTTGACACCAATTGAATGCGAGCAATATTACTAAAGTCATAAGCCATAAATTCTTCATGGCTAGTTGAAAAGCTTGATTTTCAATTACCACCTGGGCGAATTCAAAGCGATATAGTTTTAAAATATAAATGAACCCGAAAGAACTTTATAACAATAATAAAAAATTATGGATAAAACACATGGCGGAATCAAGGATATGTTGACAGTATATCCTCAAATATCTGAAGTATGGCATTATTCTGTCAACGACAAACAAAATATTATAGGTATTAACTTTATAAATTCAGTTCTAAGTTGTTTTACTTCCAAACTAGCTTTTGGAAATTCTAAAATTACACATACAAATAGATAAATATTTCTGTGAAATTCAAAATCCACATACATAGACTACACACTTGCAATTTATAATTAGTTGAGATAAGAGTTTTCCATAAGGGACTTCAAAAAATTATCTTTCATAAAGGGGCATTGCGCCAAAAAGTTTGGGTGAACTATGCGTTAGGTTATAAAAATCTTTCCCTTCGGGATTGATCCCGGACCGTCGCCAATAGCCTGTTGTGTTGCTCCAGTGCAACGTTAACTAAACTACCTACCTCCATTCCTCTTTTTCTATTCATTGCACAAATAATTTAGCAGTATTTTAATCACATACACCGTGAAACACAGAATTCTGAGGATGCGACTATGTCATTTCAGGTGTGTTGACATTTTTAAAATATCATGTTTTATAATGGATTTTAGATCAAAATCTGGATTTGGATGAAATATTAAATCAGCTGTTCGATTAGAAAAAGGATGGAACATAGAAATGCATACGTCTTTATTCATTTACATAAAAATATGCTCTCTAAATATCAAACGTATATTATGAATGTATATGAATTTATAAAAATTATGTTTGTTTTCATATACGAGATACTTCTTAATACTAAACTAGATAAATACTAAGATATTATCGGAACCTTCATTTTTATGTAAGCACTGCTTTGTTTGCGAAAATTTAATAATACATGCTCTAACTCTGAAAGAATTTTAAAAACACCCTCTCCCAAACATCGTGACGTGTTGTTTCTGCATATTATCAGCACGGACAAAAACACAAACATGCATCCAAGATCAAATATGTATACCAAATAAGTAGTCACTAAGATAGCACATACTTGAATCTGCGTGTTTTTCTTCTCTGCCCCATGGCTGTAAGGTAGCTTCTAAATTTCATTATTGGATAACGGAATACGATAAGTGAATAAAAAAGCTTATTTGATACATACAGAGCAAGAAGAGATATTCGTCTATTGTACCCGGAGCTACGAAGTTTTATTAGAAACGAGTCCACATGAGACATCGTACTCAATCATTTTCGCTTACTTTCTCACTGTGATAATTGCGTAAATACATTACACCTTACACAAATGCAAAAGGAGAGAAATACAATTAACTTAACACCTCGCTATGCGAGTGTGGAGAAAAACTAATATACATAAGACACTGTGTGCCACTTCTCGTTTATACATTAACTTTTAACTGTTCAAACACGAGTTGTTTATACTGATGATTTTTCCAAACTGCTTTAAGTAGGTATATTGTCGGCTAACAACCGACCAATTTGGTTTCATTTGTTTCAAATACAGTCAACAAAAGATAAGACGACCAAACACACTCTGTTTGCATTTTCAACGATAAATATGTTTAATTTTCTCATTAGTTGTTTTACCATTCTTGAGTCAATAGACCGAGTTTTTAATTTTCTTAGTTGGAGCATTAGCAGCCATGATTTAATTCTTCTCGTCATTTATTTTTTGCCCTCTCCGTTTTGAAGCTCGGTTTAGAGGTGACGGAAACAGAGTTAAGTGAAAATTAAACAAAATCTCTCTCACTCGGAATAGGAGTGTCGTAAGCCATATTTTATTTTCCCTGTAAGCAGGTGCCTCGACTTCAATTACAAGCAAATCGGGTGATTGCATTTTATTCGGAGATAGAGTGGAATTAGCAGTACATTTTTGGAGGAAGCTTAAAAAGACATTATTATCAGAACAAGAGTTGTAATTAAGTATTTAATATCCTCCCACTTTTTTGTTTAAATTTTCCAATTTTCTAACACTCGATTAATATTTGCGCAGAGGCACATCAAGGGATTTGTTCGGTGGATATGCTTGTTTTATTTGCTTTGCAACAAATATTCCATAGCTCTTGACACCTGTGCGTTTTCCCGATTTTTCGGTGCGAAATGTGTCTCATCATCCCGGATTATCCTCCGGGAAAAACAAACTTACGTGTATACGTGTTTCGCAATCATTAATGCCGGAATTTTGTTTTTTGAATAAACGTTTCAGAGGTAATTTCGCGCCCAGATTCTCGCTAATTTGTTTAGCTTGTCTCCATAAAAAGAACTTGGTTAAGGACTTGTTGAATTAAAGACTTGATCGCGCGGTATGGATCTTGTAAGTTCTTAGAAATGTAATGAAATTTTTAGAAGATATTTAATGAAACATAGGAATTAGTTTATTTTTATTGTAACTGATAATTATTATCTACCGAGTTAATTACAGTATGTTAATTTGAAATGTGTGATAATTGCAAACATCATGTTTACATTATTCAGCGCAGTTCAATGCAGTATTTTTCCTGTAAAATTCAAGGATTATAAATTCATTTAAATCTAGATTCGTGGGATAATGTACTTTTTGTGTTCATATGAGTTCTTAATTTTATCTATTTACACACCACGCGATTCATCCTCCACATATTAAAAATATGCATAAATCTCAATGTTAATTGATATTTAAACAAAATAATCCTCGTTTATCACATCTATGCCCTTTATTATCCGCAGGAAACTTTCATTTTGTTGTGTTTAAATTCGAGTTTTAAGTATACAAAGGAAGCCGATTTATATCCGAATTTGGACACAGAATGACTCTTATAATTTAATCAGATTAATCTTATAACTACTTTCGATGTATTCCAATTTTAAAAAATAATGCAAAGCTCAATGTAACGAAATTAATTTTTTCATCAAAAATTTACAATTTCTTTTGGCTTTTGTCATTTATTTGGCCCATACGGAACTTTTCTCATCTTACATATAGCAGGTCTCCGAACTGAAGTTTTTTCATAAAGCAAAAATCTCCAGTTTTAGGTCTTATGAACATAAACATTGAAAATAGTTAACATTAGTAAGGAAATAAACATAAGTTGAAAATTAATTTAACCTTCCAAGTGGCTTCGACGAGATATCTCGTCCATCGAGATCTGGCCAATTTTGGTAGTGACTAGATATCTCGTCATTAAGATCTAGTCAGTTTTCTTCTAATGACGAGATATCTCGTCCATCAAGATCTGGTCAGTTTTCTTCTAATTCGTCGAGACAATCATCAGGAAGGTTGAGAAGTTATGTCTTAGTTTTGAAATAAAAATAGGAACTCATTACAAGACATCTGAACCTGGAATACATTACTTGTTATCAAAACATTTTTAACTTATTTGTAAATGGAACGTAAATTAGCTTTATCGGTCATTATTATCCATTCGATACGCAAGATTTTGTCATTTAAATAAGACAAAAGCAAGTTAATCGATAACAAACCACGATTCCCGGAATGTTTTTAAAATAATGTAGGCATATTCGGATTGGGGTATAAATATTCATATTAGCAATTTACATTAATATTCATATTCATTCGTGTTTCGTATTACGTGCACTTGCTCTAAATAAAAGCGAAAAGTGTTCATAATTTATGATAGAAATTGTATGAAAAATAATATAAACTTATAAAATAAAGTGGTATTAAAACCGATATTCAATGAAAATGTGCTTTATTTCATGACGATCCACTGGGCCGGGTATTTTTGAGCTGCACCAATGTAAAGTCGTGGGGCCATATTTCATTGGGAAGTACTTTTGAGCGGCACTAATATAAAGTCGTTCGGCCATGCTTTGTTGGAAAATATTTTTGAGCTGCACACTATTGTAAAATCGTTGGGCCATACTTTGTTGGAAAATATTTATGAACTGGTCTAACGTCAAATTGTTGGGCCTTACTTTGTTGGAAAATATTTTTTAACTAATTTTGCACTAATATGAAACCTATTCTGAAGCAATTGAAATACTTTGTTAAATTAAGAATTCCCCATTAAGGTGTCCGACTACCTTCGGAAAGGATTTTTTGAAATAATTTGAAATTTGACTTTTTTTGTGCATTATATTATAGAATATGGTTAAAAACTTAGAGAATAACATATAAAAAAAATAATTAATAATTTTTTTAAAATTTAAACCCCAAAAAGGGGTGAAAAATAGACAAAAACTAGCACCACCGCAAAACATGATAACTTAAATTTAAATTAAGATATTCTTATTTTGTAAATTTTATTTTGAAGATTGAAACCTCCTTTAGGGAATGTACCTCTCACATCATTGTAAACCAGTTCTTTTAAAAACTGGAGAGGTTCAAGTACAACCAAGAAGAAAATCTTCCATAAATTATAGCAACGCATAACTTTTATAATTAAAAATAAAAAAACTAATTAATGCACAATTACAGAAGTGGTACATTCCCTTTATAAACTCTTTGAAAGTATTCCTACCAAATTTCATAACATTTGAAGCATAACTTTTTGAGTTTTCATGTTTTGCGTAAAAGCAAAATTCTAAAATGTCAATTTCAAGAAAAAGCTAAAAACAAAATTCAATAATGAATCTTACCTTTAAATGGAAAATGTAGCTCTAAAATGATCCTGATTTATAAAGATCACCTTCTATAGAAGTTAAATCAACTACTTTTTTTTTCCTAATTGCCCTCAAAACCTTCCTGCGCTTCTTTGAAACGGGTGTTGTATGGCGCTTGGAATCACTGATTCTAATGCGATCCAAACTTTGGTATCCTTTTAATGTGAAGTAACCAAGATTTTCAATGTTCATCTTGCTTAAAACACTGGTGCAACCCTCAAATCCATCATTATATTGTATTACTGCATCATAAGCCCCTAATTTTACAGTTTTTAGGCTGACGAAAACCTCCTTCGGAACTCTCTGCCAAATAACACCATTGAAACTTTCATTGGCATTTTGAGTTTTGCCATGCAGACACTTATTCAAAAGTTCTCTGGTGCAAAGCTCTAAATACACTGGTTTGACTACATTTAAAATATTGTTGGGCAAACCAGAATGCTTGAGCTTTTCTGGTTCTTTCCCTTCGCTTACAGCTCGCTGGTAATAGCACCAACTGTCTACACCAATAGGGCACTGGCCATGCATCGGTTTCTTTGGTGATGAAGCACAATGAAACAAAGCTGCAATTACATTTTGCTGCATCATTTGTAAGTTGCCCACGTTAGAGCGAATCGCAATGCCATAATAATTTTGTAGTCTGTCGATAAAGACATCTGATAACTTGCCTTTACCAGACAGACCTTTGGTTTTGCTTTTCAATTTTCGCAGACGTGTACCCACCCGTTTTTGAATGTGCCCAATGCATTCCAGTTTTGAAACACTTTTTTCGCCATATGTGTTTTGGACGCACAAATAGCCTTTAGAATCCCCATCACCGTAGTATTTCGTGTACTTCAGCTTCCGAGTGCTCACTGACCTCTTGAAAATTCTGTCGACACCAACAGTTTCCATCTTTGCTGATGACCCTTTAAAATTGCACTGGCATATATGGTCAGCTTCCTGTGATTCAAATGACGGGTTTCTCTTCAGTTTCTGTAATCTTTTGCAAATTCTGCAGTATGAGGACATGACTTCTAAATCGAGAACCTTTCCCGTGTCAATTGAAATGGCAGCAACACAACCATTCAAAGAAGTGTACCCTCTACGCTGCCACGTTCCATCTACAGACACGCCGCATTCACTGTCTTCTCCCTTTGAACCAACTTCATCAGCTGCTTTTAACATTGAAGATTCAGCAACCTCGGACACAACTTTCAAGAGTTTCTCTTCATGGATGTTATACGCAGCTTTAGAAATTGGTGGCAAATTCAGCGTGGTGCACAGTTTATACGCTGAAGAAAATCCCTTTCCAATCTGCCTCATCCCATAAACTATTCTAGAGTTCACTTCAGGTACATTTTTGTTCTTTTTGGAGGAGGCAAAGCCTTTTACAAAATCACAATTGTGACATTTCAAAGAGAAGTGTGAGCACAATCCATACCTGGAGTCTTCAACTAAATGCAAACCAGAAGCAAAGCATTTGGGACATGGAAGCACCAAAAATATATTTATTAAAGTTTCCAGGTCGAAAATCCGATTACCACACAGTTCCTCATTCAAAACTTCGAATTTGGAAGAGCTAGATGCTTGCAGTTTTGAAGCACTGGCTGTGCACACTGGATCTTCAAGACTGTTAGTCTTCAGTGTTTTAGAGTGTTGATTACCTTTGAAGTGGTGTTTCTTCTTCCTGGCAATACTCTTTCCCATTTTGTAAAGAAAAATCACTTTATGCAAGAAGAATTATCAAGTTGTAGAACTTTTTGAACGCACGATCGAAAATCACGAGTTCAAATTGTGTACAAACTGAAACTCAAGTTTGATGCCAGATTGTGAAGTTAAACATGATTGCCAGATGTATTTTTGTGTAAAAAGTAGTTTTTTAATTAATTTTTTTTAATTAATAAAAAAAAATCCACACTTCAGAGCAAATTTTAACGCTTTAATTTGTTAAAATAAGAATGTAAACAAACTTTTACGTTCACTTCCTGTTTGCAGAAAGGCACTTCCGGTTTTAAAAAGTGTCGACTATGTAGTATTAAAAGACCTGTATCTTACGTTCTATGCATGGTAGGAACAAAATTTAAACAGATTTGGAAAGATAAGAAATCGGGCTTTCATATTATATCAAATTTGGAAAATCGCAATTTCCGCCGAAAATCGCGTTTTAAAGGTAGTCGGATACCTTAAGTCCCAAGTACTCTACTAGAAAGCTCGATTTCCCCATTATCCATGACAAACCACTGGAATCTCCAACTGTCCTCAGACGCATGCGATCGATGTCCAATGGAGAATATGTCCTCCAGGCATTCGATTTATGGCAAAAACCGTTGTTCATTTTTCTTTCTGACTCTTTGAGCCGTGTGTTTATCTGATTTTTAATTATCGGAGAGCTGTTTTTCGCTCCAGTGGGATGGGCCATCGGGTGGGCTCTTCGGCAGAAAGCAGCATTAATCAAAACGTCAACTCGCTTGCTGCAAAATAACTTCCCCAGCGCGCGTAAGAGCGTCACCTCAAATATCGCTTTTCGCCAACTATAAATACAGCGGGTGTCTGGCTACATATCAACAAGCAAGAGCCTAATTGTGAGAGGAAGCCCATGCATTTCGTCGCCTCGACGCTTTCGTGATTTACTAATGCTTCAACGTCTATCTCGACACGCGAAGGAACAGCTCTGGATTCTTTATTTACTTACCCTAACGCTGTCCGGATTCTTCGCCATCCTCAAGAAGAGGAGGAAAAAATTGAGGAGAAATTATTGCGAACTAATATGCGTCTAGACGACGTAAGTTGAGCCTCGTTCAGGAAGGGGAGAGAAATCTTTGAGTATGCAATCCCCTGAAGTTCCTCGCTCTGCTTGCTAAAGTCACTGGAATAAATCTGTCCATCGGCATGTTATTTTGATCAAGCATTCGTTGCTGAAAGACTGAATTTTAAAATTAGTCTTTCTTGTAGAAGAAGGTTCGTTTTGGGTGTTGGATTCACCGTCGATATGGCATATGAGGAAACAAGATCCAGTTATTTGAGGTCTTTAATTTTGCATGGCCATGCATTAATAATTTCTGAGGTTCATTTTATTTCTATAACGGTGGTACAGTTTCTTCTTTTATGATTTATTTGTTGCAATTGTTTGGTTTGTCGCTCTACAGTCACTTTTTGCTACACGGAGAGGCAGATTAGACATGGGTAGGTAGTTTTATTGACGTCTCACTGGAGAAACAGAACGGGCTATTGGCGATAGTCCGGGATCAAATCCGAAGGGAAAGATCTGAGGACAACACCGCGTAAAATTTGATCGGGAGACCAAAGCTTCTGAAATTGAACACATACCCCAATTTTAGAACGGGCCAAGAAAAAAAAGCAATGGCGAACGTGATATAGTGTGTTTTTGACAATGGTGGATAGTGTTCTTTTCTCATTTCCGATACTGCATAGGGGAGGTGTGGGACTGTGGGAGGTATGAAACATTTTAATACCCCGCATTAAATTAAATTGCAACAGTTACAATTTGTCTCAACAGATGGTACCATACTTCCTGTACCTCCTGTTCTTTTATTGGCTTGGAAAGCGTGTTGTTTATCAAGAAAACTAAACTACTCTTTCTCATTACAAAAAGATAAATTTTTTCATAAAAATATAATCAATTTGTTTCTTTATAAAGTATTATTTGTTGAATATGATGATATACAACAAAAGTATAATTGATGAGGTTCGTATTTCTGCTGCAATACTCTGCTTTACTTATATATATATATATATAATTATGGTTAGATTACTAGCACATATATACTATTTTTTCAAAATGACTGCTGAAAAGGAGTGGTTACTTGTAACAAAGAACTTTCAAAAGCCATTTTACCATCAATGGAACTATAAAAATTGACCTTAATAAGCAGATAATTTCATTAGCAAGGTTTAAGTTTATTTTTGGTTAGAACAGAAAGCTCACTCCAAAAAACTCCAATTGTGATAAGGTATTTTCGCAAAGGAGAGTGTCCAACCAAAGACACACACACACACCGTCGTGTACAAAGAGGGCTGGTGAACGTTAAATCTGTCGTGGCCTCAAATGTCCTCACGTTGGTGTGGTATGGAAGTTTGGAGAGTGGGGTGAGCTCAGGTGTGACCTCGTCATCTAACCGTGATTCAAAATTATGTGGTGGTGTTGTCGGATCTTTCCCTTAGGGGGTTGATTCCGTACGGTCGCGAATAGCCCGTAGTGTTACTCCAGTGCGACGTTAATTAAATACCTACCTAAAAGGAGAGTGGGTTGAGTCGCGGTTAACAACCAGAGGGTTACGAGTTCGAAACTCGATCCTGCAAAAGACGGTCGTATAAATGGCGGAAGTGCATTGTGGTGACCACAAATGTCGTGGTGTTGAAGTTTGGAGAGTGGAGTGCGAGATCAGATGTTAACCTCGTCATCTGACCATGCTTCAAATTACGTGGTGTTGTCCTCGGATCGTTCCCTTCGAAATTGTTTCCGGAACGTCGCTATAAGCCCGTTGCCTTGCTTCAGTGCGACGTAAATTCAACAACCTGCCTACCCACAAAGTAAAGTCCCATATGCTATCTCGACTTTACTAGTATTATAACTGTACTAATTCTAGTTACAAGATTCTCGGGATTTTTGAAAAACTACTCGAGATTTTCTCGTTTTTGTTTTCAGAAAGGAGTAGAAAGCCTATTTCTGCTTCTAATTTTTAAAAATGCTTTTATAAGCTTCGTAAAAAGTCGAATTTCTAATGATCAATGTTAAAATATCAGTAGAAATACTTCGCAGTCTACGATTAAGATTTATTTTGAATGATAATAAAATTATCTGAAGAACTATGAAGATGTCCAAAATCAGCAAGAAACTGCAACAGGACTTGATTTCTTGAATTAGTCCGAAATAAATTCCTCGTTTTTCTCTGCGCTCAACATTTTCATTATGATTATGTTTTTATTTGTTATTAAATTATTGTTCCACTAAATTAAGCTTTCAGTGAAATTTTATGTGAAATACATAACAGATGATATACTTAGCAAAGGGAGGGAGAATTGCAAGGAATTAAAAATGTTTTGTAAGGAAATTGATAGCCAGTTGAAAATTTATGGTTTTTCAAATTATTAGAGCGATTTCTCAAAGTAATGAATGTTCTGCTTGAATGCAAATTTATGCTTCAGAAGTCTTTGAAGCTTAGAAGTGACTTAGAATGATATTTGAAGTACTATAGTACAATAAAGAAATTTGAAGTAGTGGGCTTGACAAGATGGCTTTCTGCCGAAATTGAATAACAGTTATTTTCTTTGAACCAAATTTTACAGAATATTGCACAAATCGAAAGCTTGCAGTTATTTTAAACAAACAAAAGTAACTATTCGAGACATCACTATCCGTTATGATGAAACTAGCTTCGGAGAAATGAAAGAAGTCTTGCTTCTCCGAATTCTGTCTCAGAAACTCTTATTGAAATTAATAAGTCTTATTTTTTGACTGATTCTCAGATTTCTATTTCTTGGTTGCTTAACCCACAAAAAATTCCCATTTCAAACAAATTTCTATCATCATACCGCGATACTTTTTCGCGAATACTAACTTTCATTTTGTATACTTCCTGGAATATTATTTGTTACTTATTGTAAATTAAAAACTGAAGTGAGTGAAACATTAAATGGCTATTTCATTACACCCGGCATTGATCGCTTAAATGGTCTTAAAAAATTGCAGACAAAGTGTCACACACACACATTACTTTTTATCTGATTATACTCGAACGTCCCGTCATTTTATTGAGAGGTTTTTGATGAGAAATTTTATCATGCATAAAATGAACAGAAGGAAGTAAATTTGCTGTGACATTATTCTGCCAATAGCCTCCCTGGAGAATATGAAGAAGTAGTATTGCGGGAATTCCGGAAAACAAATTATTGTAATCTTTATACGGATGACAAGGAAAGATATAAATGATTACTATAGTATAGATAACCAGGAAAAGGCGAATGTTCTTTTGTGAAATGTTGATATGGATTATCCGAGCGTCGCGTTATCCAAGCCGAATTCGAGCATGAGTGTGCGCATATTGTCCTTTACTATTTGGCGGGTAGATAGTGGATAGATTTGGGTTTTATGGCGCAAATCCAAAACTGAAATAAGTTGGTTGGCGAAATAAAATTCAATAAAAATATATTTTAAAATATATTAACAACCAGGCCAACATTAAAAGCATGACAAAATATTTAAGCAATAAGATGTAAACAAAATAAACACTTCAAATTGTATGAAGAAAGTAAATATATTACAAATATCTCATCAAAAAACACGAAAAGTAAAATGTTCTTCAAAATGCATTGATGTGAAAGATGAAATGATGTAGTTTGCGCTTATGAAAGAGCTGCGAAACATAAGACCCTTAAGAACTTTTTTAAAAGAGTTTAAAAGGTGCGTAACTCTCGTTCAAATTTATTGTAAAATTTTCACAATAAATACATACTGTGACACAAATCCAAGTATAGATTTTTCTCAATCCTTGCTTTATGAAACTTTCAGTAGCAATAGTAGTAACAAGTAGTACAATACAATTTTCTGCATTTTGTATAGACTGTCTTGTGTAACTACGTCCGAGTTTCTGGTTATCCGAGGTGGCTTCGGTCCACATTACCTTGGTTAATCAAGGTTTCACTGTAGTTGTTTACTGATAAGAGCCACATTTCAAATATTTTTGAAATTCTTAGCCTCTTGCTAGCGCTGTATGATTGCGCGTCCGAAACGTAACTTTTATTTGGATGCCTAAAATACAGCTTATTAATAGCAATTCAGCTGTTCTAACGTGAATCGAAGAGTTCAAGAAATCCAAGCCCAGTAGCTGAGAACACAGATTAGGATCCACCTAGCAAAGATTCTCAATCCTTGCTTTTTGAATCTTTATTTAAGAGTAGTTACAAGTAGTACAGTACATTTTTTATGTATTTCGTATAGGCTGTCTTGTATTATTACTTCCAAGTTTATGGTTATCCGAGGTGGCCGCGGTCCACATTACCTTGGTTAGTCAAGGTTCCACTGTAGTTGACTGCTGATAAGAGCCACATTTCAAATATTTTTGAAATTCTTAGCCTCTCGCTAGCGCTGTATGATTGCGCGTCCGAAACGTACCTTTTATTTGGATGCCTAAAATACAGCTTATTAATAGCAATTCAGCTGTTCCAGCGTGAATCGAAGAGTTCAAGAAATCCAAGCCCAGTAGCTGAGAGCACAGATTAGGATCCACCTATCATCCGAAATTACAAACATACGTCAACTGCTTCCATTAGAGATGAGAAGTAAAAAAAGGAAGAGAAAACAGAAGCGTCGGTGAAAAAAATCACTAAACGAACCGAGACCTGGGAACGAAAAAGATAGCTTGCCAGTAGCCTCCTCGAGGATGAAAAGAAAAAGTTTTCAACAGCAAGAAGCTTAAATTTAACGCGTCTCTAAAAATCTCTCGTCTTGATTGCTTATCTCTCTCTTGAAGCACCTTCTCCGCTTGCATCGTTTTACACTCAACAAGAAGCTGGCTTGGCATAAACGGTGCCGCTCTCAGGTGTTGGTGTGAAGTAAGAATTCGCTCTAGGGATGTCTGGCACTTGTTGATGGACGGCCAGCATGCTAGGGATGAAGGAAGAGGGGAAGGAAAGCACTGCATTATTTTTAGTCGGCAGAATAACTGATAGATGCGGGGATTACCTACTCCCCTGGTTGAGTCATAAATTCTGATTCTTGCTGAACTGGAACTAGATGAGTGACTTCTGTCGAAGAGGGGAAGAGTTGTAAATCTTGATGACGATTTTTGCGCCGTTGCTCTAGTTGCCAGGATCAAGAAACAATTTCCCCGGAAATTTTCTTCTGCTGTGTCAAACGACTGCTTCGAGATCTCTTCTTTCTAAACGTTCCTATTTCGATCACTCTTCTGAGATGAATGGATTTTAAATACTAGCGTTCGGTTGTTCCCCGCGGTATTCGCAGTTGGGGCGGAGCGATACCGGAACTTTTTCCCGGAGAAATCTAAAGTGGTGATTTGCTGTCGCTTTTCAAATAGTGTTTCGATCTCCAAGTGCGCTCTGGCTTTCGACTGCCAGGGGGAAATATTAAAATGCCATCCGGTATTATTTGCTCTTAGAGATGTGAAATGTTTTTTATTGGAGTTGGAACTTGCAATCGTGGGGATGCATGTTTAGATACTAAGAGGTACGTTGCAGTACCGGTTCTTCCAAATACCGTTTCTTCCTTTCTTTTACTCGCTTTCAAAATGCAGGATTTTTGAAGGCATTTCGTCTAATTGTCCAGCTTGCTTTTAGTGAAAGATTTAGAGTTCATTTCTTCGATAGATGTGGTTGGTTGATGGGTTTTGGGTTTTATGGCGCAAGGGCTATATTTGGCCAAACTGCGCCAAACACAAGACAGGTAATGTCAAGCAATTGGGAAAAGAAAGGATGGAGAGAAGAAAGAGAAAGATAGCTTGGGCATCCTGGGGTCGTAATACCCATGTTTACCATCGGCATTAAGCCCCATGGGAAAAGAATAGATCACTAGGGTACCTCGGGATCGTGAAGCCCTTACACATCTAACGAAGATGTGTCTCTGAGGAATGGATAGATGTGAGTCTACTAATTATATGTAACAAACATATACGCATGTAGTAAAATTTCTGAGCGTAGGCATTTGGAGAATATTGTAATAAACACTTTTTAAAAATACAATAAGTAGGGTTTTAAAGGCTTTTATTATCTTTGATGATGTTATAAAAATACTTTTACTTTTAAATAAAAAGGTATTCAATTGTGAATATGAGACTTAACAGTTGAAAACTAATCAATACCGTCACCGCTTTCTTTTAATTCTTCAAACTTATTTTCTTATTTTATTTTTCTGTGTAAAAAATTTGCAGTCTTGCAAGTCCCAAAAATATAAGGAGCCGTCGTGGGTCAGTGGGTATGCCCACTGCGCTGGCAACTTTCGAGTTGTAGGCGGCTCAGGTTCGATTCCTGCCAGGTGCTATTCGGTTTCTGAGTGTATTTCTCTCTGTGTCTGTAAAACTTTCATTGTGTGTGTCTATAACTTGATATTGTATGTATTGTGTCTGATGCAGCATAGCCAAATATGGCCCTTGCGCCATAAAACTCCAATCAACCAACCCAAAAATATAATTTTGATGGATACATTCAAATACATGTAATTCGAAACGAATTGAAATAACTTTTTATTGAAAATCTTAAATTAGACGTTCTTTTGATAATCGTATTTCCACAATAACAAAGGCTATTAATTTTTCCCTTCAAATTGTTGTCCCTTCAAATTGTTTTCCCTTCAATTGTTCAATTCAATTCCCCTTTGTTGTTAATATTGTTATATTAAAGTACTGTATCCTTTATCCAGCCGACACCCGCAAAAGTTGAACAATCGATGCTCGTTTTAACGAACTCGAATTTTAGGATTCCGCACAATTTTACGAAACTTCCTCAAATCCTGCCCAAATATAGAATAATTTTTAATTTCCTTTTAGCGATTTTTTATATGATTTTTTCTCCTCGATCCCTTGGTTTCGGAAAAAGTGCCTCGACTGTAATTAGAATGATACTGCTTATAATTCACATTAATCAGAACATCCCAAACTTTTATAGACAGCAACCAACTCATTTGCGGATGCGTAGTGAAATTTATACAATTTATTTATAATTTTACGTAGATTTAAAAAAAAAAGAAAAAAAAGCTCTGAAAGCTTTGGTGGGAAATATCAAGTAACCAAGAAAGTTCGTGCCGTTTCTAGATTTTGTCATTTTCAAACTGCACATGTGCTGACTCTATCAATTAACCGTGTAGTTATGTAGGCTTAAACAAATACTTATTTTACAGAGATTTACCGGTAACACTTACGGAAATTCACAATTTAAAGTTTTGAAAAAGTTATCTCTGTATGATTGTGTCAAAGTCAATTATTCGGGCTACGAATTCAAGGTCACCAGGGCTTCAGAGTATACTCTAAAAGTATCCTCCACATTTGGAGATGATGCAGTGAGTGAACGTTGTGGTCGAAAGTGATTCCAGAGATTCACATCTGGTGATAAGACTCCTGAAAATACTCCTCATTTCGAAGCCTCAGCACAGTTGCAACGGGTTTCAGTTGCATTGACCTTAAGCAGGCAACATTGGTAGACAGAGGAGTTCTCTTACATCAGGACACTGCCAGACCACACACAGCAAGAGCGACCAAGGAAATGATTATCAGACTCGGCTGGGAACTTCTACCCTATCCCCATATTCCCCAGATATTTGGACTATCATCTTTTCTTGGCAATAAGCAAACATTTGCGAAATCAGTGATTCCAAAACTGACGAGACATCGAAAGGGAGTTGCAGCACTTTTTTGATACCAAAGAGTAAAACTTTTATACAGAGGGAATAGTAAAAGTTGTTAGATCGTTGGGAAAGGGTAATAGAAGCCAAGGTGACTACATTTCTGAATAAAGTATCGTTTGATCCACTTTATGTAGCATTTACCTCTATTTGTTAAAACGGCTCGAACTTTCTTTATTGTCTGATAGAATACGTTGATCAATTGACAATTTTGCCAATTTGCAGTTCATTTTCATCAGGGACAGCAAGGTGTAAAAGCGGAACCATCGTGAAGTGCCATCACGTTTGTAAAACCCGTTACACTACGTGTAACTGGTGGATATTTTTTCATACTCATAAAGCAAAATACCGTTCTAGCGTTAATTTCACATTGTAAAATCTTCCGTGACATACCAAAAGTTTTCTCGCGATCTACACTTTTAAAATAGTTGATAAAGATTTTTGTCATGCTCCTTGATTTATTTATGTATATACGTATGTATTCATGTACTACCTGTTTTAAAACAAGAAATATAATAATAAAAAATAAATTATTTGAAGGAGTTTATATATTTTACATTCTGTTGCTTACATATGCAAACATATACTTCTAAGCCTCTTTGAAAATCTACAAATATCACCAACACCCTAAAGTTTTTATTGGAGGATCATTCTAAAAGGAATTCGTAATCCAATCCAATTCCTTAAAATCGTAAAATACAATGATACTTTAGCCACATATAAATGATCGATGGAGCAGCTATTTAATAATGGAGAAGACTTTCTTTTCATCTCATGAAGAACTGATATCAAAGTAGGAAATATCTCAAAATCACCAGTTTTCAAACTATGAACCCAAATATCTAATTTTATTATTTTAAATACCTTATCTTGCAGAGTGATATAGTTGAACGATTATCTTACCATATCGAATTATGAATGCCCTATTTCTAAAAGATGATTTAATTTTTCAAATGATAAATCTGAATATATTATAAATAGTTGAGTTTACATACTTATTTATCCGACAGTAAGTTTGATATCCATAAAAGTAAGATTTTTTTACTTAAAACATTGTCTCGCCCCTTCATGACCCTTTTGCACCAGTTTGAGAACCACTGCATTGCACTAACTAATTTTTATAGTTGAAAGGCACAATTAAACTTGTAGACCCTCACTTTAGAAATCGCGTACCTCACTTTAGTACCACCGAAGTAGTCTTTATTGAACGAAAAATGCTTCGATGTGGGTGGTGAAGAGGAATTTAAAGTAGTCCAGATAAGCATCGAGGACTCGAAAATACTTAGACTACAATGCGCTTCCGTAATGTGACAAGTACGCAGTGCCCCTCATAAAAATTGTCAGTCTTCCCAGAACTTCTCATTTGAGAGAAGTGACTCTCCGAGTGAAAAGTATTTCCCGGAATATTTCAGCAACAGACAAAATGGCTCTAAATTAAGCCACCTGGATGACACAGTGAATTATGGGCTTCGTTCCCATCCACAGAATTCGTTTAAAAGCTTCGTGTTTAATGGATGAAAGGACTCCGGCGTCCTCCTTGTTGCGGCTTCCTTGAATTCAGTAGCACATTTCGACTCATGAATTTTCACTCCAAAGTCTTATGGATCTGACCAACTTTGTTCTAAAGAGAATGATGTTGATCGAAGAGCTAATCTCCCGCTTTATGCTGTTAAGGTCCATGATTATTGTAACGATGTTTAAAATAAAAGGTGTTGGGTAATTACTTGGCCTTCCAGTCCTATTCTTGCGAAAATAGGAACCAATAATTTAAAAAAATGATAAAACGGTAAATGTTAAATTACGGCGACGAGGAGTGCTCAAATTTTATTCAGTGATGCAATAGTTTATTTAGTAAGATAAATTTCTTCCAGAGAGAATTCTTCCGGGAGAGGCTATTCTTCATTACATTTACTTAACCCTCCAAGTGGTTTTGACGAGATATCTCGTCCCTCAAGGTTTTTGCTAATTTTGCTAATGACGAGATATCTCGTCAAGACATTGTCGATTTTTCGGACGATCTCGGCATCAGGATCTGGTCAGGTTTTTTTCTAATGACGCGATATCTAATTAATCAAGATTTGGTCAGTTTTGCTAATGACAAGATACCTCATCGAGACAACCACCAGGAGGGTTAAAAACTATCATATCGATTTAAAAATTGCATTCCCTCCAAACCAGCCATTCTTGACCTAGGGATTGCGAGAATTATTCAAATTGATAGTCTATAATTCCTGTCTAGTAAGATTTTACTTGAAAGATTTTATACGTAATAGATGCAATTTACTTCCAAAAATTTATATAATTAGCAATTAGTGTAAGAGAAGTGTACCTGGATTTCCGAATTTGATTCTTTAAATTTCCTGTTTATTATATTTTAGTAATTAAATTAGTTCGTTCTATCAGATTAGTGAGATTGGTGGCCCTTATAGAGGTCAAGAAAGGCCAGGTTGAGACCCGCCTTACAAATTGAAAACGGTCATGTAAACTAATGAACTTAAGAATTAATCTTAAAAATGGAAATATGAGGTCCCCATAAAATGTGAGGCCCGAACGAAATTATCTTTTTTCTCAGGAGCACAATAACCACGAGAACTGAGTCATGAAAGTTGGCAGATTGATGGCTTATTGCTTTATAACAAACAAACGCAATTTAAATAAATATATATATATACTTGTTTAGAGTTCCCGAAAGTTTACTTGTCAGTTTATAAAACTAAACAAGCAAAATAAACAAATCCAAATAAAAATAAGTAGAAAAAGTTGTCTCAAGAGAATATTCTTCTCTCAGCAAAGAATTTGAAATGGAATTCTATATTCTATCCAATTTTATTGTAACTTCATATAAAAGTCTATAGTTTAGAGAGTAAAGGGGATGAATCCATCAAACGAAAATGACCCGTATAGTTGTAAAAATCTCTTCCAAGAACCATTTAAGGATGAACAAGGGTAATAAACGGTAATTATCATACCTCCACTCGCATTTCAGTGGTTAGACAATTAATTGGCCACTGTATACCGCATTATCCAATGTATTATGTCTCACATTTATAAGCAGAAAAAGGCCAACATTTTAAACGTGAAACTTGCCCCAGAAATTCAACGAACATCACTCAAACCTATAAAACATCCTCCTCGGGTTTAGTATCCACGAGTAAAACTAAAGAAATGAAAATAAATAAATTTCATTTTTGCAACATTTGGCTGTAAGTGGACACTATAAAAACAAGTCGGGTAACTTCGTCTTGCCTCAGTGCCAGTTGGCTACATGCCCAGCCATCAGTGGCAGTTCCTCTCACAAAGAAACGGAGAATGAAAATAAAAAAGATATCCTAAATCTTCTGCCAGATGCGTCGTTAATAGTACCTGAAAAGATCGATAGGACACACGTGAAGCCAAACATCTATCATCAGAGGCCAAAACGGTAGTGCAAGGGATCTAGATCGGGGTTGGTAAATGTGCAATCCTAATCTGACCTCTTTTGCTTTCAAAAATATTTAGGTTCATTGTCCTGAAAAAACGAGGAAAAGTACTAATAATGGATAAAGAATTGGTTTATCAAAATCTGATCTTGAAGAATTTTCTCATTATTCACCGGAGTAACTTTCAGAAATATACGTAAATGTTAGTTACATGAGTTAAGACGCTTTTGTGGAATATCACAGTCGATTCCTCTTCAGCTGATGCATTCAAAAATGACCACTCTTTCTTAACTCGTAATTACTTCTAAATAGTATTAACTTGTAAATCAGAGAAAACGAAACCATTAGTCTTTTTTCAGCATATTTACTTTCGATCTTCGTAGCACATCTGTCATCTAAGGAGCTAAGGTAGTCAATAAATGTTTGATACTCCAACAATTTCTTTACTTATTTTGTATTATTTTGGTATTTGGTTTAATAAATTTTGTAAAATACAAATCCTTAGATATTGGAAAATTAAACGGTAGAGAAAGTTCACATGTACCACATTCACGGATACCCTTTAGTGTCTATAAATTTCAAGATATTTTTAATGGCTTAATTCAGCGTTTGATGGTCATTTTGGATACACAAGAGTTAATTCTAACGGTTTTGCATTGAATTTCGAACACTTACGCAGGGTCATCAAGACCGGGGTTTAGACCCAGGTCCTGCTGATCAGAATGCTAATCATACGGTTACCAGATTAGAAAACTAAAGCGTGAACTTTTCTACCATTGTTGTGCCATAAAGTGTATAATACAGTCATAAAAATGTGTCACCTTTCAAGGATTGTTTCAAAGCTAATGTAATGTCATTTTTCTTTCTGGATAGCTATAGGTTTGAAATAGCATTATAATATACTGATGAATTTAAAAAATGTTCTTTGGACAAGGATGATTCTGGACTATTTCAGAGGACTTATTCTTTGCCTGGAATCCCAGGAATAACTCATAATTTCTAAACTGAGTTATCAAGTTCATATTTTATCCTTTCTTTCCATCTCAGTGTGATTTTTTTAAACCTTTAGCAACATATCTCAACTAGACCCCCTCACAATCATTTTCTAACATATTCTTAATCTGGTATTTTTCTTTTCCAGGTAAAAATATGGTTTCAAAACCGCAGAACGAAGTGGAAGAAGCTAGAGAACATATCAAACGCGGAAGCTGCCGAACACAAACACACTCCGGAAAAAACAAGCACTGGAGGAAAAGCAAAAAGCAGCAAATCCTCGAAAAATTCCAACAAAACTAATCTGAGTTCTGTCACTCCTCCAAGCACAGAGTCTGGTACAGCTCCAACAAATGCTCCGAACAATGTCCACACTACTCCGCTGACAAACGGCAAAATATCCAGCAGTGAACTAAGCAACGGCCTGTCGTCAGATGCCATAGACCTTAAATCGACCCCGACTGTCTCTGAAAACGGCCACAATCCAGAAATGGCACGAACAGCTGATGAGGGCATTTCCATGGACATGGTTCAGCCCGAACCAGAGCGGGCCGCGTCAGCCCCCTTGCAATCGCTGAGTAGTCCTAGTCAAGAGAGACGAGGGGAACTATTGCATTACCCCTTTTTGCACAGCCAAATTAAGGAAGACGTCCTATCCGAACCGAGTTCGCCAATTCGAGCAATTGGCTCGTCTGTTAACTGCAATGGGCCATTTCTTGAACAGAATAGCGCTGACCAGGAGATGGAAGAGCCACAATCCCAGTGATACCAACCTACGAGAAAAAATCTCAAAAATAAACCGTTACTCTATTCTTGCCATTTTAAACTCAGAGGAAAGAAAGTGACACGTTCCCCAATTGTTTCCCCCACTCGAGCCATGTTGTGCTTGCATTGTTGTTTGTATATTTAAAAAACATAACTGAGGTTCCCCAGTTTGTTCTGTGTCTGTGAAACACTTGTGTTACCTATGGATTGGCATCCAAACTGTATTGATGGAGTAGTCGAAACTTAACAAGGCCATCCTATCAGTTTTCGAGTCTCTACGAGACATGCAATTGTTAATTCGATCTCTTTTAAGGACTATCAATGGTATGGAGTCGCTACAAATGAAATTATTTTCAAGGTTTTTATGAAAAATAAGATGGAGAAAAAAGACGTAATAATAGTTTCGATTGCCAAACATGCTTGTACCTCCATTCATCTTCATTGTTGAGAAAATTTAAGTAACTCTTTATGTAAGGATGTCTATAAAAGGCATATAAATTCATGTTAACATTTTAGAAGATAATTTTTGCTTCTTCACACAGACTCAAGTCTTACGCCTGATTCATCACATCCTGTGACTCCGAACAGTGCGGTCAATGAGCTTTTCATCCATAATTTCGTGGTGAGAAATTGTTTCGCGCATACGACTGTGGTATGAAGAAAAATGATAAGTGAGACAATTGCCCAATTTCATGGAAATGTATCATTTTCTTCTCACGCCACAACTAATACATAAGAAACAGAAACTGTATAGATATAGCATATATTTCTATCTTTTTAAAAGAAGACCAGAACTCATATAAGGTCTTAGAGTTTTAGCTGGGAGTACCAGGATCTTCTGCCTTAAAATACTGTCACTTTCTGCCCTGAAACCAGTGCTATTGGTCTAGGTATTGTGTATGCGTCACGAGACCTATTTGTTTCTGTGTTGAATGTTTGTGGTGTCAAAGAATAAAAATTATTGTAGACACTGTTGTCGATGCCTATTTATGAGATTCGTACGAATAAAGACACACAATGTACAAAGACACACAATGCTACACAAAGTACGAATAATGGAAAATTCAAAGAGAAATTTATTTGACTTTATAATGGTGCTTAAGTTGAATAGGATATATTCTTCAAACTTTTAAGTTTTACACAAATACTCAATAATAAATATTTGCTTTAGCTAACTTATCTTCCTGGAATAATTTAGACTTGTATACTTGGATGAAGAGTTAATTTTAAAATTCAAATATAAAGTGTTTCCGAAATTCAGATGTTCTGAATACTCTTTGCAACTTAACTCTCCAAGTGGTTTCGACTAGATATCTCGTCCACCAACATCTGATCAATTTTGATTATGATGAGATAACTCGTCCTCAAGCCAATTTATTGATGATCAAGATCTGGTTAGTTTTCTTCTAATGACGATATATCACGACCATCAAGATCTGATACGTTTTGTTAATACGTACCAGATGTTTTTGCGTTTTGTACGATTGCGATTTTTAGACACCTCGACGTGACAACCAGCAAGAGGATTAAGCAATCAGAATGGTACTCAGTTCACCAAGAAGAAAGTGCATATTAGCACACTACACAATATAAACTTAAATCAAAATGTAATTAATTTTTAGTGTAACGCCAATTGAACGAAACGGCTCGGAATAGAGGAGGTATCTGGAGGACCTTAACTATTTCCTGACCAACAATAATTACTAGTCGAACTTCATTAAGACGAATTCATTTAATATCACTTCTCAATAATATGAATGACATTTTCTAGCCTCGTGTACACAAAGGACATAAAATTCTGTAAGACGAATACGGTTAATAGAAATTTCTAGGATCAAAGCATTGACATTATGTAATGAAGAGATGAATTAGCACCAGTTGGATATCAGATTCCAGACCAGCTCTCAGTAACCTGGGAGAAAATCTTGATATTGCTTAGATCATAGAGCAATGTATTAGGGCCTTGTAGATGTTCCAAATCAAATCGAGTTCATGAGACTGGTGAATTTGGATTCGTTTCCGTCTAGCTCCTGGACCGCTTTTATGTATCAGTTTCCTTTCTTACAGAAGTTGTAGGACTGGGGAAATACAGAAGGATTAAATATAGTAGGATAGGTTATTTATAGGAATAGTGTCATATAAATAACATCGTATGACAGTTACATTTCATGCGTATTTCAACACTCGATAACGTAAAATAAATATCTTTTAAGAAATAAGTATTCTTTTAGAATATTTTACGAAACGTATTCAATTGCACTAATAACGCATTTTATCTCTAATACCTTGGACAAGTGACGGGGTTTCTCAATTTTTGTCTTTGCAATCTACCTATACGAGAGGGTCCCCCCCACACAGGGTACCCACAGGTCTTAAGAAAACTAAACCTTATTTTTCATTTTAGTTTTTAAGGGCCCTTAATATTTGCTGACAGTCAAAGTTTTTAATAGCATTAATGTTTGCTGAAAGTTAAAATTTAAAAAAACTGTCTTAATTTTTTACTTGAACACTACATTTTACTTCACCTGCATTCAAAAAACATAGTCAATGATACACGTTGAAGGTCAAGTGTCATCAAATATCGATGGCATAATACTTATAGGTTATATATCATCACACGAGGAAGGTGTTAACCCTCCTAGTGTTTGCTTCGACGAGATATCTCGACATTAGAAAAATATTGCCCAGATCTTGATGGACGAGATATCTCGTCGTTAGAAGAAATCTAACCAGGATTTGATCCCGTCAACATAAAAAATTCGACATTATCTTGATGACGAGATATCTCGTCATTAACAAAATTGATCAGATCGTGATGGACGAGATATCTCGTCAAAATCACTTGGCGTGTAAACAGGTTGGACTGTATCAAACATAATCCCTAAAAATGCAAACTCTAGTTCGGTTGAATTCAGAAATCCACAATATATGAACCTTGCTACAGTTCTAAAATACTAATATGGGAAATACCGTAAGGCTCCAACAGCCTCACATTCTACTGAATTAAAGGCTACTGTTTCATTTATTTGCTCTCGTTCCCATCATCTTCCCCATGTCGATATAAGTTTCGAAGAACGAATCTCTTGCTAAAGCTATGTATTGTCTATTTTGTAAAGAAATTGGATGTGGTAGGAAAGGTAAATTAAATTTTTTCAAGTTTGAACAAGATAAATTATTCGAGCCGTCACAATCATGGCACAGCCGATTCGATTGTGATTCTCGAAGTGTATAATTTTCTAAATTATCATGAAAACCGAATAAAAAATTTAATCTATTAAAACATTACACTCAATATTATTTTGTAACTTGATAGTTTGGGATCACATTTAAATTTCAAAATATTACTCAAACTATGTTATAGTCTATGTATAATAAAAATAACTTTTGCACCCACATGTTTGCCAACTGTTATGAAATATTTGCAGTTTCTGTGGGTTCTAAAAGCCGTCTATGGAACTATAAAAAGCATTGTAGGAACTACGCATTGTTATACACATTTTAACATGCCCAACAAGATTTTTCACACACTGTGCGCTAATTTCATTAAATTGTTACTAAATTATCTCGTCCACTTTTTCTCTCAGAACAGCTATTTTATTGTGTAATAATGTATAAAAAATAAACGTTTTCATCACACGAGAAAGGTGTTAATCCTTCTAGTGGTTGCTTTAACGAGATATCTCGTCATCAGAAAAATATTGACCAGATCTTGATGGACGAGATATCTTGATGACAAGATCGTTATCAAAATTGGTCAGATCGCGATAGACGAGAAATCTTGTCGAAACCACTGAGAGTGTTAAAGAAGTTTTATTTCCTAGATTTTTTTTATCAAGAAAAGTCAAGTATTACATTACCTTTAATTTCAGTGGAAAAGATTATTACCTGGATATTTTTCCTGGGAAGATTTAACTAAGTTTTCACTGAGATTAATTTTACTAAAAAGGATTTATAACAAATTGGATAAAATTCTTGAAGTGAAATTGTTACTAAAAAGTTTTACTACGAAAAACAAATTCAGGGTAAATGATTTTTATGTGTGGAGAGGAATTTTGTATACTGTTTGTGTGGGAAGATACGAGCACATAATGGTAACATTTGGACAAATGTAAATGTTATTTCCTTTAGATAATGTTATTCTTTCTGAGTATTGACACTCGTGCAGTTACAAACACTTAAAAAAATACTATAACTATATAAAAGGCTATAAAACATTTTAGTTTTTTGAAAAGATAAAGGACGATTTGGATAAAGGGTGAAATAAAATTGTCTTATTATTTTCCGAAAAGCATGAAAAAAGGTAAAAGGAATATATAAATTACTTTTTATTTGAAACAGAAAAATTATTATCGAAGAGAATAACATCAAAGGTACACAAAAATGTCTTTTTTATCTTATTTAATATTAACTAATCAGGGAGGGGCAATAATTTAACTATAGAGAATCACATGTTGCTCCTTTTGTCATTATTAATTAAACATAAAAACGATTCAGAACTATGTCTATGCAATCTATGTGCTATGCAAATGCGGCAGCGTTTAAAAATTGTTTAGTTATATATTTTAATAAACAAAACAGTGGTTGAAATGGAACCCAAAAGGAAAACGTGTTGTGATGGAAATGTAATTATTTGTCTTTAAAAGAGAAAGTAGGTTATTCGATCAAAAGTAAATTTTAAAATGATTCAAATCCTAAACCCAGAATAAGAAAGATTTCTACATTGTCAAAAAAGAGAGTTTTATGTTAAACAGGTATAAAAACATAGACACTTAAAATTTGAAACAATTTTTTAACTTTAAAATTAATACAGTTTTAAACTTTATATATACTGTATAGTATTTTAAAAACTCAAATCATATATTTGGAGAAAAAATAGTTTTACTATCTTAAAAATATGTTTTATTAAAAAACATTTTACATAAAATTCACTTCATCTAAATTCAAACTATGTCGTAGTTAGAACAGCTAAGCTTCAGATGTTAAGATTTAAGAATCACAGAAAGGGCCTGTTTGCTATATATTAAAAACATTATATATTATAATTTATGTTGTTATTATACAAAGGGGCATATAAGGCATATGAGGTACTTTATAACACTGAAGTAAGAAAAGTCGCGTTATATTAACAAAGCGTTATATATATACTATGATTTTAAAATTCATTACCTCATTTGCTTAATTTTATTAAATAATTTACACTTCCTTCGTTTCATTGAATAAAATGTTTAAATTTAAAATAGTAAATTCTTAAAACAGTTAAGTTTAATTATATCCCAATCTATAGCTATTACTATAATTTTATGATACTAGTAAATTTTAATAGGAAAACGAATAATAAAAGTATGCAATTTCACAATTGCCAAAACACTTTTGAAGGATAGTTTTAACCCACCTGGTGGTTAATCTTCGAGTCGAAAACTGCCCTGTAGTGGCCAACCTCTGGTGCAAAAACCTGTTCCAAACTGTCACCACTTCTGGGCAAGAGACAATTTGTTTTTCCTACTTGGACCTTCATTCCCTTGGAGTTATAGGGCAATTTTTCTCTCAACACGATAACTCGCCTTTAGCAAAATTGACAAAATCTTGGACGAGATATCTCGTCGAAACACTTGGAGTGTTATAGTACATTGCAAAACTAAACTGTTAATCCTTCCTCTATACCCTTACCTCTATAACCTTTTAGGAAAACATATTGGTATGGAAAATAGAAACACAATCTTCAACCTACCAGAATCCTACCATAAAAAGTCACAATAACTATTATACAATCTTACCAGAAAGACTTTTCTGCAAACCAGCAAAAGAAATAAAACAGCAAAATTGACCAGATCTTGTAGAGTTAGTGCATTACAAAACTAAACTATTAATCCTTCCCCTAAAACACTTACCTCGATAACCTTTTAGGAAAACATTGGTATGGAAAATAGAAACACAATCTTTAACCTCAATCTCCAGTATCCTACCACAAAGTCGCGATAACTATTATCCAATCTTACCAGAAAAGACGTTTCTAAAGCCCAAAGCTTTAACAACGCAAATGCATACGGAATATTATCGCGGTTCTGAAAATACATACATTTCAATTTCCAATCATCGCTATTACAAGATGAAATCATGAAAATATTGAGGCTTTGAAAAGATTGGAGTTGCAGCTCCAATAAATAAATAAGCCGAAGAAAGGGGAACCGGCAGGAAAAATTAACTTGAACGCTCAGTATCCGAGTCTCCAAACACAACAAAATGGAAATCAGTCAGAAGAGAATATTTGAGATGCAAGGCAGGTGCAGGCCGGGAAAGAGGGGTAGACTTTTCTTTTATAATTTCAATATCCCCCAATAATTGCAGAGAGTGGGGAATAGCGATCGATAAAAAGGGAATAAAGATCACATTCTCGATTTCCTCAACCCTCCCACTGTTAACCGAGCCAAAAGAAATGACCCCTTCAGTATTAGGGACGCCGTTCGCAATATCAGCCGCTTCCACAACATGGGACTCCATGTCATTTGTATGTTTATCGCTGTAACGGTCCTTTTTACAAATGATATGACAGATTATTTGGCCGTTTACTTCTCCTTCCAGCAAACTCCTTGTGAAGGATGGTGCGGTAAATAAAATAGATGCGAGCTCAAAAACAGTTTTTTCCTTTTACCTCTGTAGGAAGAAGCGAGCTTGTTTTGTGTTGTTGCCGTTTCCATTCGCCGGGCTTTTGTGAAAGAGAACTGTTATTCTGGTATCTCTGATCCTCGAGCATAATATTTGAAACTGGTTCATTTCCTCGTAATTATTTTCGATCTTTCGACACCGGTACTCGCTTGGTTTTGCGAAGTTTCTTGTAAAAAGATCGAATCAGTAGTCTAGAACTGTTGTTGTTTTTGAAGTCAACATATGGATCAATCAGAGGGAATTTTGCATTTCAATATAAGATGGATTTTTACAGTTGGATTTGATTTTTATATCAGTTCTATCTGCAAAAATATCCATTCTGACATCATGAACACATCTGATAAACAAAAGAAGTTAATAAAAGAAGTAATAGAACGTTGCAGTAAATTAAATAAGCTAAATTGGGGCAAGAAAAGAAAGGACTGTAGCAAAGATGGCACAAGAAAATGTATAAAAAATACATTTTCAATTCTTTTGAAATTTTTTATGTATGTTCTGAATATTATAAAGCAGGGTTTGTACTATCATTACTAAGAAATATGCATTTAAAAAATAGAGCAAGATGTAAACCTGAATACTTTTTGCATTTTGCTCTTTTTTCATATTTTTCAGGGATGATGTACGTTAAAGTCTACAATTAATTTAAATATAACAATATAGTAATGATTGTAGTTCAATACCTGAATCAATATTTTTAGAAGATAATTCACTTTACAAATTGGAAAAATGTTAACTATTTTTTAAATATGACGTTTTGCGTAGAGTATTTTTGACTGATTTTACGCTTTTTACTTCATTTCTATAAAAATAAATTTAAGACAATATTGTCTGCCATAAAATACATTTCCTAGAAGACATCAATAACAAAATCTGTAAAAGAATCTAAGTTCCATGATAATTTCAAAAAATTTCCTCCGAAGGTATACAGATATCTTAAGGGGGTGTTCAGTAAAATTTGGCAATAGAGAAGAGGAGTATTGAAAAACATGGGAAATAATTTTCCTACACCCTATGAATTTTACTATAGTCGTATCACCTTTGACGTACGCAATTAGTCATGGTCACTAAGGTTTATTTTGATCACAATATATACGTGATTATAAAATTTATCAACAGACTAAATATCTTCAACAGACTAAATCAGACTATAAATATCTTCAACCTGGCTCCTAAAACTAGCCCATTTAGCTATAAACTCTTCTGGCGTTTGCTAGCTCGGTCCTATATAATGCTAGAGGTAAAAACACTCAAAGCCCAAACTTCATTCACAGTTTGGAATGTATTCATAACCTTATTTCAGAAAGTATTTTTTATGAAAAAATACGAAATGCCCAAGTGAAATTACATCTCGTGTAATTGCACATTATGATTTCTATTCTAAAATAATTTAAATAACTATTTCATGTGTGTGTTGCAGGATTGTTAAAACGGAACCTGCCAGCAAAGTTACCATTTAGAGAAATAAAATATCAATAAAAATATGTTTTTCCATATCAATAGCGAGAAAAAATATCAATCTTGCGCAATCCTTCCTTCACTACTCCTATTGTGGAGGATTAACTATCCTATTGTACTATGGGCCAAAAATTCTAACTGGAAAATGGTTTTCCCAGCAAGAATTCAATCCTGTAGAGTTAACTTACAGAGTTCAGACTATGCATCTGAAGCTTGCAGGTAAGAATACCCATAGTTTAACTGAAACTGTGAGGAGAGCGTGAATTCAGCGGATAAATCAGGAGCTATATTTAATCGCTATATTATATTTAATCTATATATTATATTATTATATAAATTAAATATATATTATATTTAATCGTGTAGCTCTCTGATCGCCTGTAGTAGAAAAAGTTGTGAGTTGGAATTAAACGTTAATATAAAACGTTAGTATAAAATATATTTATTTTAGATAAAATTATATTTAGATCCCCACATAAAAAGGAAGCACAATTTTTTTTAACAATCAGAATTTCACCTGTACTGGAAATGGTTGCATAAAAGACCCTTTGTTTGCGAAAAAAGTTATTTCTATTTCATATATTATTTAAAGCCCCCCTGCCAGGCCTTTGACATTTGTATTATTTGATATTTTTCGATATTTTAAAGCCTTTGCTCCTTTTGTCAAAATTTGGGCGAAATGACCTAGAATTTACCACGATAAGGTGACTGAATGGGTATTTATGTTACCGCTAAAGTACGGAAATCAGGTAATCTGCAGATTACCTAGGTAATGTGCAGATTAACGCCGTTCCATTAAAGTGTGGAAAATTGTTTTATTTCTCAAATTACCTAGGTAATGTGCAGATCACCTAGATAATCTGCACATTACCTACTATGCACTCGTTAAAGTGAAAATAAGATCTTTTGCTCGAACAGCAGCAATGTTTTTGTACGCTTAAATTAATACTCAGACAAACTCAGTAATACTAGGTACTATTAATAGAAAAACACGCTATACTTTTATCTCATAAAGTTATAAGTAATTTCATATAATAATCAGTAGATGTAAATAAAATATACTGACACTTGTTGAAATATGTTATTTATTTAGTTTTCGATATCTAAAGAATCAAGTTGATAGAATCAATCAATCAACAGAATAGTTGATAGAATCAATCAATGAACAAAGTATAATACAAAGAACCAATTAGAGAAACAAACTTTTGCACTTTAACGATTCCAAAGCCGTTAATGTGCACATTACCTAGGTAAAGTGCGGAAAAATCTTATTTTGTAGATGATTTCGCACTTTAACTGAACAAATAAGCTAATCTGTAGATTACTTAGGTAATGTGCACATTAACGGCTTTCGAGCGTTAACGGTAACATATATGCCAGTCTCAATATATAGAAAAATGTGCCCATATTTGGTTGGGAGGTAGGGTGAAATTCGATATCAGCCACCTCGTGGTAAATTCTGGGTTATTCTACTAGAATTTGGAAAATATGTGAAGGCTTTAAAATATCCAAAAATAACAAATCATACAAATTTCTAATGCCTCGCGAGGAGCTTAAATATTTACGAAAAGAAAATAATTTTTTTCACGGAGTTATGCAACTATTTCCAGAACAGCAATAAAAAAATTCTGATAATTAAAAAAAATTGTTCTACTTAATATTTTTTGCTCTATTTCAAGGCCCTGGAGAGGCGTCTAAATATAATTTATTTTTTTATAAATCTAATATAATAATTTTTCTAATTATAATAATTAATTGTCTAAATGTAATACTTTTTCAAAAATTATTTTGCAAACGTTTAATACCAATAAACAACTTTTCCCCCATTACAGGCGCATTTGATTTCAAACTTTTCCCGAAAAAGAGACCCATTCCAGTGCGTGCCCATTACTTCAGACCCCTAGATAAATCCCAGAAAACATACGGACCGAGACAGTTCCTCCACTGTCGTAATCTCAAATCTGGTTGAAATCCAGTTGACTCCCGATGCTTGTGTCGCAACAGGAAGCCGCGCCGTCGTATTTCTTGCCTATCCGGGACTAAAGGAGCGTGCGTGGTCTGGCCCACCCTGGTCGATTGCGGTGCTAAGTGAGGAGGCAGCCCGAATTTTATAGCCACTCAATGGCAGTTAAGGCCCGATTTTATGTGCAGGGGAAAAGCGAATACCCTGGCCGTAAACGGCCGGGAGCCGACGCTCAGTGATAGCCCGCCGCACAAATACGAGGCCCTAAAAATTGAGGTATAATGCGACAGTTAAGGTTTATTTCCCTCAAATAAGCGAACGGCCGAGCGAACAGACCCTGCGGTAGGGCGGATTAAGAGGCGATCACGCGCCTGGTCTATGGGAATCCTTCACGAAACATGCTTGTCCTCCTGCGTGTAGAGATTAAGTGACGAATCCGTCGTCGCACTCTGCTTTTTATAACGCTTCGTTTACTATGGACACGAAGAAGTGACAGAAAGGGATTGCACTTCCTCTAGCACGAAGAGAAGCATGGTACTGGGGACAGACAGAAGCTAGCGAATGCCAGAAGGTGTTGTTCCCAGTTTAACACCTTCCCACGAACCAAAACTTCCTTGTGGTACATTTGCGTTTAGACCCTGAAGTATGACAAGATTTAGCCAATTTTGCTAAGTAGAAGATATCGCATCGGGACAAAATTGTCCGGTTGCTGCAAGGTGGAATGAAGATTCATGTAGGAAAAACAAATTGTCCCTCTCCCAGGACTGGTGACAGTTTGTGTCAGAGACAAACCCCACTACAGGGAGTGTTCGACGCAAGATAAACCACTAGAAGGGTTAAATTAATTTCCCCACTAAATAATTTCCCTTTCCAATTCTGATCACTAATAATTAGCAGAAAGTCGTATCAAAGTACAGATTCAAAATAATTGAATGTAAAGAAAAGCTTCCTTACCTTGCACTTTCTGTATCCCAATACTTCCACGAGTTCCGAGAGCAGAAGGATATTCCGCTTTTGACAGAAGTCATGGAAATTACATGGATGTCACAGTTCAATAAAACGTAACCAAAAAGCAGTCGATTAATACTTAAATAGATTTATTAAGCAATATATATACAGCGGTTAAGAGATCAAATTAAAGGAGACATTAATCAAGGCTTACGCGACAAATCATGATGAATCTGCAGGAACTCCCAGTTCGAATAGCTTTGGTTCGCATTTGGTTTCAAGGTTCGGTTATAGTTAGACTCGGCTACGGTGAGGCTGTTCGCAGAATGAAGTCTGCAGGAACTCTCAGTTCGAATAGTTTGGGTTCGCATTTAGTGTCAAGGTTCGGTTACAGTTAGACTCAGCTACGGTGAGGCTCTTCGCGACAGACACGATAAGACCTCTAATTGCGTCACACTTTCAAAGCAATTTCCTATTTTGAAACTTTAAGCTCTTCAATTTAAAACTTTTCAATTACTTCATCCCGTTTATATTGATTCTTAATACCATAGCAAGTCAAACAGCAGTACAGGGGAAACAGTTCCCAACCTGAAATCAATCAACAAAACCTAAGCGGTCACGGTCAGTAGTTGGGTGGGTGGTCACCTGACTACCTCGTGACTCGGCGGGTGCAATTAAGTATTTTGCACAGGCTGATTCTTATGCCTATCAAGGCCCTAGATCTAAATTATGAATTACATTTTTCCCTCCTTTCCTCTTAAGTTAAATTAATTCTAATTACGATGCGGAGACGAGCTACATTGGCGCGGGTGCTCAGAAAATTATTTCCTGTCGAAGGTAGTGTTTGAAAAAATTAAACGGAGATTTATACCCAAATTGAAGCAAAGTAACTGGTGACTTTTTTATCTAGAGGTATCAAAAAATGAGTGTTCGATCGTTTGATCAGCATTAGAACAACTTTTAAAGAGTGTGCTAATAAAATTGATAGAGAAATTTGTTCAAACTAGATAAAACGCTTATAAGACTAAAGCCTTAAAGCTCAAATATGTAAAGAAACTTCAGTTTTCAACGAATTAAATTTATAAGGGCTTTGTATAACTTGTCTAATTAACATTTAAATGCACTTTCCAGCTCTTTCAGGGGTCTCCTTGGTTTAGTGGGTTTGTCCACTGCGCTAGCAACCTGCATTTGTAGGCTGGATTCCTGGCTGGGTGTATTTCTTTTTTGTATCCTTAAAAACTTTCCTTGTGTGTACGTACATTTATTTTATGATTGGCTAGCTTGGCTACGCAATATTCCAAAATATGAAATAAATTTATTATTTAATAGACTAACGGCATATTATCTACAAGCGAAAATGAAAACTTTTTAACCAAAGAACAGATTTTTCCTTTGAACAGACATTAGTAACAACCATGAAAGGGATAAAGTTTTTGAATTGATGACTTGATTTTGAAATTATGATGGAAGTAAATAGAAATGGCTCAGCATAAAAATTTAAATTCGACTTACTTTGCTTCTTGATTTAAACTTGCGTTATTTCTTCGAAAACGTCAGACATTTAATGCCTCGTTTCAGAAAATGACTTTAAAAGGCAGAAAACAATGAACTCAAAATAATTAAAAGTATCATCCTTTAATTTTTTAAAGCAATATTAACACTATTGTCAATGATTAATATACATATGCAACGACAATAATGGAAATCCCAAAAAGGAAATCAGAAATAAATATTTTAAGGCCTGGTCAACTTTTAATTGTCAGTGAAAAGTAAGAGCTTGAGTTTTGATCGATGATTAACACTTTTTCGCATTTGCCCAAAGCCCCCTTTCAGCCCTCGATATCATTTTTAAGCATCATGTTCCAGAATGAATGAATTTCATGTCGATAGATGGCGGCAAAATCGACACGGGGAAAACATTTGCGCAAAAAATGTCATCTCGGAACAGGCAAGCTTCCCTTCATCGAGCCAACTGCGGACGGCACAACCCGAATGTAATTGACTGATAATGATCCCCTCCGAGAGAAGGAAACGAAAAACCGAAAAATAAAGAATGAATGAAAAAGAGAAAAAATGAATGAAAACCCCAGAGAAAGGCCGAGTAGTTTTATTTGCAATGTAGCTTCAATAGCACTTCCGTTGGAGATTGAAACGATTTATTTCTTTAATTTGAATTCGAGTCTCATTTTTTCTCGCTCGCTTTTTTTCGTTTCTTTCTCTCTGCGTCGTCTTTTTCTGGCGCGCCGAGTAAAGCGATAAGTGCAATAATTGAAGAGTGTTGAGTAACAGGAATATTGGATGGTTTGAAAGCATCTTCAGAGCGGCAAGCATGGCTGATGGAAATAAACGGTTTTTCTCGTCGAGAAAGGATTTCGGAGCGAGTCATTTACATCTGGCGAAATAGAGTGGTAAAAACCGACAACCCAAATTACCGCTCTTTTTAAGTGCCTTAATCCCCCCAGCTTGTTAAAAAAGAGCGAGCAAAAAATTTTACGGGGAGCGAAAAAAATTCCGCACAAGCCGGGAGAGGAGGAGAATTGAGCTACGAGCCAGTTTAACGCACTTATGCAGTATTTAAATACTTGGCTTGTAATTCGTTTCTTTTTTTCTGCGTGCGAGTAAATTCGTAATTATTTACGTACTGCTGTCAGTCGTCGTTAAGGGGCGAAATTTATGATTTTTGCGAGGGTAATTATGAATCGCGAGCAGCAAGCGCTTTTAAAATAACGATCCCAAATGGAATGATTTAAAATCTATTAAGACCTCTGCCAACTGGGGCGCGTCTTGATTTTCCGAAAGGATTACTTAAGTATCTTTCTCTGTAAACGGGCAGATTAAATATTACTTACGAAATCAGGCAGAAATTTGCGTCCGGCCACAGCTTAATGCCGCTTTAATTGACTACTGATTATCTTCCCTATTTCCTTTTCTTTTAGTGCGGTAACAGCGTGTTTCTGAGATTTCGATCCTGGTGTCTGGAGAATTGAGTAGGATGCTACAGGAATATTTAAATGGGGTATTTATAGGACTATAATACATGTACGTATTGGAAAGAATCTTCATTGAATGGCATGTAAGTTTGTAGCTACTATCTGTCTACTGTGAGAACTACCAAGTCTTGGTGGTGGTGATCTCTATAAGAAAAGATCTTGCTCATTTTGAGTAGGGGTGACTTTAGTGGGTGCTTAAATTTTGTTTTATTTTGGGGCGAATGGGAGGAGGCAGTTTAATAACACAGATTTTCTCGGTAACAAGTAAAAATCATAACAAATGTATTTCCTATTCGCCATACACATGACAGACGTCAAGTAATGGACATACAAGTCTTGGTGGTGGGAGAAGTTTTCGTGGTAGACAGACAATACATATTGCTAAGCCTCAGTGAGGTTTATTAAGCCATGCACTCTCTAAAGGCTCGTTTACACTTGTAGGTCTGTCTGAATGAGCAACGGGGATGATTGACAGGTTTAATCACTCTGGTTCTCGTCGTTCATTGGTTCGACGAATTCGAATGTGGAGAGCGGATTCGGATAGACGTACAAGTGTCAATGAGCTTTAATTAATTGTTAAAACTTCATATGTGGACAGTACGTCCACAGTCGAATTCTAGCACGTCGCGAACAATGTTCAGGGCGTGCTCGCGGCAGAGGAGCACAGTGCTGTATCATGTAGAAAGGGGAAATTCTCTGTTCAGGACAGTGTACAGCGAAATTCCTTTCAATGGCCTGCCCTCACGTTGACGTGGTGTGGAAGTTTGGAGAGTGTTGTGCTAGCTCATGTGTAACCTCATCATCGGAACGTGGTTCAAAATTACGTGGTGTTGTCCTCAATCTTTCCCTTTGATATCGATCCTGGACCGTGCTCCAATAGTACGTTGTGTTGCTCCAGTGCGACGTGAACTAAACTACCTACCTACCTATCTTTCAGTGGCCATGATCCTGTTTCATGATCCTTTGTGTTCGTCCCAATAATTATGCATATGGGTTATAATGCATGAATCAATCATTGAAACATAGGAGTATGACAATGTTCAAAAATTATGTATCCATTTACGATAAATAATACTTTAAAAGTTAGCTGGTGGAAGAAATAATACATATATATTAAGTAAAGGGACCTAAAGGTAGTATATGGATTTTTATGTCCCTCAAAATTCCAAGCCCTTATGTTGTTTTGTTATGCTGTTCTTCGTTAATACAAAGAACCAAAACAAGTGTGTCCACTCTAGTGAAATTTTGCTCTCTACAAGAATTGCTTTCTCATAATTTCTGGGTTATCGCTTTCTCTAATTATTTCTAACGTTTCTATACAACTCATCACGCTTTTATTGTGTTTCCTTCTTTCTTTCACAATTGTAGTTTTTTCTTTATGTTATTAATTTATTCTCTTGTAATTTTTGTCTTTTTCTCATAGATTTTCCTTCCGAGCTATATTTTTCTCTGTTATTCATTCTCTCGTTTTCTATTTCTCCTTCTCCTCTTTCTATCACCATTATTTATTCTCGTTCAAACTTACTATCTCGATTGTAACCAGTTCTCATTCTCCTCTTTCTAACACCATATTTCTCTATATCTGTATTTTTCTTTATTCAACTACTGCCTCTTTCTCTCTGTATCTTTTCTACCTCTACTTGTGACTGTATTATTCATTCTAGTTCCTTTATTGTTATCTTTCTGATATTCTGTTCTTTCTGTCTTCCTTATAAACTATCTCTCTATCTTTATCTAAACCTAAATAAGCCGCCCTAAAAGGACCATTAAAATAACATCTAACATCAGGCGTTGAAAATTCAACTACTATTATATATCTTTCCACTCTAACTATTTTTCTATCAACTCTCGTTCTGAAATCTTATTTCTATATTTTTCTCGTTTTATATTCCTTTCTCATCATTTCTATATTTTCTCGTTTTACATTCTTTCCTCGTTATTTCTATACTCTTTTCATCTCTCATCTCGATCTTCCAATTCCTATTTTTCTTTCGTTTCTTTCTCCTTCGCTCTTAAAGACTTAGATTTTTAAACTATGCTACTCTCGTTTACTTCTTTTTGTTACTGTATCTCTACCTCTTACTTTCCATTCTGCAGATGATTCTATAAAGCACAACTAAAGTGCTTCCCGCTTCGAGTAAACGAAAAAAACCTCAATTATGCGCATTAAAAACATCACATTTCTCATGACCCGAAACGAAAACAGCCCAAACATCCAACCCGGGAACAGCTGCCCGACAGCTTACCCAGAAGAAGAACGAAGAAACCAAACTATCGGATTCCCGTTGACCACTTAAGACTCCGGCTAAACTCCAGGTGGACAAGTGCCTCACCGCACTCTTTCAAATGCACATCAAAGGGTATCGCCGGACCTAAATATAGCTATCCCAACATGAAAGCGACACAGACGGGTGAGATTTTCCCCTCTGCACATTCGGTCCTCCAGCCAGTTTTGCGGGAATTTAAAACCCCAACCACCATCCCTCACTCCAGTAGTGATTGGGCATTAAAAGGTTTGCGTTTGCATGCGATTTGCGTTGCCCCGTCCCTAAGCTATGTGGGAATAGCGTAACTTTCACTGGAGCGGAGACAAGCTCAATAACGGGATTTGTGTGGGTGACAAGCCGCCAGCTTAGCTGTCACCTCGATCCAGGTCTCCTCTTTTACCCTCTCTTAGGCTTCTGAGAGAGTAGCATCTGGCATGATGGAAGCTGATTGCTTCCAGGGTGGGAAGGGGGCTAGAGATGGGTCTCACCCCCTCTTCAGAATATGGAAGGAGGAAGGAATATGGGGAGTTGCAGAAAGAGGAACTGGAAGGGGGAGGGCCAATAAATATAAGGGAAGAATCCTCAGCTTTCCAAAGCAACCCTCCTACAACAATTTCAGGTGGTTGATGTCATTCGCAAAGACGTCTTTCATCATTTTCATCCTGTTGCGTTGCGCCGCAATTGTAGCGCTAATGACGCAATCCGTAAGCGATCTGTAGGAGGCCACAGCGGTCGGGATACGCGGAAACTAAATCATGGCGAAGGAGGCTATCGTTCATAACCGCGAACTAAAAAGGGTTTCTGGAAACAGTGGTTGAGATTATGTTATTTCGGGAGATACTATGGAGGATGAATGTGGGCCATTTGCAGGCACTCGACTGCTCAACTAAAAGGATCCATGAGTGATAGAAAAGACTGCACGTGCGATATCACACAATAAAGGCTGTTCTATCGAAAAAGGGTCGGGGATTGGGTTGCGAGTTCGGAACTCGATCACGTTAAGTTTGTCTTGGAAGTTTGGAGAGTGGGGTGCCAGGTCAGGTGTTGACCTCGTCATCTGACAGTGGTTCCTCGGACCTTTCCCTTCGGAGTTGATTCCGGGCTGCCGTCAATAACCCGTTGTGCTGCTTCTATGCGACGTAAGTTCAACTACCCCTACCTATGTGTGAAAAAAAATAACTTTCTCTATACTTTCTTTTACGAACAGGCATTGGTTCAAATTATTATACTTTATTGTTATGTATTAAACTTTATATTATATTTTTATTATACTTTTATATACTTTTATTATATTATATTATTATACTTTTGTACTTTTATATACTCTTTATATACTTTTATCATATTATATTATACTTTTCAGTGCTTAATTTTGTCTTTCCATATTTTAATAACTTGGTTTTTACAATAGCTTAACACTCTAGAAGTGTAAACTGGTTCTTAACACTTTATTTTTAGAATTTTGGCTAGGTTTGGGTTGTCGCTCAAGGCCATCTTTTGTTACTCAACGGTAAATTGGATTCTGGCCCTATGGCTTAAAGTGGATTCCGAACCGTTACAAACATCATGGTGGAATCCCGGGATATATCCGGAATAAATACTGGGATTCGAACGCAGAGCACTCGGGCCAGGCAGGCTAAGGTTCAAGGATTGTTCTTAAATTTATATTTGAAAAGAATGATAGATATTTCTCACAATGAAGACTTGGGGGGTTATAGCTATATTTCTATGCAATAAAATTGAAGTATTTCAAAGTAAAAGTTGGTTAGTTTTTATTGCGCAAGGACCAGATATGGCCGTGCAAAGAGTCTCTAGTATCAGACATATTTCTACGTTCTTTTTAAAACAATTACGTAACAAGCACTAAACCACTGCTTACGAAATCTGGTTCTCGTAGAACTTTTTAAAGCAACTAGTAGTACAAAAAGTAATGTTTGCACATTATTTTTTATCTTGAAATAAGGAAATAAGTGCAAGTAAATCTCCGTTACAGCTTTCTTTTGAACGAGTCTTAGCGAAGTTTATAATTCGGAGGACAACCACCTATTCGAGAGTCAATGTCACAGAATTCTTCACCTTCACTTCAAATTAGTCTCATTTAAATTGTGAAGCAATTGGCTCCAGGGCTAAGTCATTTCGAGTAAAAATACCTAAGAAATACTATTTTTAAACAACCATATTTCCATAAACAATTACTCTTAAACAAACACATAATATCTTTACTATTTGTGCCACCTTTGCGAAAGAAGATTCTGACAAGCATTTAGAAGAGACCCACTAAAATATTTATTCTCAATTGTTTCGACATAAATACTAATTGGATACATATCTCATCAACATGACTACAAATCGTTGCTAGAAGGAGATATATCTTTTATTCAAAATTTATTTGTCACTTACCGTAGTATTAAAACCTCATTATATATACCAAAAAGTTGAATTTCAAAACTTTAGATTTCTGGGTAGATTCATATTGCAATTAACCTGCTCTCCTCTTTCATGCAATATTAGTACGCATTTATGCACACTTATCACTAAAATACACATAAGTAAATATTCATTTGACATATTGAGCCTCACTCTCCAAAAACTGTCGGCGATGCAGTTTTTAAGTAAAAATAATACTGCGTTTTCATTTATACTCTGATGTCAGGGCACAGTGTTAACGACTGCGTCAAAGCTGTTGTTATTTATAATGCACTTTTAACAGCAAAACTTTCGAACCTCAATCTTTGAAGGTAGGTAGACATTTTAATTAAGGTCACACTGGAGCAACACAGCAGGCTATTGGTGACTGTCCGGGATCAATCCCAAATGGAAAGATCCGAGGACAACACCACGTAATTATGAATTAACCCACAGCACACACAGTAACTAGACCACATCGATTGGTTGAGAAGATTTTGTCGGTCAAGAATGTCGAAACTGGTAAGAAGCCATTCAGGGAAGACTTAAGGTTGCTGGACGAATAAATGCGTGTTAACTCCTCAGAGGGTCAAATAAAAGTTTTTTGAAACTAGGTGAACTAAATATCTGATATGAATATATTTTGTGCATTCGCAAAAATTTAGATTTTTTTTTAGTTTGACCAAAGGGTGATGGACCCAATAAAGTTCTTCGATCTCAAATAAAAACCCATTGGTAATATTAAAGGTAATATTAAAGGTATTAAAGGTATTAATTGGTAATATTATTTATTATTAAATTATTAATATTATTAATATTATTAAATTATTAATATTATTAATATTATTAAATTATTAATATTATTAAATTATTAATATTATTAATATTATTAATTATTAATTACCCATTGGTAAATTAAATAAGGTTTATTTTGATCATATATTACTATAATGCAAACACATTACAATGCAAACACATCATTTAACTGTTTAATAATAACACATAACTTATTACGGAGCAACCACGGCTGCCATTTTAACCCTTTTCTACTACTACGCCTACCTTTTCCCGCTCGTTGTTTAGTTTTTAGGGAAGAATTCAATCCTCCTCCAAATTAGTAGTTCCGCATTGACGTCATCTTGATCCAATCCTTACAGGCTCTCTTATATCACACCACCCATCCTAGACATCAGAATATCTCACCAACCAACCTGAGCATCAGAATATCCCACCGCCCATCCTAGACATCAGAACTTCTCACCACTAATCCTAGACATCAGAATATCTCACCAACCAACCTGAGCATCAGAATATCTCTTACCGCCCATCCATTAGAATATCTCGCCACTCATCCTAAGCATCAGAATATTTCACCACCCATCTTAAACATCAGAATATCTCACCACCCATCCTAGATATCAGAATATCAAATAAGAGAATATTTATATACCTCAGCAGTCTTAACATACCTAGAATATTTATATATCAACCTAAACCATTTCATGAAGGTGGGAAGGCAGACCTCCCCCCTGATAGGGTTGCCCTTTACAACATCAGCAGCCGTACCCAAACAGCGCATTGAAAATTATAAAAACTCGTAAATTTTCCAAAACATTTTTACTTAAAAAACTAAATATTAAAAAAATCAGCAGAAAATGATGCATTAATTCTCTTTGTAAAGAGTGGCGATTAATACAAATGAAATCATCCCACCGTATCCAATCCAAAAAGAAGCGGCCAAAGTGAATTTCCTCTCCAATTCAATGTGTTGTGGGAAAGCGGCGACAAAAACGAAAGCAACGGGAACCTAAGGGGGGGGGGGGGGTTGTTGCTAGATTAATCCATCCCTTTTCTGTACATTAAGGGTTGTGTATGGGACCCGTTAGTTTACGAAAGGGAAGAAACAAAAGCTTTTTCTGGTTCCAGAAAGTATCGGTAAAGTAGAAATCTTATTCCAGGGCGTAAAGAGCTTTCTTTTCGGGACGACCATCATCTCTTTCTGCCCACTTTTTCTTTTTATGCCAATACTTTCGACGGCCAATCAAAGTGTCAACCGCCGCGAAGGCGGGAAAAGTGGGCCGGCAGCTCCTTTCGCGTGCTACGCAACTTGCGGATGGGGTTACCCTATTGGAATTACCTCCCGTCGCCAATCAACTTGTCACACGAGGCCAAATATCGCCAAAGCCATGTGTCAACTCTCCTTAACGAGATTTAAAATGCGCCTCTGTTCTTCCACCTTATCGAGGTTCCCGACTCACGCCTCGGCTGGAAATGGTTCGTGCGAATAAATTTGATCGTCACGCACTTATCCATACCGCATCGGGCCCGATTGCGATTTTTTCCATTCAAACACAAAGATCGCATTATTGTCAGGCGAGGCTATTCTCTGCGGTGAATTGTTTTTCTTCTCTTTCAGTGTCGACATGAATGAGGCTCTTTTCGCGGTGATTTAAATCGTGTGATGAAGAATGGGAAAATGGACTTTTTCGATGTCATCTTAATTTTTTTCGCTCACTCGAAAAATGAAAATGTCATTTAATATATTTTAGTGCTCGACAGTTTGACATATGGCACCCCAAGTGCCACTACTGAAGACATTACTCAACTAGGTGCTTCTGGGAGACTGAGAAACCGTTTGTGTGGCTTGCTAAAGGACTTTTCGAGAAACATTGTAAACTCCTTTATGCCAACACATTGAGAACTCTTCAATGAAACACATTTGAATGGGCTGTGACACATCTTATCCGGGTTGTTTTTCTAATTTTGGAGAGAAAAATCAGCAAATCTCTAGAAATTCTCATTATCCTCATTTTTTTAAACATTGTAACAAACACATGCAAAACTGATTTTTTTTCATTGCATGATTTTGAACGATTTAATGCCATCAAACGCTGTTTTAATCCTCCTGGTTGTTTTCTTGACGAGATATTTCCTCATTAGCAAAACTGAACAGATCTTGACTGACGAGAAATCTCGTCAATAGAAGAAAGCTGACCATATCTTGATCTCATCACCTTAAAAAATCGACAGAACCTTGATGACGAGATATCTCGTCATTAGCAAAATTGATAGGATCTTGATGGATGAGACATCTCGTTGAAACCACTTGAAGGGTTAATAGCCAAAGGAAAAGTTTTTAAATCACTGAACGAAAACCAAAGCTTTTCCGAAATACACATATTTCCTCCCTACATACATTAGATAACGAAAAGCGAATTCTTGTATGCAGAAAAGACTAAATTCTTTAATGTTAAGATGCAATAAAGAACAACTTTGGGTTCATCTTTTTATGATTGCAGCACAATGTTGCAATAAATTAATTTCAAATTTTAATTACATTTAAATATGGTTGTTTGGCGCAGCTTGGCCCTTGAGTCATAACAAAAACCTAACCCCACGTAAATATTATTATACGGAAAATGCGGTTTCATAACTAAACTTTTTGTTATAATTGTATGAATCGATGAATTTTAGAAAAGGCATAATTTGGGAGCTGACTAGCTCGACTTCTCTTGGAAACACTCGTTGTTTACTAAACCATAAATAAATTTGATCCAAGTACGAAACGACAATTATTTAAAAAATTAAAAAGGTATTAGCTATAATAATTTTTTAATTTACTTAAATATTTTCAAATCCGAAGTTATTTTTGCTTCCGAATAAGTTAATTAGCATATGAGTTTAAGCTCCAAAAATGAAATATCCTATATATGATTAAAAACAACAATATATTAATTAACTAAATAATTTTGACATTTACTTTTCGTGACTATAAGAAACTGATTGGTTAATTACCTTAAGCACCTGTTAGACACAGCAATGAAAGATATTCAGATTTGGCAGTATGAGTAGCTTCTTATCAATTAATTAACCGCTCTTTATTTTGTGCGCAAGACTCCATTAATTCTTAATTAAGACGATATTTTATTCTGTACCTTTCACCTAAATTAGACAAATCTGATAATTTTTCCGTGTTATTTTTACTTGACTCCCAAAACAATCCATTCTAGTTATTATCAGAGGAGATGCTAGGAAAATTGTGAACCAAATTATCCGGATGGATGGTCAGATTATTTTTGTACCAAATCTCGGAGAAATAATTTTGTCCCCAATTCGGAAATATTGTAATGAAATCCAAAAAATCCATTACATTAGCTTGAATGGTCTATATGATGCTATTTCCCTCCAAACGGCTTGAAGTTTAGTATTCCATGTCATATTATCCTGATCAATATTGTTAAAAGCTTATTAGTCGTAACACGACTGTATTTAAAATACAAAATTTCCCCCATTTATTAATTGAGTGCTAAAATTTTTGACGTGATGCACAAGCATGTTTGTCTGAATGTTGTTGCAACCTAATAGCCTCAAGTGCTTATTTTGAGAAATTTTAGCGATTAATCTGCTATCGCGCATCGATCTTTCTATCGCAGTGGAGGAAATTGTGTAACAAGGTGTGGTGGAGTGATCCAGAGAAAAGCAGTGTAACTAAGATTACCGAGTGAAAACTAAAAACTTCAGGTACTTTTGTTATGTGGCGGGTAGGCTTTTATTATTATTTAAACTGGAAAATGATATTAATTTCAGTTGTATATAGTGCAGGTCTCTACAATAGATTATGTATTCTAATAATAATTCAAATTGTATTGCACACAAATGTAATAATAATAATGTAAAGATTTATTGACCAAACATACATTAAAGGTTTTTACTTTTTGAAGAAAAGCTTTTAACACGCACACGGAGCGTCGACTTAGAGCAGAAACTCATTAACTGACAATTTTAGAAAAGGCATTTTTTGAGACCAAATTATTATTTTCATGATGATGAGAAATAAATTGTCATTATATTCCGTTTGAAAGAAAATATACCACAACAAAATGTTTATAATTTTTATTTTTGCCTAAAAACTAAGAGTTTGTCTTTAATCGGCTGTGATGTAAAATTTAGCTTTTTGCCAGTTAATGAGTTTTTGCTCTAAACCACTGATATGACTTTCTGAACTTTGTAAGTGCTGACACTATTTTGAGGACAGACATATACCGTAAGCAGATATTTTACACGTTTCCCTCTGTAAGGATATTTTAACAATTCTAATAATATAAGGTGATTTATTAGATATCGAAATGTGAACACCAGTTTTTATTTTAATGTCCTGGATAAAATTTCTGCTAGGGCCGCGGTGGCCCGGTTGGAAGAGTAACGAACTAGCAACCGAAGGGTTGCGAGTTCGAATCCAGCCAAACACCGTCGTGTACAAAGGGGGCTGGTGCACGTTAAATCTGTCGTGGCCTCAAATGTCCTCACGTTGGCGTGGTGTGGAAGTTTGGAGAGTGGGGTGCCAGCTCAGGTGTTGCCTCGTCATCTGACCGTGGTTCAAAATTACGTGGTGTTGTCCTCGGATCTTTCCCTTTGGGATTGTTCCCGGACCGTCACCAATAGCCCATTGTGTTGCTCCAGTGTGACGTTAATTGAAATACCCAAATACCCAAATAAAATTTCTGCCAACTGAGGAATAAATGTTAAAAAAGGTGTCTAACTGTCTAACATATCTATTTCGTCACAGACTGATATTTAATGCGGCGTGGTTCAAACTAAACTATTTGGTTTTGGTTGATTGGTTGGGTTTTATGGCGCAAGGGCCATATTTGTCCAAGCTGCTATAAGCACGAGACAGACAACATCAAATAAATAGATATACACATACGAGGAAAGTTTTACAGATAATAAATACAGAAATACTCACAGGATAAGTTACAGGAATTGAACCTTCGCCGCATACAACTCGTAGGTTGCTAGCGCACTGAGCCAACTTTAATTTGGTTCCAACATATACGACCAGATGCGTTCGACAGAAGATAAATCAGGAAACTTGGTGTGTAAAAAAAATGTGCCGGTTCTCTTGCAAGAAGTCGATTATACGTTTAGATAGGTAGGTATTTTAATTAACGTCGCACTGAGGCAACGCAATGGGCTATTGACGACGGTCCGGGATCAAACCCGAAGGGAAAGATCGAGGACAACACCACGTAATTTTGAACCACTGTCAGATGACGAGGTCACATCTGAGCTGGCACTCCACTCTCCAAATCTCCACACCACGCCAACATGAGGACATTTGAGGCCGCGATAGATTTAATGTGCACCAGCCCCCTTTGTACACGACGGTGTTTGGCTGGAATCGAACTCGCAACCGTCCGGTTGCTTATCCGTTACTCTTCCAACAGGGCTACCGCGGCCCCATAAGTTGAGGAGCATAAAAATTTTGAGAATGGTATCTTGCATACGCGACCTTAACATCTAGCTCAAAATGCAGAATTTCGACTTGCAGTTTCTTCGCATCCTGTCGCTGTAAGAAGTAACGGATGTCATGAACGCGTCGTATGTCTTTCCACTCTACAATACCATTAGCAGGGGAACGTGATAATTGACAACTGGATGGTGAATGTACATTCTCCCCCAAACGGAATGAAAGCACCTAATAAAAGTCTGGGTCCCCTCCCCACTCAAATGTGAATCAAGAAGTAATGGAGTCAATGATTAAAGGAATCCGTCTTAGTAGTCGATGAAAATCAATTCGCTTTAATTGTTTCGAAATGGTTCAGATTAATAGAGGACAATCCACCGAAAACTCGAAACTGTAGAAACTAGGACTTTGGTACATCAATTCAGATAAACATCACGAATAGTTGACTTTTTAAATGGTACTCCTTAGTCTTTAAACTTAATTCAAGGTTGAGGGTTCACGACATGTCCTTATTCTGTAGAGCTACTGGCAGCAGTAGATTGCATTTGAAAAGCTGTAGTTATTGTAACTAACATCGCAATCAGAACTGAGCAGGTATACAAGAATGTCAAAATGTACTACTGCCTGATTAGCTTTGTGTCAGTGAGTTAGCCTCAAATCTAGATTGCATTTGAAAAGCTGTAGCTTTTGTAACTTCCATAGCAGTCAGAACTGAGTAGATATTCAAGAATAATGCCAAAATGTACTACTGCCTGAGTAACTTTGTGTCAGTGAGTTAGCATCAAATCTAGAAATTTCCTTGAAGGATCTTACGCTTATCTACACAGCAGAGCATCATTCTATAAAACCTGGACTGTGATCTGATTGTCCGACAATCTCATGCTTAGAAGTATCCTTTGGGAGTACAGAAATAATTCATTTTACATAACAATTACCTGTCAATAATGTTAACGGATGTAGCATCACAATTTAGATCAGAATAAAGGACTTTAGAGCGAGCTCCCCAAGTGTCAAAACAGTAAAATATCAGATATCAAAATTTAACATTGTCTACACTGATCTTCTCACCTTCAGTCATCGCTGTCCAAAACTAATAAATCAAAAATCAAGATTATTGCTAAATCTAGCACAATTTCGATTAGTGACAAGGGATTTGGTAAACGGCATTTCATTAAATTTAGACAAAAGGAATCTACTAAAATTGCTATTATGCGTGACAATATGTATCCATGTTTAATCTTCCAAGTGGTTTCGATGAGATATTTCGTCCAGTAAGATCTGACCAATTTTCTGATAAAGTCTGATAGAAACGGCTATCAGACTTTATTACAATTTTATTAATGACGAGATATCTCGTCATTAAGATATCGCCGATTTTTTACAATGACGAGATCAAGATCTGGCCAGTTTCTGTAATGACGAGATATCTCGTCCATCAAGATCTGATCAGTATTTTTTCAATGACGAGATATCTCGTCCATCAAGCTCTTGTCATTTTTGCTAATGATAAGTTACTTTATAGAGACAACCACCACGAGGTTTAAAGTATATTTTTCAAAACTACATAATTTCTTATCGAGATATGAGCAACGATGGTAGATCGATGCAAAAAATAAACGCTTTGTACATTTTTAGATCCCTCGATTCCCCCACTGGCTTTCAAACGGCATTTGCATGAGTTAAAAGTACATCCGAAGCAGAGATGTCGCCAATTGTGGTGACCCTAAATAAATCGTAGTCTGGAGTCACCATCGTCAAAACGTTAGGGGACCTGAACGGCTATCAGACTTTATTACAAGTCCAATCGTCCTTGCATGACAACGCCCCCACGTTTCATACAAGGACGGAATTGCATAGCAACCGATGCTCGTGTGGATGGAGCGGACGTCACATGGGGTGTCACTGAAAGAAAGATCAAGTAAGGATTTATTCCGAGAGGGGAACATCACGAAAATGCAGACAATCAGAACATCTGTCTTTTCCGAAGAGGGGAGGATGGGAAGTTACTGTCAATTCAGAGTCCACGCTACCCTACAAGAAACGGTCTGAACAACCTCATGTCCATTTAATCCAAAGGGATTGAGATATCTGATTAAAAAGCAACGTGGTTCTTACGACCCTTTATACTCGGTAAAGTATATCTGGCTTATAAATAGCGCCATACGTCCCACTGACATTACATCTTGATACATGATTCAGGCGTATTGCGATGTCTTCTATAAGCCAAAGAAGCAATATACATAAAATGAGCATTGGAAGAAACAGTAAGAATATAAGATGGATCACAAATTTTCTTTAAAAGAATTCTAAAAATGTACTCTTCTGAGCAATTGAACAAGATATGCTTCAAAGTCTTTCTCATCAAGGCAAAAAAGGCACTTGGAGTCAGCCAGGTGAAAATGATTCAAGTAGGCTTGAGTTGCAATGTGGTCTATTCTGGCTTTAGTAGAAAAAGTAGCAACTGATCTAGAGATTTTTTGAAGTAATGGAGGACACAATAGAAAAAAATCGCATCATACACAACCACACTCCGACCAAGTGGTCTAGTGGTAAAGGTGCTGGCTTCTTGATTCGAATCGGGGGTAAGGCATGATGGATGTTTATTCGTCTAGAATAAATATGTGTTCCCTCTATAAACGTGTTGTGACTAGAATGTGTGGAATATATGTGAAGTGAACACATGCCCGTGGTACCAGGGCAACTCAAAGGGGTTCATATACCCAACCTTATAACGCTATGGTGAATAATATTCAATTGGTCGGGTATTAATTCGGATATTTCCTTTTGGGATTGATCCCTTAGCGTCTCTTGGTTCAAAATTACGAGGCGTTATCCTTGAATCTTTCCACTCAGGACTGATCCCGGGCCGTCTCCAATAGCCCGTTGTGTCGTTCCAGTGCGACGTTAATTAACTACTTACCTACCCAGAGCGTCTCTAAAAACTCGTATTGCTCCAGTGCGACGTTGATTCAACTACCTACCTGTTCGCATATTAAAAAAATAGCACTTAAAAGTACATTTACATCACATAATCCTGAAACTCGCTCGGCTTATCATTGTCGTCTTAGAGCAGAAACTCATTAACTGACAAAAAAGAAGTAACAGTACAGCTGTTTAAAGACTAACTGTTAGTTTTTAGGTCGAAAGTCAAAAATCATAAGCATTTTTATGGTGTTAAAGTTCATGTCATAAATATTTTCGGCAATGTATTTCTTATCATCACGAAAATGAGTCTTTACTGTCTCCGAAAAAATGTGGAGCCGTCTCGACTCAGTGGGTATGCCCACTGCGCTAGCAACCTTCGAGTTGTAGGCGGCGCAGGCTCGATTCCAGTCAGGCGCATTCCTCCCTGGGTGTATTTCTCTCTTCTGTGTCAGTAAAACTTTGATTGTGTGTGTATGTCTATTACTTGCTATTGTGTGTCTTGTGAGTGGCGCAGCATGGCCAAATATGGCCCTTCCGCCATAAAACCCCCAAACCCAACCAACCGAAAAAATGTCACTGATATTCTACTCTAAGCCGACGATACAAATATCTTTCTTTCTCTCTACCGGTTATTCATTCATATTAGAATTACAACAGCGTTTCTCAAGGTAAGCTCATGAATCAAGGTTAAGAGAGGTTTCGGAGGTAATGGTAATGGTAATAGGGTAATTAATTATAACGACGCATTGGAGCAACACAACGGGCTATTGAAGTTTTGTAGGAGTTCTGTGATATGCAAATAAATAAAGTTATGAAAAGAGAAAGCAACTGTGTTAGGATGTGAATTTAAAAACTTCTAGATTTGTTTTTAATAAGCATTCAAATTTTTTATTGCATTTTAAAACGTCTGTAAATATACACTGTAAAGTGAAGAATGCATTTAAAACTTGTGCTCTTTCATTTTCAACTGTCCCACACTTTTTCACCGACTATTCTCCATATAGATAAATACAGATACAATTGATAAACTTAAAGATACGGTTTTGTAGAAACCTTTTTCTAAATGCATAAAAAATTAAAAATATTTTCGAAATCATAGCGACTTCGGTTACGTGAATGAATTAACCCTCCAAGTGGTTTCGACGAGATATCTCGTCCATCAGTAAAGCCGATTGAATTCTGAATGATGAAGATATTGCCGTTTTTTGATGATGACCAGATCAAGATCAGGTCAGTTTTCTAATAACGAGATATCTCGTCTATCAAGATCTGGTCAGTTTCGCTAATGACGTGATACCTCATCGAAACAACCACCAATAAGTTGCAGTCCATAAAACATTCTCACCAATAAGAAATACCCTGTTACATGCTTACCAACTATAACTCTAAATATTCAAACTCATTAAAAACTGTACAAGCACTCCTATATTCTCATTAATCCGCTCCTGAGTGGATTTACTTCACACTAGAACAACACAACGGAACAACACCACATAATTTTGAACCACAGTCAGATGACGAGGTCAACACCTGAGCTGGCACCCCTCTCCAAACTTCCACACCACGTCAGCGTGAGGACATTTAAGGCCACGACAGATTTAGCGTGCACCAACTCCCGTATACACGACTGTGTTTGGTTGGACCGAGTTTGAAACTCGCAACCCTCCGATCGCTAATCCGTTACTCTTCCAACCGGGCTACCACGGCCTGAAAAGAGTGGGTAAAAATCATAAAACGTAATGCTCATTTAACATTAAGGCATTTAAGGAATCTGGAAAAAGACTGGCCATTGCTTTATGAAGAAGGCGTTTCTTTAGGATATCAAATGTTTTTGAGAAGTGAGCATTTTGCTGAGTTTTGCACGGTACAGCTAACACCTTAGGAAAGGCTGATGCTCAAAAAAGAAAGAAGCGTATACGTCGCAGCTGAAACAAGCTCCTCATCTAACTCTATCAAAGATTCTCAATCAATTACGGCATCAATTGCTGTTAGCTGTGCCAGTCAATCAATATACAGCCTCCAAATTAGTACTTGGTACTTCCTTCTCCTAGGGACTGTGAAGGCAATACCCCGTTCAATGATCTCGTCTTGATAAATGTTCTCGGGAGTGACAATCTTCAGATTCCTGCGTTTTCGTATTCTGTTCGCAATTGCTTGATATTATCGTCTCTTCTCCCTTATCAATTAGCTATAAGGGTAGCCTTTGATATAAAATCGGATGTATTACTTTGATTAAATGTGTTTTACTATGTAGGATGGAAGTAATGGGTTATTCCGCGATGTAGATTCACAATAATTTGTTGAGCAACCCTGAAAGAGAAATGCATCAAGAATATTGTTCAAAATTATAAACAGTGATTTCGCCATATGAAAACAAGATTCATCTCTCGCGTATCTATGATGATAGGAATTTGTTTCGAACAGTCATTTACAATCTTGTTTGTAGTTCAAAACATAGTATTTGTATTTGTGTAAAAAGTACTTTTTACCGATTATCGACAATAAATGAAACAAGTGTGCAATATGGCGCACGCTCCCCGCATCTCATAATCTTTTGGTATTGTCACGACGTGCGTTTAAAACGCGGTTATCTTTCAAAAAATGCAATTATTTTTTGAATCAATAAATTTTTTGAAATTAAAATGTAAGTTGCTAGGTTATTACAAATTCCAAAGGAAAGCTTCATTTATTATGCACAGATGCTGCAGTACGTATTGATAGCTATTTGACGTATGTTAATAACTTGTTTAATCAGGTGTTTTTCCCACGTTAAGTCTTATTTTGTCAAAACATCGAACTTTTTAAAATTGGGCATTTTGGAAGAAATTTAAATAAGGAACTTTAAATTCTCAGTGTCTTACAAATTAATAGTAATTGTTAGCATAAGAAGTTTGAAAATTTATAAATTTTCATTAATAGCAAACGAAATCTGTTAACTAATTTTATACTTTGACTAATAATATTTTGACTTTGACTAATAATATTTTGACTGACTAATATTAATTGACTTTGACTAATATTAATTGACTATATAACTAATACTACTTTGATTATTATTTCTCGACCTTAGGCTGCTACATTAGAGCAACTTTTCTTTAGGGTGTATGTGGATGAAGCTTCGTATGGCATCATTGTGGCCATTAGTTATTGAAGTCCGGTGGCATTTATGGAAAGAAAAAGGAATAGGAAATAAAATATTTTCCTCTGAGAAATAAAGTACTATAACCAATAAACACTTATCTCAAAATGGCAGTAACAGTACAAGCTAAAACCAGGAGTCTGAAAAGCCATCGAGAAGGAAAACTTGGTTTAAATGCTTTCAATATTAATCTCGATTGTTTCAAACTATACGTAAGCAAGACGGTATTTAATTAGCCCCCTACACCAAAGCAAATATCAATTCCAAACTACTTATTCCCCATACTTGATACAGATCCAGCCAAATTATTAGCAACCTCGTAGAATAAATATTAACCGTAAAAGGTACCCTTTCCCTTTTCCTATCCTCCAGGGAGTCCTTATACTTTAATTTCGTATCTTTTTGTTTTCGCTTCCCGCAACCTGTGGGGATGTACATCGCGGAACAGGCCCGAGTAAATTTATTCAATTCCCAAAGGGGAAAAATCACGGTCTATTTCCAACAGAAGAGCGAAAATTATTTGCGGAGCACACCGAGGATTCATTAATGGCGAATATGGAGCCCAGGCCCTGTTTTGTCCCGGACAGGGAAAAGGCGTGTCCGGACTTCGGCTCAGGCTGGATAGGCCGTCCTGTCAATAGCAGTTCCATGGAGAGTGATTGCCCGGCTCTTATTCGCACTTATTTTTCCAGCCTTCTTAACTTCTCTTAAAACTCGCCGGTTTCCCTTCAACTTTCTTTCAACTTTTTTGCTCATAAACGAAAGGCGGAGGAGAATTTCATTTTTGAGGAAAGCGAAATTGAGGCTCGAGGGGAAGCATTGTCGTTTCTGGGATTCTGGCTCTTTTTTCCGCTCGCGTACTTAGGATACAAAGGCCGGAGAGTTTTCGGAGGTGAGACTACGACAGGATGGATTGGACCGAGTTTTTCCCCTCTTGATTCATGAAAGCAGAATTTTGAGTGAAAAAATGATAAGTTCCTCAGTTCTGGATCTGGGAGTTGGTGAGCACTGGAACACTCTCCTGAGGTGATCCATCTGAGATAATAACTGCAGACTAAGGATGGTGTTGAAAAATTCAAATTCAAACCATCAAGCGAGGAAATGCGAGATGTGAAACTTGCACGTGAGTACTAACTGCTTACTACATTCAGTTCTGCATCAGGGAGATTCGAGCCCTAAAACACTCACCTGGAGTGATGCATCCGCTGGATAATAAATGTAGACTAAGGACAGTGTTGAAAAATTCGAATTCATGCCATTAAACGAGGGAAATGAAAGAAATGAAACTTGTACTTGGATACTAAGTGTTCACACTCAGTTCTGGATCTAGGAGTTGGTGAGTACTAAAACACTTTCCTGGAGTGTTTTAGTACTCTGCAATAAAGCACTCCAGCATTTATTATCCAGGCTCTGTTAGTAGCCTAGATAATAAATGCAGACTATAGATAGTGTTCAAAAATTTGAATTCAAATTATTTTACGGGGAAATGAGAGAAATGAAACGAGTAGACAGACACCAAGTGTTTAGTTCGCAGATATATGTAACCAAGATCGTTCCTGAGTGTTGTTCTGGGCGTGCACTTACTCGTAGTCAAGGGTTACCGAAGGACAGTCCAATTTTAAATAAACATGTCCAGCGATAAGTTTTCGAAAAAATTGATTTAAAACTTATTCTTTAATTGAGGGTTCTTTGTGTAGATTGTAAATAAGAACTTAGAATCTGCATATTTTGTTCTAATATGCATTAGAATGTTCAAAAAGCACTCATCAAGGACTGGGATGTATTCGGGGGAGTTCCCGTGGGTCTCGAATTCTTTCCGGAATGATTTTGGAATTAAAAGGCTACATGCTGCAACTGGATGCATTAGAGAAAGCAAAAAAAATTAAATCACACAGTAAAATATGTCTAAATACGTCAAAATTCTGAAAACAGTCGAAAAATAAAAAATCTCAATTAAACATTACGGCATTTAGGGAACCGGGAAAGAGACATCCGAAATTATTCTCGGACTGCGTGGCTGATGAGGGTAGTTCTGTTAGAAATTTCAAGACAAGTCGGCCTTTTAAGGTTTGCACGTGGACAGCTTATACCTCAGGAACTGCCATGTCTATGGCCATCGTTAAGGTAGGTATTTTAATCAACGTCACATTGGAGTAATGGTTATTGACGTCACCAATATAGCTATTGGCGAAGGTCAGGGTATGTATTTTTAATGAAAAATACATTCGGTGGAGCAACACAACGGGCTATTGGCGACTGTCCGGGATCAATCCCGAATGTAAAGACTGAGGACAACACCACGTAATTTTGAACCACAGTCAGATGACTCCACTCTCCAAACTTCCACACCACGCCAAAGTGAGGACATTTGAGGCCACGACAGATTTAACGCGAACCACCCCCTTAAACACGATGATCTTTGGTTGGATTCAAACTCGCAACCCTTCGGTTGCTAATCCGTTACTTTTCCAACAGGGCTACCGCAACCCATGGCCATCTTTAAAGTTTGTAAGGTGGTAAAGCATACCAAATTAGGAGATCAATGAAAATACCACACATATTAGATAGGAAAGCAACTACTTTTCAATCAGGGTCGGTATTCCTTAATTATCTTTATACTTGTGATTGATACTATCACTAAATAATTAATCTTAAACTATAATTAACTGGAGTAGTGTCGATAAGTTCCTTTAATTAGCACCTCTATCATTTCGCCACTACAGAGATTGAAATAAATATTCGAAGAAATGATGCTCTATATCAAATGCTGAAAGCATTTCCTTCCGACATGAACATAAATAATACTTGGGGATAATTTAGATTCATATTCCTATTTGAAGATAGGAATATATGATTTTGGTCTTAGATCTTTCAAAAGATTAAGTCAGCGGAAGCAAAAGTTTTTCACTTCACTAAACAGTTCCAGTTTTCAGCAAAGTTTCAGCGTGAAATAATGCTCCATTCGAAAACCATATATAAATTATTTTGAGATTGGATTCCAAGTCATTATTTTTAAAACCATTGCCATTCATTTAATTTTCATAGCTGTCCCCTTAGCGACGCTAAACTAAGCTAATTTTCGTAAAGAAATCGATGTTATAACAGAACTTTAATATCATTCTAAGCAATACACTCATCAAATAACGATTCATTTTAATGCTCACAAGTTTAATATTAAGTGGTTTAAAAAAGTTTGGATTTAAATAAATAATGGACGCGTCGATTGAATATTTGTCTCGCTTTCATTAAGTGTTAGAGATGAATAAATGTGAATAAAATGTAAATGTGGAAATAAATACAATAGACATACCTGTATGTTTGAATGCTTTTGAACAAAAACTTTTAGCTCTCAAATTAAGAAATATTGAAGGACATTTCAATGCTCAAAATTGTTATGTTAATTAATGATTTAACAGTATATTTGATCAAAAATTAGACTTTTACGAGTAATAAAAATTATGTTTTGCTATTAAAAACTTTAAACTATACTGCAATATTATATCGTTAGTAAAAGCACTTTAAATGAAGTAATATTTTCTTGAATTGTTTTTTCATAGCCGAAACAATGCCTTGAAAGGAACAAGTAAATCGTTTTTGAGCCGGAGGAATATCGCACATAAGCACACACACAAGCTCTATAAAAATTCAGTGCAATAAAGAATTGGGTATATATTAGATAATACTTACATGAGGTCAAAATTTTAAAATGTTTATTTGAACTAATTTGATTATGGTTCAAAACGGTTTCAACTCCTGGCAACAAAACTTCATATTTCGAACATTAAATGGTTAATATAAAGTACCATGCACTTTAATTTGATTCCTTTAAAATATTAGTATACAAATATTTACTGAAAGCGAATTCGCAGAAAGTAATTCGTACCCATCAATTAAGTCAAGAGAGTTTTTTCTTAAGAGAAGTTTATTTTCAAATTACAAATAAAAAGTAGATCTGAAGTAAAATTAGCTATCTGACCTCACACAGGAGGTTCGTTCAAAAGTCCATTTTATCCCGAGTCACACCCTTCATTACTGTTACCCGATGTGACATGAAAGCAAGTCTTTGCGAGCCGGCAGGCTTCAGCAACAACTGATGAATTCATCCTCTGTAGCTTGAAAGGCTTCAGTTGCATCTCTTCTTTTACTTAGATTGCTCAGATTTCACCAGCAACTGTCCCTTCAAAGTTGCAAGGCACCGTGTCATCTTTTGAAGACTGCCCGACACTAAGAATCTGCTGCGAGTACATTTCTTCTAAGATTTCATCGGGCAATGGACTACATAGCAGTGAGTGTGTATAAATACTGCACCGTGTCCTAATGAGCAAATTGCGTAGTCATGGCTTCTTCGTTTTCATCGGGCATTTCTTAACTTCGTGAAGCTATTTCAGTGCAGTGGACTACATTGAAATTTTAGTATATATACGTACTGCATTGTGTCCTAAAGAGCATGTTGTGTTGCCATTGTCTCTTCAAGCAATGTGTCGCAGTTTCTAAGGTTTTGAACTTGCGCCATGAAAACCTACCAAAACAGACCTTCGAGTAATAAATTACTCAAAATACGACTATGCATTTGTTCAATAAGTCATGCTTGTTGATAGAAAACAATGAAATTTTCGTAAATGTCAGTCCAATCAAAATGGGTAAAATCCCAAAAATATTTCGTGCTGTAATTAACCACCTGCATGTTGCTGGTTGTAAATCAACATCCCAAATGTCTGAAGAGTTTAAAAGTACAGCTAAAACCAAACTTAGGTATTCAGAACGAAAATGAGGTTCCTGAATTTGAGGAATGAATAGATTAATTACCAATCAAATATTTAGAATATATGAAAATGATTAAGGAGTTATGTAGACGAGAGAAAGTATAAGTAATTTTTATCATATACTTTATTAATAATTAAATAATGTAATACATAATATGTGTACCTAATTAATACAACAATGTAATGATTAATCATTGTTTTTGTCTCAAAGGGTTTTCATCCATGCTGTTCTAATTCTAGAAAGTTGCTTAAAACATTTCACACGTTATCAGACGTACTCAAATTTTTGCCCATTTCTCTCTGAAGAGGCTTCACTGCTTAAGTCACTCATGACTGTTACGAATGTTCTGAATCTTATGCAAATCTTACAGGATTAAGGATCTTCTGTAATAATGCCATCTGGAGCTCTCTTGGTGGGATACGAGAATTAGCATCTTGAAGCTCAGGATTTTGCAATGTGAACGTATTTAACCAAGTAGTCACACTTCGTTTAGGTAGCAGGTCTTACAATTAGTTAAAGGAACTCCGAAATTCCCGTGCATATGTTCCTGGTGGTAATCTTTTCAGTAAGATATAAAGAGGAGTAGCGGATTAGCAACCGGAGGATTGCGAATTCAAAACTCGACCCAACTAAAAATCGTCTTGTGCGCGGAGGCTGCTACACGTTAAATCTGTCGTAGCCTCAAATATCCTCACGTTGGTGTTGTGTTTAAGTTTGGAGAGTAGGGTTCTAGCTCAGGTGCTTACCTCGTCATCTGTATATGGTTAAAAATTATGGTTACATGGTTGTCCTGGGATCTTTCCCTTCGGGATGGATCCCGGACTGTCGCCAATAGTCCGTTGTGTTACACCAAGTCACTCTAAAATGCAGTATCATCATCAATGTGTTTCAATGTCAGTAGAAGTTAAAGCATGGAATTCTGCTCATATTGACGCGCTTCAGGCAAATATTTGAGATTTCGGGATAAACATCCTAAAGAAATGCCTAATATACATGAAGATAGCACCGACGAAAAGTGCTATTCACAAGTCGAAGAAATCTCACGAGAAATCGTGTTTTTAGTAGAAACCTCAGCGAAACATCGAGGTCATTCTAAATTGGCAAAGATTGTGTAGAATTTCTGAAGCCTTAACGGGAACGATTCAGTTATACAGCTACTCTTGTCGCTAACAAACTTACAAAAACAACCAACGATCTGTAAGATACACATGGGGTCGAAAACAAATGAGAAAAGTTCCTGTATTTTCTTAATGTACATCGTTCATCGGTAGACTAACCTACATCAATCACTCCATTTATCGATAAAAGACATACGAGTTATTTCCCCCTGAATTGAAATGTCCAACCAATCAAACTTTACTGACCAGTGAAAAGTCATTCGATTTGCTGCAGTTATGTTCATGTCTTTGAAGAAAAAAATAACTTCTACTGGAGACATAATTGGTTTTTTTAAACAGATTGAGATTCATTTTGATTTCTTTTCTATAGAAGATGTGATGATACAAATATTTAAAATAACAGTTCTAGGAGGTGATGAGATTAATAGTGATGGCAGCAGTTCCAGATTCTATAACCATACAAATAATAGAAAGTTAGAGAAGTTTCAATCGTTTATCAGATGTAGATTATATCACTCCGCGTTAAAATATATGTAAACGTTCCCCAAGTATATTTTCAGTAAAAGATATTTTAACCTTAAACAGTTTTTCAAACAGTGCTTTTATATAATGCACAAAACACTCTAAAACTTAACTATTTAAAACTACCGGTATGCTTTCAACACTTGTCAATATCAATTATGTTAATGCTTCCTAATAGACAACTTCTATTCACCATAGTGGTTTGAGAAGGGGATCTGTAAAGGGTTTGTGTATTTTAAGAAATACCCTGGGTGTTCCAATCAATAAGTTCTAACCATCAATCATGATAATAATAGGCTTAAGACTCTTCAGTGCTAGTTAAAAAAAGAACAAATGATAGCTAAGTTTTCTAAAACCGAATAATTGCTAGGTAAAATAAAGAGTTGTTTAATTGTTTAAAACCAGTCCATTATGGGCATTGTGCAATTCTGACAGTCTAACCATCAAGATATTTTTAAAAATCGTTTTTCGCATTTGAAAAAAATTAATCCTCCTAGTTAACAAATAAGATTTAAAAATCTGTAAGAGATCGAGATAAAGGAAAAGCCGAAATACTTCAAAATGGTAGTCAAATTTCGGATTTAAATTGGTAAATCAAGGGGTATATACTCAGATTCGCCTAAAACATTACATATATTCGTCCCCCAACTGAAAATACTCATTGAAAAAGAAATACTTTTATTTCGCTAGAAGCCATAAAGTGGAAATTTCGTGGCTGCCCTGTCTGAAGCACAGGAAGTCGTACTCCCGGTTGGAAAGCTTTCGCAAAAGCTATTCGTGCTCAGTTAGCTTTACAAGCACTCAAAGAGAAAAACCAAATAAACAGACACGGAACTAATTCTACTACCTCACTTGGCCCTGCCTTGACGTCCTCAGAATGCCGAATAAGCAATAAGAGACAAAAACTCGACACTCCTGTGGGTGGGATGGCTCTTGTATCGTACCTTCTTATTTTTAGCAGGCTTAAACGCTTCACTTGAAGACGTTGACTGAATCAACTTTATCGCCTCTAAATGACTCAACTCAAAATCCATTTTTAACGCTTGCTTATCAACCGGCAACTTAGCTTCGGCAGTTACAGTTACAGAGGGAAATAAAACCCACTTTGCTAGGGAACCAAAATCCTTGATACCTATTTTTACGACCTACGTGAGGGGTTAAGAGAAGAGGATTCTGTTTATATAAGCGCCGCATTTTATAATCATTGCCAAAAGTCCAATTATTGACAAGCATGGCCTGTATTTTGATAGTAGAGTGTGTTATTTGGATGTCGGAGTTTTGTACTTGTATTTCCAATCCCAAAACGTTAAGTTTTTCCAAGACTTAAAGCAACGATTGTGTACTTCAATTTAAAGATTAATCACCAAGTACTCCTCTTAAGAAAAAACTACTATTCTCTTAGATATTCTTTGATGCCTTTAGACAAGAGTGTACTGAGTTAAGATATAATTATTCATAGACATTTATATGGTGTACATTTGGTGAGACTGGCCAAGGAGAGTTATTCAGATGCTCTTAGTGTGCCAGATTCTCTTTTTTTACTTCGTATAAATTTTTCTCCAAAACAAAAATTTCAAATAATGCAATGTAACGAATTTCTCTCAATTATGACTGATATTAGGGGGAAATTCCGGGTCTATTCCTGTTTTGCAAAGTGGAAAGGACTTATACGACCAAGGATCATAGAATTAATGAATGGTCAAAAATCTTTTCTAGTTTGTCCTAAGTGCAAGGGAAAACAGGCCTCTAGTTATATTCTTTCCTGTACTGGAATGAACCTTTCAGACTTATTCCAGAATCCTGATGACATAATAATTTCTTTAAGGACGAATTACTTGTTTGACTTCGTCTAACAGGAGGAATAAGTAACAACATTTAAAACGAGAATTTATTCTAATGGGTTAGGTGTCACTTTGATAATAGTTAATAACAAGTATTCCAAATCACGCAGAAGGAAAGGAAATAACATTTGGTCGTCTAATTTGACATGGTGGTCAAAGCTAGAAGTGAAGTCCCGCCTTTAAATCTCCAGTTGGTCCTCCTACTGACGAGGTATCTCGTCATTAGAAAAACCGATCAGATCTTGATCTTGTCATCATAAAAAATCGACAATATCTTGATGACGAGATATCTCATCATTTGCAAAATTGGCCAGATCTTGATGAACGCGATATCTCGTCGAAGCCACTTATAGGGTTAAGAAATCGTTTCTCCTATGAATAGTTATGTAATATAGGGACTTTGTTCTGGGGATCACTAAATTTGAGTGTGCCTTTATACAGATGTCATACATAAAATGTATAATATGCGAAGCAAGAGACGTCGAAAATCCTTGTATGGTTACAGAATTATCTTAAAAACTTGGGTACCCAGACTTGGTAGGCCAACCCCACTTCTGACGAATTCTGAAGTAATGGTTAGATTAACTCTACTGTTTGTTAACCAGCCTGCAGTTGCCAGCCTCTGGTGCAAAAACCTGATAGCAAAGTCCTGTCATAATTTCTAGACAAGGGTGAATTTGTTTTTCCTACTTGGATTTTCATAACCCCTTGAAGAAATAGGGCGTTTTTGTCTCGACGAGGTATCTCGTCATTAACAAAGCTGACCAGATCTCGATGGACGAGATATCTCGTCGAAACCAATTGGAGGGTTAAATCGCTCCGTTTCTGTGAAACATTCAGTTTGTCACCATATCGACACTTGTTAACAATTGTATGTGATATGCTTTAAAGACAAATACATTTTGCCGTACTGTCATTTCTATTCGTACCAAGAAAAAAGTTTGACAAATGAAACCAAACAGTTATAGCTTTGAGAAAATCTTTTCAATACTTGCAGAATTTTATTTTTTGCAGAGGTGTTCACTCCATCTACTTTTTCCGATTGTACACTATTGATCAGAGACCGAGTATAAAGGTTACAGAAGAGTAAAGAGCAAACTAAATGTATCCTCTTAGAACTAAAAGAAAATTTCTATGCTATCGGAGGTCATTTGTAATAGGTAAAGAAATGACAGACAGCGAGGGTAGTTACTTATTTTGGTTACAATACTATTGAAATCGTCTTGAATTCATTGTTTAGTTGAATTCTAAACTTAAAGGAGATGTTTTATATATTGAATTGGGGAGGGGGGAACTCGGAGATAAATCAATTTAAAGCAAACTGAATCATGAGTGAACGCTTCTGAAATTCTACCCCGGGGTAGAATTTCAGAAGAAAATCAAATTTGGAAAAACTGATATTCATAACTTGTATCAAGAATTCACACGTAGGATCACGCTATCATAATATTTGATTTATAATCTTAAGAACGAACAGAGTGTGTGTTTAGGAGGAAAACAATGGGAAACTCAAAAGAATTACTCTTTTTGCTTTACTTTGACCCTTTTCTAAAGAAGTTGTTGTACATGGGAATTCCAAGATAAATATAGATAAATTTGCTATGCAGTCGGTCAAAGAATACGAACACCACTTGTTATTTCCATCTCTAGAGTCGCACAAATAAACAAAAAAACATTAGACTTCTAATAATGTCTACTATGAATAAATATGCATTTAATTTATCCACAAGAGTCTGTCTTCATATTAAAATTTGCATCAATGTTTTAAAACCATAACCCATATTTTTGTTTACAGATTCCGATTCTCTGGACCAAAATAACCAAAAATAATATAAAATACATTTACTGTAGTCAAATCAATGATGAATTACGAGAGGTTGAAATTCAGAATTCATATTGTTTAAAAAAATTGGCGTGGTGTGGAAGTTTGGAGAGTGGGGTGCCAGCTTAAGAGTTGACCTCGTCATCTGACCGTGGTTAAAAATTACGTGATGTTGTCCTCGGATCCTTCCTTTCAGGATTGATCCCGGACCGTCGCCAATAACCCGTTGTGTTGCTCCAGTGCAACGTTAATTAATTACCATTACCTATTGTTAAAAAAGCGTTTCAGTCTTTTCCTTATATTTCCCAAAATAAGTAGCAAATAAAAGCATGTTTTTTATATTAAACTATTAAATAACCCAAACAAAATGTATGTCTTTTTATATATTCAAGACAATATTTTCTAATTATTAATTGAATTAATTCGTAATTGAAACAAATTTGAATTGAATCGTCTGTTTCAAATGCAATGGAATCAGTTTGTTTCAAACCTACATATGCAAAATTTTAGTTTATTGCTTTCTCTAGTATTTGAGATAGTCCTTTATTCAAAACTGCATCATTTTGACACGTTTGGGGGCCATCCTAAAATATAATTTTGAATTTTATTGGAAAAACTTTTTCTACCAGAGTTTGTTTCAAAATGTTACACATCTAGCTATTTTTCAAGGTCAAATGTTCTCTAAAGTGCCAATCGACATGTACAAAGTCATCCATGCCGGCGAATGAGACAATGTGCTTAAAGACCGAATTATCGGGTTCACTATTCCGACCGACGCTTCAGATAAATTAGCCTTATACTCTAAGTCAGTATATCAACAGTTTCTTTGTGGAAGAAAAGGTGAAGATTGTTTTGTTATAAATAGGCAGAAATATAAGCAGATATATATTTTTTATATTTCATTTTGTAAAATTGGCATGTTTTATCTAACTTTAAAGACATCGAAGCGCAAGGACGCAGAGCGTCAACAAGATATATGGAATAGAGAATGACCAAGATGGAAGTAGCGTGGTAGCGACGTCTGCAGTGAATCCCATACAGTCCACAAATGCAGCAGATTTCAACCCAATCGGATATCTTGGGGAAATAATCCAATAGTCTATTGATAGTAATAATTTGGGATGTAATAAAATCGAATAAGCTTTGCGCATCAACTTGTTTTGCACGGGAAATTAATAAGACGTCTTCAAGATCTTGTGTGCCCCATGATTCTATGACGCGGCAAATCCAAAAAATATATTAAAAAGAATGGTTTACAAGAATTCACTATTTGTAAAATATCAAATAATTGTAAAATATTACTTATCATTTATTAATTAAAATAAATTAATTTGATGTTTTCTATTGCTCAACATTTTTGTTGTTATTTAGTTATTATTTAAAATAATGTCAATCCAGGCATTTCTTGAAGTAGCGTTCAATCGAAAGAGGCATTTGAAAATCTTCCTTAAAATCTTCCTGAAACTGGTTAATTCAGAGCAGATGAGGAAGTAATCTAAAATATTATACATGCGTGAACTTCATTTACCATTTCTACATATTGAGACATGCCCCGAACAGTCTCTCGTATATGGCAATTATGATCCGATTTGCATAAAAATTTATGTTTAGGGTAATTATGATGTGGGAAATCTTTTAATGATACTAAAAGGGGATGTTGCCAGTTGAAATTTTGGATATAATATCTAAATAAATATGAAGCTTAAGTAAAAATTAATACACAATAATTTATAGTTACATTATTCCACGTCTAATGACTGAGATTCCGTGGACGTGAATAACAAGAGTTGTTCGGATGCTTTATGACGGGCTGTTCCTCCTTTTAACTTTTTATCTCTAACTAAAATTAAAACAATGTGAAGATTGTACAACTATGAGTATCCTCATAAACTGGAGCTTCCTATATTGGGCTGGCAGCTTATCTATTTTTGGACACACCTTACGCCATTAAACTCAATCAACCTCTGGAGGGGATTTGTTCTTTCTAAATTATTTTATAGAAATGTCAGTTAACCCTCCAAGTGGTTTCGAAGAGATATCACGTCTATCAAGATCTGGCCAATTTTGCTAATGACGAGATATCTCGTCATCAAGATATTGCCGATTTTCTGATGATGACGAGCTTAAGATCTGGTCAGTTTTCATATAATGGCAAGCTATCTCGTCCATCAAGATCTGGTCAGTTTTGCTTATAGCGAGATACCTCGTCGAGACAACCACCAGGGGGTCAAAAGTATTTATCTCCAGACAAAATGAAAAGAATATTTCAGTTCGAAAAAAGAGAAATATGCGTGTGTTAAAAATGGAATTAGTTATTGCTAATTTTTGCCATAACTCATGTATCTCATAAGGCATCAGATGAAAGAAAAATAATAAATGTCTATTTCAACAGAAATATTAATTTCAATTTTCAAATTCACTCTAACAACCGTATTCACAAGTCTGAGTTAAAACGCCAATCAACGATAATCCCCCGATTATCGAAAAAACCGTATTCGCAATGCCTGATCCAAGGTTTAAACAGCCGTTTCGGTGTAAAATGAATCCTCCGAAATTAATCCGGTTTAACACTTGGTTGAGGGTTAATGCATGCACATTATTATCTTTATGCGAAGAAAGCGAGATATTTGTAAACACAACCAAATGGACGGCACACTTCATTCTGTGCTAAATTGTAGTATTCTTGAGGTGACGCCCTTTCAGCGGATCTTACATGAATGAGAACAAGAACTTGATATTTTCTACAAAATAGATATGCCCAAATGGGATGTTCTGGTTCGAACGATATTCTGGTTCGTCCAATGAGAGAGGAACGGTAGAATATGAAAATAAAAAATCATCAATAAGAATAAACATTCGGATTCTTGACATTAAAGTATTTGGTTGATGCAAAATTTTGTTACGTTTCTTTGACAAAAATTGAAGAATTATATTTACTAAAAATTACATTTAATAAATATATTATATGCCTTTCATAGAAGTTCTGAAGTTTCTGGTTAAAGAACTGATCCAGGTGACGAAACTTTCTGAACCACTTACGGCACGTGAAATTGTCAACGGCACCATCACCATACACAACACATCTTTGCGTCTGCGAAGCATTCTTGCCTTTTCGGAAATAAAAAAGCATACGTCGAAAATGCTTCTTATTTTCTGCCATTTTTAATGCTTAACAAAATTTAAAAAGCACAACCAAATAATACAATTTTTTTCCCAAGTACTCGCTGAATTCCTTCTTTCAAACATTAAAACTTTACACGTGTGAAAGTAGATAACACTTCATTTTTGCGATGCAATGCCATCTAGCGCCTAAAACGGGACGAACTTTTGCATCAACCCAATAGAAGAAAAAATAGTTACATATATTAGGGAAAGAAAATGAGTATTTTTGTACTTGTGTGTGTATCGTTGACCAGTATGAATGCAGACTCGGGCGTCGTAAGAAATGTAAACAATATCACGTGATCGAGAGAAGAGAAGATAGTAGCCAATCACAACGAACTTATCGCTTTTATCGGTGAATCACTTAATTCGTGGTTTGTGAACACGGTTCTTGGATAACCCGTGGTTTAATCCTGACCCGCGGATTTGCTGATCGGATTAACAGGAGACTTGTAAATACGGCCGTAAAGGGAAAGTTTAAAAGTTGCCGAAAATCACAGGGAAAATAAGTGTTTCTAACAATTAAAAAAAATTACAAATCGGTATTTGTCTGGAGACTGCAATTTTATGGCATGGCTCTTTCAGAAAAAAAAAGGAAAAATCTCATTCTGAAAAACGTCAGTGACACACTGTATCAAAACTCCCTTCCCTTCTGCATGCAGGAAAATAATAAGTTTATGATTATGAAACGTGCTTCGAACGGGCGATTACTGCAAGGCAAAGTGCGTGCTCGGGCATTGATATTTTCTGCTGTATCATTATAGCTGATATACGAGGAACTTCCCCCCACGGAACTAAAAAGTCCTCCCCGCTGTCTGGTTGCAGAGCAGAAGAAAACAATTAAAAGGACCCCTGTCGGCCGAGTTACGTGATCCACCTTTGTCCTAGGTACCTATCACCAAGTGCCCCCTCCCTTCCGAATAGATCATCTGACTTTCAGATAATAATGGAACAAATGGTGGGGATCTGTTAGGTGCCTAGTATTTGTTGCACCCCCCTCACAATCTCCCTGCTTGGAACAACGCAAGTGGGGATCGCAAACCTTTTAAAAGACTAGCTTTTAACTGAGGGGAAGGAGGATAGGAGCCTTCGCTGTAGTTTCGTCAATTTGTTCTCTTTGTCTTTTCTTCACGTCCCTTTTTTTGGGAATATTTCATTAACTAAAGTGTTTGAAAATTCGGCGGGCAGACGGTCGCTTCTCTTGATTGGTATTTTTTGTAATATAAAGTTTTTCCTGTGGAAGGAAAGGTGGAAGCTACCTGCTGTATTAGATTACCATTCAAAGTTGCCCCCCACACACTACAGCGAACGGTTATGGAAAAGAAACTGGAGACGGTTTTAGTTATTTATCGTGCCCTACAAAAAAGCGCATTCGCTGTCTCGCCGCTGAACTGATACGCTGAAATCTGAGACTGCATGGGAGAGCGGAGCGACAATTTTTCCAATTTCAAAAATTTCAATCAACCTCTTTTGGATGGTAAGTTTCATTCAGGAAATTGCACTTGAAAAGAGTAAGGAAGTAACATAATACAAGAGTTCAGGCGTTTGTATATAGGTACAAGAATTTTTTATGGTAATTATGTTTAAAAGTTATGGTAATTATGTTCCATGAATAATTGATACTACTGATTAATTTCATTTAAGTATTGAAATTTATTAACTTTTTTACCGATGCCCGACCATTTTAAACTTGTTAGGCTTGTTATTAACTAATATAATTATATTTAGTTAGTCCAATCCATGGCAGAGCGGCTAAAGGCGTTACTCTTATGAAACTGTAAACTGAAGAGCTTGGTTAACGAGTTCGAATTTCTTATGAGCCGAAGTCGTGAAGTTCCTGGGTTCTTCAAGACGACACATAAATGCGTCCCCAAAGTCCTCCAGGAAGACATGTCCCTCCACAGTTCATTGTTGATGTGATGTGACTGTACCTACCATGGTGACTCAGAGACGTTTTCGCCTATTAATGGTTGAAGTATCATAAATCCATGAGCTAGCACTGGATAAAAAAATGAAATTTAGTTAAGTATACACAGGATAAAATGTTTTTGAATAGATTGTACATCTAAAAAAACATTCAGTTTTTATAAAACTAAATGCTTCCAAATATGAAAAGGTTGTGCACTGAGCTATTTGAACAGATTTCGCTAGTTGGCTTAAGGTGAGTTTTAGTGCAGCATTTTATACAATATGGAAATGATTTTTCCTTTATTACTGAGCCTTCTGGTGATATTCATTGCTTTCATGAAGAGAAATATATCCCTTCAGCACTGATATTTTCCCTAGAAAAGAGTCCATACATATTACATTCAAATTACATTCTCCATAGTAAGAGCTCATACGCATTACATTCAAATTACACTCTATAGAAAGAGTCCATATACATTATATTCTCCATAGAAAAATCCTTACATATTATGTTCAAATTACCTTCTCCATAGAAACAGTCCATACACATTACATTCCCTATAGAAGGAGTCCATAGAAACAGCATTATCCATAGAAAGAGTCTATATACATTGCACTCAAATTACATTTTCCATAGAAAGAGTTCACACACATTGCATTCTCAGAAAAAATCCACATACTCATTATATTCACAGAGAAAACATTATTAAATCCGTTCTTCAATCGATTCATCTGCAGTCTTCAAGTACATTGAGTACTCTAAAGTATATAATTACATCATTGGCACATACACAGGAGACAGTTTCGACCCAATGAAACAAAAATACTGTATGAAAAACACAACCCCTGGAAAGATTTAAAAACTAGACATCCCTCTAACACAGAAAAGGAATCCTAATTCCGAAGTTCCGAATATGAATCCGAAAAGTTCCATAAACCTAAAATCATCGATGCAAGGCGAGGATACTGAAATATCATACCCCTTCCCGATTTTTCCCCACTGCAATTCCCCGCACCATTCTAACAGAGATAAAACATTTTATCACATCACAGTCCCACGTTACCGCGACATCGGATGAAACAAGCAATTTTTTACACGTTTCAATGGACAGGGAAGCAAAAAATCAAAACAACGAAAAAACTCTTCCAAATTTGATTTATCTGGTCTTAAAAAAATAACGCTCGAGATTTGTTTCGGGGAAACAAACAAACGGCACCGAGGAAAAATTACAATAAAAAAGTTCCTCCGCTGCTTGAGGGAGGAGGACTGTCTCGAAGAGCGTACAAGTTAGTGGGCAGCCAAATAAGCAAGTGTGGCAGAGTAAGTCGAGAACGCTCTCTTAGAAAACGAGCTTACATCTCCATGGCTACAGGATAAAAAATAATACCTCAATAAGTAGACCCATCTATCTTGATATCTGTCGGCTGCGAAACCAGAGCTCCGGCTCCCCCACCTCAGATCCAAGCTGGAGATGGAGCCTTTTGGATTGGTTGGAGCAAAGGAGCGTACTGGAGACCTTGCGCCGATAACAACATGATTAAGATGCTGACTCGTGTGATATACGGCGACTTCACATCTGATTTAACTGTTCATTTCTCCTTCGCTATCGTTGATCCTCGCTCTCTATAGAGATGCTTAAAGACAAGAAGACACGAAGAATGGGGCTATTGCTAGTCCCCGGCCTTTTACACCCATTGCGGCTAAAGAGGCATCTGGATGATAAGTCAGAGCAACATGGGAGAGGAGACATCGGTGGGGTAATCCACATGCAAATGCCCCCGCTGATTAAAAAGAACATGCCCTTCAACGAATGTCTGGTTTCGATCCAGAATTGTGTTTGAAGTTTGGAATCAATTGAAAGATTTTAATTGATAGAGTGAATCCATAAATTAGGATAAATGGTTTTAACCCTTCAAGTGGATCACTTTTAAGGAAAAATTTGGTAGGTTTGTATTATAACTTCATGTCAAAAGTATTGCCTACAGTACTTTTAATCGTATAACACTTTTTCTAGTTATAAAACATGAATTCAAATGCACCGGGAGGTTTTTGGAAGCTGGAACTAAAGCTCGATTCTAAAAATGACCCCCCGTTTAACCCTCCAAGTGGTTTTGACGAGATATCTCGTCCATCAAGATCTAACCAATCTTGTTAATGACGAGATATCTCGTCATCAAAATATTGCCGGTTTTTTTATGATGACGAGAACAAGATCTGGTCAGTATTCTTCTAGTGATCGTGTTTTTTTTTATGACGAGATATCTCGTCCAACAAGATCTGACCAGTTTTGCTAATGACCAGATACTTCGTCGAGACAACCACCAGGAGGGTTAATAATGATACCCTACTGATTAAAAAAGAGCATTGCGATTGGCTGGGGATAAGAATTACAGATCGTTTTTGAAGCTAGTTGGTCGGTTAATAACGGAGTGACTCATCTTAAAATGTAGACAAGTCGATCACTTCCAGAATACCTACAGGAAACACGTTTTACCACAAAACACTTTTTTAACATTTTCTATTTTATTCACACTGCATGGTGGTGATAATCTATCTTCATTTGCATACTGCTAGCATACATTTTTTCTGTTCGTAAATTCAATCCTCTAACACGGTATCGAGATGCCTTTTTTTTATCTCATTGGCCATTTAAATCTAAAATTTTGAATACAAGACTATTTTCAAATCAAAATTTCAGATGTTTGGACATCTTCGTAGTTTCTATTAAGTTATATTTTATTGTCGATTAAAAGTTAATCGACTGGATCATCAGATTCGTCTAAGTAAATTTAGCAAACTTGAAATAAACCTCTCTCAGACTAGTTTTAGTGTGCGTTGCTCCTAGGAGTACAGAAGCGGCATAAGTCGATTTAATTTTCGCCGCTACCCCTAATGAATTAAAATAATTTAAAATCAGAAACAGCTAAACGAAAATTTTACTGTCTCGACTGCTTTTAGTATCGAAAACCCACCCCCTAAATTGCTTCAAAACTTTACAGCGAAGTAACGCTCGCAGAAGAAAAGAAGATTCCTTTGTCTCTTTGACAACATGTTGTTAAGACTATTGAGAAGTTTCATCGTTTCTTACTCGCGGTGTCCGACATAAAATCCGCTCCCAATTCCGAAGTAACACCAGTTTTAACAGTCGCGGTAGCATAAACTGCAGTGCCCAACGATTGGCACGCATCGCTTGTAACAGGCTACGTAACCTTAAAGCCAATGAGTTTGCCTTTGATGGCCAGAGCAGATTGCCGGGTCCTGGGAAGAGATGCCAAACTCATCGAAGCTGACCATTTCGAAAGGCGTAAAAGAAAACGCATCCTTTAGATGTCGTTGCAGCCTCATAAGCTTACAAATGCCGCTCAAGTAGTGTCAAGGAGGAGGCTATTTGTTAAAACTTTAGGAGAATTTCTTTGCTTTGCATATTATGGGGAAGTTTTACAGCGGCAAAGAAACGTGTAGATGGCCGGTTTCATCTGAATATGGATCGAGAGCATATCGCTTCAGTTTTAACGTCTTTTAGGCCTCCTAACGACACGAAGCCGGCTGCTTTACAGTCATTAAACTCTGCTTTAAGGCAGGAGCAGTGATTTTTAAAATCGTAGTTGCAACTTTTGTCACCTAATTTGAACACCTAAAGCAAAATTGAGCAGTTATTTCCCCAAGCGGCGGGCTATAAAATTCTTAACGAAGACTAATTTCGTCCGGGTAATTTGTTAATTAGCTAACGCTTTGATTCTTTTCAATTTAATACTCATTTTTACGACACGTCGTAACGCCCTGGTTATATGTCTGCGGGGTCATCTCTTTAATGAATAGACGCGGACATGGGCCGATGATAAATTGATCGTTTCCAGAATAATCTGCCAAACAGAACGGTCGCTAACTTCCAGCGTGCAAACACTTTCGGGCTGGTCGAGGGAATCATTGTGCGGTGCCTTTCACAAATGACCCATTCGGTATCGCCCGATAATTTTCTCTTTTGGACACATGAGGTGCAGGTTGTCACCATAGGTGGCGGTCAATATGTGATGCTTTCGCAATTGATTGGGAGTCTTTCAAAGGCATTCATTTTCCAACACCAATAACATAATTTGTCCGAAGCGCGTAGTGAGCTGGAGGACCTATATAACCACCTTTTAAATTGGGAATATTTCGATCTTGTACCTCTCAATTCTTGTTTATACGCAGTTATTATTTTGGATGATGTTGAAAATAGAAAAAATGATTAAGAGTGGAAGGTTTTCGAAGAAAGTAAAAAGGCAACATCATATTTATTTCGTTCGTTATAAATTGCAGTTTTTACATGTTTAGGTCCATTTTAGTGTTTGTGTGCTTTCAATCCTTTTTCAAGGATAAAAAACCAGTGTTTTTTTTATAGAATTCTTAAAAATCAATTTTACAAATTTTCGGCCAAATTCTTATCAGTATATAAAATATGCACTCTGAAAATTTCATATCAATACAAGAATGAATCTTAGAAATGTTTTGTGAAATTCTCTGCATTTAAAGAGCTTAAATGCAGTTTTCTGTCTTTTCTGTAAAACTGGTTCCGAATGTAATTTTCGCACTTTTGTATTTCTCATTGTTTTAATGTGTTTGAAGTGTAATTATTGTAAAGACAAGTGATGAAATTACATTTTTTGTTTATTGATTAATGTATTTAAAAACGTTTCTTTGGATGTTTTATTTAACTACTATAACTTTTTTAGATAAAAGTTTAGAATCTAGAACTATCCCAAAGCAGGTAAAAAAACACGCTACTAGTTAAGTAAAACAAAAGCAGAAAAGTATTTATATTGAGAAAATTATATTCATAATTTTTTAACAATTTCAAGAAGTTATTCTTATTTAAAAATGAAGATGACAGTTCTAAAGTTAAAAACATCTTTAATTACAATATCCCTTTTTTCAAAAGTTGAAATAAACACTTTAAAAAAAATTAATGAAAAATTCAATTGTCTCTTCAGCAATTCGAAAAAAGAAGCGACCGGGTGTTTTTTCAATTCCGAAAATTTCTATATTTTCAGGAGTGTTATCTAAATATAATATTTGAGTATATAATACACTCATCTCTGACACACATGGAAAGTCAAGTAAGGATTTCTTCATGGTGAAACTACTTTCAGAATTTTCAGGTTTCCCAAATAAAGATTCCAAACAGCGCTTCGCAACTCTTTAAAGTATAAATTACTTTTCTACTGTTCAGAATTTCATAAAAGATTAAATTTCTCAGAATGACTCTTTTTTTTCTCAGGCATAATCCCAAGGGCCCTAGCAGCATAATAGGCCATTGTGTTACTCTAGTGCGACGTAAATTCAACTACCTACCTACCTTTCGCAGTCTGTAAACTATCGGAAATCTGTCGCCCTTTTCCCTGATCTGATCACAAATGATAGATGTGTGCCATCTTTGTCAGGCCCTGATCACCTGCTAAATTGTTCATTGTGTTGATGGAGTCTTCTGCTCTTATAAGACATCGTGTGGTATCGGTACTTTTAAAAAATATCTTTTAAATTAATATTTTGACCCTCCTGTGGTGGTTTATCATAGCCTCGAAAACTGATGTGAAGTGTCCAGCCTTTGGTGCTAGAACCTGTTCCAAGTTGTCACCAATTTTGGGAAAGGGACAATTTGTTTTACTTACTTGGATCTCCATTCCCCTTGGAGTAATAGGACAGTTTTGCCAGGACGCACTAATCTTAGCAAAATTGACAAGATCTCGTCAAAACAATTGGAGGGTTAAAGTATTCACTTTGTGTTGCAAAAAATCTCAGCATTTGCCACTCTATGCTGCAGCCTACTTAAAGATTTATAAATACAATCCTAACGTCAGGGGTGCATAGTAGACCAACCTCCACATGTGTACCCTGGGCAATGTCTCTGACGGCAAAATGATCTATACAGCTTTCGGCATGCGTTTACCCTAAGGACAGACCCCACCTGCTTCGCTGCAAAGCAATTCACGGATATTGAAATTTCCCAATACTGGTGAGCGAGAGACCTTTTAGAGCAATATCACCGGTTTTATTTCCTTTTTTATACTTGTCGGTATTATATTGCAATTTTGTACTGCAGTAGCTTACGTTGTCTTTCTCTTCTACCTATATATTTCCCTGGAAATTAGAAATTTCAGAAATTCGTAATCTCATAATATATCCAAAGAAAAAATAGGAAAATCTCAGCATATTGCAACAGTTCCTCATACCGAAGATTTGGTTCAAAACTACGTGGTGGTGTCGTTGGATCTTTCACTTAGAGTTTGATCCCGGACCGTCGCCAATAGCCCATTGTGTTGCTGCAATGCGAAGTTAATTAAAATGCCTACCTATCATACCGAAGATTTCACTCTTCGAATATTATCAATACCGTCTTAACGCATGAACACACCACGCCCCCGATTTAAGGGCCCAGTTAAACTATTAATATTGTGATCACCAGTTTAAATTCATCCTTAAATTAATTGCTCCCATTCCAAAGAGCAATGCAGTTAAATTATATTTTCTGAATGGAAATAAGCTCCTGTTGTTTCAAGCAGTGCTTTCCAAACTGTGGGACCCGAAGCTATTACTAAAAATATTATTTTCGGATACAACTTTTCCATGGATATGTTTTTCATAAAAATAAATTCAAGTCAATGTTGTAATGAAACATCACGAGGACGATTATGCATAGCTATATTACATTGAGAATCAATAAGTGCATCAGTGCATTCTCGATTAACCCTCCAAGTGTTTCGACGAGATATTTCGTCCAAGATCTGGTCAATTTTGCTAAGATTGAGGTATGCTGTCGAGACAAAACTGCCCTATTACTCCAAGGGGAAAGAAGATTCCAAGCAAGAAAAACAAATGGTTTCTTGCCCAGAACTGGTGACAGTTTGGAACAGGTTTCTGCACCAGCGGCTGATTGGTCACTACAGGGCAATTGGTCTACGCGAAGATAAACCACCAGGAGGATTAATGATTGAGAGGTATGTAGTTAATTAACGTCATGCTGGAGCAACAGAACGGGTTATTGGTGACGGTCCTGGATCAATCCTGAAGGGAAAGGTCCAAGGACGTCTCGTAATTTTGAACATAAGAACTGAGCCAAACACAAGACAGACAAGATCAAGTAACGGGCATACCCACACAAGCAAAGTTTTACAGACACAGAAGAGAGAAATACACCCTTAGTAAATCACGGGAATCGAATCTGGCCGAATCGCCCGCCTACAGCTCCGAATTGTCGGAATGATGATGAAAGAAGTGTGTATGTATGTATTTTTAATTAACGTCACACTGGAGCAACACAACGGGCTATTGGTGACGGTCCGAGATCAATCCCCGAAGGGAAAGATTAAAGGACAACACCTCGTAATTTTGAACCACAGTCAAATGACGAGAACACCTGAGCTGGCACCCCACTCTCCGAACTTCCACACCTCGCCAACGTGATGATATTTGAGGCTACGACAGATTTAACGTGCACCACCCACCGTGTACACTACCGTCTTTTGCTGGACCGAGTTTCGAACTCAACCCCCTGGTTGCTAATCCGTCGAACTTCCAACTGGGCTACCGCGGCCCAAATGATTGAGAAAAAATTACGAGTAGTGATAGATCCAGAGACCTGAGTGACATTAATAACTAGGCATGCCGAAACGCGACAGAAATAAAATATATATACATATATGCTTAGCATTAGATGACATTGAAAGACAACTCTATTCGCTGTTGCTGCTTTTATAAAGACAACACAATACGTATAATTTGTAGCCCCAAGTTAAAAAGACACGATTGCTCCAGTCTTAGCAACTTTTTATGTGTGATCCAAACGCTGAGTTAGAGCTCGATGACAGTCTTTTACAAAGGCAGGGAAAAGGGGAGAGAATAATAGACCATGCGCAAGGACCCACTGCGCATATTATCTGGACTGGATGCTAGTCGCAATAAGAAACATGGGTAGAGGAGAAGAATCTGTGTTGAAAATACCCATTGCTCATGACTAAGACAATTTACCAATCTTTTTTTACCAATGCCCTGCCAATTTGAACTTGTTAAAAGTGTATTAGTCATCATGGCACTATAATGGCGGAATTGTGAACCACTTAGCATTACCCTGATGCACCATGCCGGGTGGGTTCACGTTGCACCTCACACCTCTCACCTCTTCAACTGACCGTGGGCATATTATACATTCAAGGCACAACCCGTTTATAGAGAGGTCACACATTCACTTCAGACGGACAAACATCTATGCTTTACTCCCGATTCGAACCAGGGACCTTTCGATCTAGAATCCAGCACCCTGTCCATCAGCCTGATTGGTTGGCATTTCATTATTAACCAATTATAATGAGTTACCATTTGAGGCTGAGAGGATTCCCTGTTTTGCTTTTTTGTAGTGAAAATCAAGGACATTAAAATAGAAAGTAACGTCTCATCCAGGTTTACGTTAAAAAGAAGTCGTTTCTGCCGCAAGTTTTTCGATTTTTATTTTTTTGGCCATCGAATTTTTTTTTATTAAGGGCTTCCATGAACTCCACTGCAAAAAACCTCCCACCCTATTTCATCAGGGCCTGGTTGGTGGAGTCACGGATAAACAATCGGAGGGTTATGAGTTCGAATCCAACCAAAGACCGTCGTGTATATGGGGGTTGGTGCACGTTAAATCTGTCGTGGGCTCAAATATACTCACGTTGGCAGGCATGGTGTGGAAGTTTGAAGAGTGGGGTGCCAGCTCAGGTGAGACCTCTTCATCTGACCGTGATTCAAAATTATGTGTTGTTCTCAGATTTTTCCCTTGGGGATTGATCCCGGACCGTCGACTATAGCCCGTTTTGTTGCTCCAGTGCGACATTAATTAACTACCTAATACCTAACTTTATGTATCAGAACAAGATTTGTTTCAAGCATTTCATTTAAAAAATGAGGCTCTGAGAAATGTTTATGCTAATGGACTTAACTTATGGATGAAAATAAGGTGGGTGTGATAATTCTTTATGTGAAAAAAAGAGGGGGACAAAGATGCACTTAAAGATTTGAAACCACTGGCTTAAATTGATTCCTTTAGTTTTTCAATCACAGAGTGAAGTGCCTAAAATTAATAAAACATTTCTCAACAATTAAATTGTGAAAATATTATGTGCTTATTAATTATTAATATACTTCATTCATTATGTATAATTCATCAGTTACTTATAAATACGTTGAAATATTACGTTTTATAATCTCAAAGTCAGAATTTTCTGTACGTTTCACAACGCACTTTTAACATCTAAAAACTATTATTTTATTGAAATTATCCAAAACCCAAAATTTTCAGCCATTTTCTCATGAAACCTTCTGGAGTCATATTCACATGAATGGGACTCCAGTAGACTCTGCTTTCCCATAGGCCGATAATGCCCTTAGATGACCCTGAATATAATGACAGTTTTTGGCCCTTATGGAAACTTATGGATGAAATTAAAGGATAAAATGATGGCAATGATTGCTCAAACCAAATGAAGCTCCCTCGTCCTTTTATTTCTAGGGGCACTTTAAGTTACCTGTATACAAAGAGATGTATTCAATTATGAATTGCAAAAGCGTGTCGAATTATTCACAAACGGAGCTTTGTCTAACGCACTGGATTTTAATAATTGCTGTGCAATTCCCATAGCAATACTCACGTTCCCAGTCGAAATGTTAATGTCAGAATATCTCGCTTGTAAGAATAATCTATATCTAATTTGTTGGCGATTGCTTTCGTCGGATTCAGTATGATGTCATCTATGCAACCTCGGTACCATTAAGAGGAGCGGTATCCTAATCTTTACAGCTTACGCAAAGCGTTTCCTAGAAAACGTTTACAGGATTTCCTTTTTGCACAGCAAATGTATAATCTAATACTGAATTGTCGCTGAGTAATTTTCGAAACTTTCAACTGCTCGCTTAGAAATCTCACCAATCTCATAGGAAAGTTCTCAGTTGTTTGTTCTTATATTGTATTTAAAATTTATTCAGTGTACCTCATGCAGTAAATCTGTTCCTTTATATATCTATACCTAAACCGGACTGTGGTTAATCTTCAATTTTCTTTTGAAAAATTTAAAACTTTTAAGTTTGAAAAGGGTCCAACATTAATTTCAGCTCTGAATTTAAAAAAAAGTCCTTTATTTCTCTAAGTAAAACTTGATATCGAGAAAAGGGAGACTCATTAACTCTTACATTGAAGATATATCTAAAGCATTTGCTATGGTACAAAAAGTTAATTCATAACTTTCCCTTGCGCAGAACTTGTAAGAACAGAATAAGAACTCGTAGTAAAGTTAATGAAGGGGACAACATTCTACTATTTTATAAATTTTCACTTTCACTGAAGTGATGTCTGCTCTACTTATTTGGAATCTTTAGTAACTTATGTGAGTTATGGTCATAGTGCAAAACAAAGCAATCAATGAAATTTTTAATTTTTCACTGTAGAATGTTGTATGATTTAAATACCAAAAGAAAGGCACATCGTTACAAAATCGAAAGAAATAGTAAATTCACAACAAATAAAAACAATTTTAAAATTGAAAAAAATTAATGTGATTATGATATGATGGTACTTTTGATACTACACTTACACATTCATATTACACTTACTTACACACTCATACTACACCTACTTACACATTCATACTACATTGTTATACATTCATATTACACTTTGTTACACATTCATACTATATTTACTACTATATTATAATTAATAGATTACCTATATATAAGGCAACCATCAGTGCTCATTCTTTAGTTCTTATAAAGATAAAGGCAGCACGAAATGGGCAGCAAAACTGATACGACCAGGGCTGTATTTTGCATACTTAGATTGAGTTACACAGTACAATTCGTTTTATATATTGGCCCTTTTGTTTGCCGACAGCTTATCGAGATCTGCTACCCGCTGTGAAAAAGAAATATAAAACAGGTATCACGAAAATGTAGTACGACAAAATCGCCTTGGGCTAAAAAAGAATTTTTCCCTGCTCAAAAAAACATCTCTCCTTTTCCTTCAAATATAATTCTATTAAGTTTTAGAATCTGCTCACCCTGTTTGACATCGAAAGTTTCAACGCTAACAATGACGAACGAACTTCCGTGAAAGCGTCTTAAATTTATTATTTGATAAAATCAGATACACGGGAGAATATTGAACTGTCGAACATCTAGTTTTATATTTTACCTATCAGAAGCGATTTGATGGAGGGTAGAGATTTGGAACTAGTGAAAAAATGTTCGAAGATTTAATTTTGCTGTTTATGCTTAGATATAAACATGTAGTGGCAGCCCCGATAGCGCGAAATAAAATTATTTTCCAGAGTTGGTGTATTATTACTCTAAGCCAATTTATTACATTATTTCCTTATTTCTTAATCTTATTACCTCATTTCTTAGTATTTTCACCTAAATTAAAAATGTGGTAATGTTATAAAAAAATTCACATGCAAAATCACATTGTTGATGACAGGAAAGAGGGCTTTGTTCTGGATTAGTGTAAATAACCTATTGATTCTATTTTCCTTGGATAATGTTTTTAAAGATAACCTTGGAACTGAAAAACAAATGAGAATTTTTTATATAATTAAATGTAATGACAAATTTGTCTTCGCACATAATTTTCTGAATCTTGTTTTTCACATGCACAATTTCAGTCTAAAAATCATGGAACATTCTAAAGAAGAAAATTAATATTTTCATAGACTGCTCTGCGTTGCGTTGTTCAAAGGGCTCAAACAAATAAAAATAAAACAGAAAAGTTGAATTATATGGTTTTCTTCCTGTAAATTTTTCAATAGAAAGTTTACAAAATTCGAAAAATGAAAGGATTGTGAAAATTTTACCGTGTGGTATTTTATTAGCTGAATGCACCCCCTTTCAATGTGTTTTTAAAAGGCTTATTTATAATGCCTGAATTTGTGGGAGTGCGAATGAAATGCGTAAACATTCAGCATTGGTGGTGCCATCTATATAAAATAAGTCGAGTTAGAACTTATTTCAATGCATTGCAAAATAAGTCGGAACAGCTCTGGTTGATTAGAGTATGTCCGCAAACCTTGTTTTGAAGATTGGTAATAAGTATTGTTTTACAATTTTTTATTTAAAACTTTTTCAATTCCCCCATTAAATTAGATTTAAAAAAAAATTAATTTTCCTTAAAATATATTTTAATATTACTATTTACATTTTTTCGAATCTTAATTTCACAATTCTCATTGAAAACAAAAAATATTTTTAAAAGAAACCATTGCGTGGCTTTTGTTTGGGTTCTTTAATAATAACATGATGAAAAATATCATAGTGATAGGAAGCCAATTTGTTGGAAGATATGAATTAGGCCTGGAAAACTAATTTAAGATTAGGAGCTCCAAACTTTCCGTGATCATAGTCTAGAATCCATGTATAAATTTTGATCCAGATTTATATTTGGTCTCTAATCAATTATTGCTGCTTGAAATTATGCAGTTTGAGCACAACTTGGTATGACGCAGATGATTATCTTTAAGCAAATTTATGATAGAAGGAGTTATTTCCTACCGAATCTTGTCTTTATAATCCTCTGGACTTTTCGTTTGTAATAGGGTAAACTGGAAAAGAATCCCTACTAAAACCGTTTAAGCTTTTTCTAAACGATTTTTGATAAATAAATGATTAAACTAGAAAACAATGTACTTTTAAATCTATTGCCTACGAATTGTTATGTTAACGTAGATAATGATTATCACAACACAAAAAGTAACTTTCCATCGCTTAATACAAATATTATTCCATAAATTTCACGATTTTCATTAGAAAAGGTGACAAATTTAAATCACTCCAAAAATAATAAATTTATGTTTAACCATCGTTTGGAACACAAAAAGTGCCTCAAGAAATTTGAACAAATGATGCATTCACTTAAAAGCTACATTAAATTATAAGTGATCTCTCCTTGCATAAAATGTAGTAAAGATGGTTTTATTTATAAAATAAATGATTGGATATTCAAGTTAAAATTAAAATATCAAGAATCGTGAAATTTCCTATACAAAGCATTATTTTGCAATATGTGTCAAAGCACTACGTTCCGAGACCACAGGCTAAAAATTAGTGATTTATAAATATAATTTATTATTTTATAATTTTTATTCACGAATGTTAAAGGAAAAACCCATGTTTCATTTTACAAGGATTATAATCAAACCTTTTCTTTATGTAATTTAGGTTTGGTTTTGTCCCTTACGATAATTTTTTTGCCATACGAGGGCCAATTATACCTTTCAAAATTCAGGATCAATCTCTTCAATGCAGCACATTTTAATTTTTATATTTTCCCGTGACGTGTAATGAGATTAAAGACGATTGGTTGGTTGGGTTTTATGTCGCAAGGCTCATATTTGGCCAAGCTACACCAAACAACGTCAAGTAAAAAGCTTAAGGACGAATCTAGAAGTCAAATGAAATGTCCTTTCGTGACAGCGCTGTTATTGCTTTACGGAAGAAAAGTCAAGAATGTTAGATCATAGATGGCCGAGAGGGATCGAGATCTTAGAAATGTTTGCGTCCGAAAAGGGAAAATACAGGAAGTATTGACACACATAGCTCCCATGTTGCTTGAAAATACAATTCTCCCCTACGAGTTAGGAAGAAGTCTTTCCTCACTCAGGACATGCTTGTCTCTTTTTACTTAAAAGCTTTTATCAGCTACATGAGTAAACGGAAGAACTATTAATTACAATATGTCGAAACACTAATTGTAAATATGAATTATGAGCAATATGAGAGAAAAAGCTGTTCGAATATCCAATATTTCAGATTTGACAGCATTCAGTTAAATCCTATTCAAATAATCAATTAAAGTCATAGAAGCTTTCAGAGTATTAAGAAGTTGAAATGAGAATTCCGTTTCTGTGTTACAATAAACTGGATTTTGAAGAGCATATTCTAATTCTTCGTGTGTATACCTGCTCAATAACTGTCAATGTCAACCAAATTCAGAAGTATACAATTTTATTTTTTCTAATTGAAAACGTTTGTTCTTGTCTTTCACAAATTTAAGTTGTTTTCACAGGTTGTCAAATCTGCTTATTATATACCGGTGTATACTCATCAAAACACTCGTTAAACGTAATCTTAAAATGCACAAATGTATCCTTCAAATATTCCCAAATACATACATATATGTATGCAAATATACATAATATATATAATACATATTAATATACATAATATATATAATACATATTAATATACATAATGTATATAATACATATTAGTATACATAATATAATATCTAATATAAGTATAACAAATGTAATAATCAAAATTCTCAAGTATTCGCTAAAGCCATAAAATGTAAGATTTAGATACCCATTGGAATTAGTATAAAATATACAAGTAAAGACATTGTAAAGCTGCTACTTTGATGCTAATACCAGAATTTTTGTCCTTCATTTGCCAAATTATTTTTCAGATTACTTCCCTTCTGCTAGTGCTATTGCAGATATTCGATCAATTAACAATATTATGAAAATACAATTGAATGTAAAAGTTTAATTTGGAAAATGTCTATAATATAAATATATGATATATAGACTGCATGTGCTTGGAATATTGCTCTCACAACTGAATTATAGTAAATGGTGTATTGATTTGTAACTACATTTCACATAAAACCATAAGCTTTTCTAGCCAATCAATGATTTAAGTCATTGTCAGTAAAATGCATGCTCTGATGTTTCGTCAAATTTCAGAAAACGATAGAGAAATATGGTCTCCGACTATAGTTCATTGTGAAATTGATAGAGTTCAAATCTATGCTATTGTGTATTACAAGAGAAATTCAGTTTAACATTTTATTACCACTCCATAAATGTATCTGAAGAGAAATGTTGACGACTTAAGTACATGAGTTTAAAAGGACATTCATGTTAACGATTGTTTTCATTTAATATCAGTGTTTCGTACAGCGCGTCTGCTTATCATCTTGTCGACAACGAGATGTCTGCTTTTTTTCTATCTTTTGGTTCAATTAATCTTTGACCGTTTTCTGTTGGCACGGAAGTCAATGGCATATCGTAAACAGCTGCACCAGAATCCTGATGACAATGAGAAATTCAAGCAACTAAATGTTTATTCAGTTATCGAACGAGACAGATGTGTAGAAAGATATTTTTATTTTAAACTTCTTTGTTTAAAAAAATATCGTTGGCCGCTCTTCATTGTACCAAGAAGTCTTCAAGCAGATTTTGATCTTGGCAAAATGTGGAATAATCATTTTCAATTTCTTCTTGGTCCTTAGTTCAGTCTTTAACTGCATATTATGATATAATTTTGTTGCCAGTAATTTCAATGACTTCCACTGAAATTCAAATCTTTGCTTTTCAATTCTGTTACATTAAGTCATTTTAATCAATTTGAATGTGGTACAGCAAAAAGAGGAAGTATGTTGATGGAGTCATAAAAGGATGATTTGAGATTTCTTCTAAATGTTTTATCACTATACGAGTGTTGTTAAGTTGTACTAGTATTAATGGAAGTAATAGACTCGTAAAGTAACTGTTTAAACACTAATTAATTGAAGCCAAAAATTCCCTTTTCAAAATCGGATACATGATGCTTACAACCAATCTCAATTAAATTTTGAATAAACATTAGAATCAGTTCATCAGCTTATGCTACATGCCTATATATTAATAGAAATTTAAGTCTCAAACATACAGATATTAAGGCTTAGTAAGCAGTTGGATTAAAGTTGCTTGTCTCTTGAGATGTACTGCGAAATTCTCCATTCGAGATCTTAATTAATATTTAATTAATTTCAAGAGAATAAAGTAAATCTTGTACAATATCTCTTTCCGTCAAACAAATAAAATTTGCCAATTTGAGTCGTATTCATGCATATCTTCAAAATATATCTTTTAGAGCAGTTTTCCAAAGTGGGTGCTGAGAAGTCTTGGGGCAATGCTGAACCCAAGGAAAGTAGGAGCAAGAATGAGCTATAGGATGACTAAACATATTTGTTGCCTAAAATGTTTTAAGCACTTATCCACTAGACCAAACAGATATACTCACTACTGTGATACAATGTAATTCATTCTCTTAACTAAAAAGAAAAACCGACCTCAAACAGTTGACTGCTGAAATTGAAGGATACTGCCGACGAAATTAAAGCCCAGTAAAGACAAATTGGTAGACAATTGTGGACAACACCAAGCTCATTAGTGATTATTATTAGTTTTACTGATTTCATTGATTTTACTAACTAATAATGGTGAATAATCTAGTATTTTTATGTGTCCAATATGTTTTTCGTTATTTCATTTTAATAAATGATTTTATTATTTCAATTCCAAGTTTTGTTTACAAACAAGTTTTTTGAAACTCCAAAATTACACAGAGCTACATAAATATTTTGGTGAAATTAAAAAATTATAGGCACAGCTACACTTGAAGGTCCTAAAAATATTGTCTTTGAAAAGAGGAGCGTTGAGCCAAAAAGTTTTGGTAAACTGTTTGAGAGTAAAGGGATTCAATTCAAAAGTCTGAATTTTCTTCTATTTATCGACTTCTAGATGAGGATAAGGCTTCAAACTTAAATAATTACCTTCTTTAAGAATCAGACAACTAACTAGCTTAGAACAAGCTGACATTTTGTCAAAGAATTCTTTTCAGTTATGCAACTCAGGTCGTTTTTGACAAACTAATGTATCATTAATTGTTTGGTATAGCAAGGTACAATGAACTTCATGTAAATATAAGTTACCTAAAACTGCTTACATTCAAGCTGCTATTATTTTAAGCAAACCTACTTATGTCCACGTCTTATAAGTATCACCTGAATGCTTTATTTTTATGTAGAGCGATCCTATTTAACGGGAGGTTCAAAATTACGAGACGCTGTCCTTGGATCTTTCCCTCAGGGATTGGTCCCGGACCCCGTTAGCCCGTTGTGTTGCTCCAGTGCGACGTTAATTAACTACCTACCTATTTAACTGAGCAATAGAAAATAATTATTGTTAGAAATTTATGATTCAAGAAAATTCTACCTTCTTACTACGCTTATAAAAAGGTAGTTAGCTTATTTATACTGAGAAATACGTTTAATAAATACTATCAGAATTATCTGTAGTACTGCGGATTGGTTGAAATAATTTAATATAGATTATAAGTGATTGAAATTTAGTTCTTTCTCTGATGTTAAAAAATTTAAATATTCTTTTAGTGTCTAATAAAGAATCGCTATTACTCCTTATCAAAATCTGTAGATTTTCCACCAGATAAATCTTTACTCAAATTGATATAATACAGTGCTCGATCCTATTCCCCATTACTCGTGTGTTACGGGATTCCATTAACAACATCAGTGTACCAGTTTTAGTTGGATGATGTTTGAGACTTCAGACACCGTATCAGTCTTGATACGTCAGTAAAAGATGTATAAGTCTTGATACATCAGCATACCAATTAACACCACGAAGCTATTAGGTCTGAATACACTGCGAGTTTTGAATTCTCTTGACTGTATATCTTGTTTCTGTTGTATGGTACAACTCTGCAAAGAAAATTGGGAAATGAAATAAAGACAATATACAAAGAAATTTTGAATTATTCCAAGAAAATTGTTCACGAAAAGTGATTCATTAGTTTTTTCGATTCAAGAAGGAATGTGGTTCATACAATAACATAAAAACCACCTACCAACTGAATCTACCCTATCTTTGTTCAACTGAAATAAGCGTTCAGAGAAATTGGCAAAAATCGCTACAATTCTTGGTGTTTATTTCTTGGAAGATTGTAAAGAATCTATCATACCCAGACTCAGAAATATTTCTTTTTTTATTTCAAAATTTAACAACTATAATTAATCTCCACGCCCTGATGCTTCTTTGAGCAGAATTTCGAGCATTTGGCTGCAGAATTGAGGATTTCTATAAACTTCAGACGGATTAGAATTTAGAGGAATTCTTATATACACACATGGGGGATTTAAAGGGGCGTGGTTGGAAGAGTAATCTGAGGGTTACGAGTTCGAAACTCAGTTCTACCAAAGACACACGGGGGCTGGTGCTTAAATCTGTATTTGCCTCAAATGTCCTCACGTGGTGTGGAAGTTAGGAGAGTGGGGTGCCAGACAGGTGTTGACTTCGGCATCTGACATCAAAATTACGGAGTGTTGTTCTCGGATCTTTCCCTTCGGGATTCATCCCGGACAGTCGCCAATAGCCCGTTACACTTGCTCCGGTGCGACGTTAATTAATTACCATTATCATATGGAATTTAATATGTGCAAGGCTTTTAAAAATGGCGCCATTGCAAAATAGAATGGCATTGAGATTATGAGCTTTGTTGAAAAGCCATGAAATTTACAGGTACTTTAAGGTAACTGACTCCTATTTTTGGAAAGGTAGGTAGGTAGTTAATTGAAGTAGCACTGGAGAAAAACAACGGGCTTTTAGTGACTGTCTGTATCAATTCCCAAGGGAAAGATCCAAGGATAGCGTTTCGTAATTTTGAATCACTGTCAGATGACGAGGTTAACACCTGAGCAGGCACCCCACTCTCCAAACTTCCACATCACGCCAACGTGAGGACATTTGAGTCCACGATAGATTTAACGTGCATCAGCGTGTACACGACGATCTATGGCTGGACAGAGTTTCAAACTCGCAACCCTCCGGTTGCTAATCCATTACTCTTCCAACTGGACTGCCACAGCCCATTTCCGGACAACCTTAAAGCTATTTTCGCGAAGAAAAATTATCGGTATCTGACTAAGTCAGGGCAGCGCCTCCTCATATCTGCACTTCGAACCCCAGAACCAGAACAGATGCTGGGCCCCAGTACCAGGGTGCATGACGGGCCCCTATGAAATACAAATTTATAAACCAAACATTATATATTCTCTTTTCGTTGCCTTGCATAGTTATATTATTTTAAATGCAATGAAAATAACTTTTTGAACTCCGAAAACAGGTAGGTATTTGATTATCGTGGCACTGGAGCAACACAACGGGCTATTGGCGACTGTTCGCGATCAAACCCGCAGCGAAAGATCCGAGGAAAGCACCACATAATTTTGAATCACTGTCAAATGACAGATCAACACCTGAGCTGCACCCCACTGTCCAAACTTCCACACCACGCCAGCGTGAGAACATTTGAGGCCACGACAAATTTAACGTGCGCCAGCCCCCTTTGTACACGACGATCTTTGGTTGAATTCGAACTAGCAACCTCCGGTTGCTAATATGTTACTCTTCCAACCCGGCTACCGCGGCCCCTCAGAAAACAGACTTTACATTCGGCCCCCTTAGTCGTGTAGCAAAAAATGACCATAGAGAGGGAAACGTTGACGACCAAACGGACCACATGTCCTTGAGCCTCGGTTCTATGTCATTGGACACCCCTTCCCTTAATACGAAGGCCGTAAGTTATGGGCTAAGCTTTTCACGTGAAATTTCGCTAGGTTTATTGTAAACAAGTGGGAGAACTTTAAAGTTAATAATTTTTTCTTAATACGCAGAAGGGGATTTTTAATCAAGATTTTAGTTTTTTAGAAATGTATAATCAAGATTTTAGTTTTTTAGAAATGCATAATCAAGATTTTGGTTTTTTAGAAATGCATAATTAAGATTTTAGTTTTTTAGAAATGTATAATCAAGATTTTAGTTTTTTAGAAATGCATAATCAAGATTTTAGTTTTTTAGAGATATTTCATCATGATTTTAGCTCTTTTAGAAATATTTAATCAAGCTATAGTTAGAAGATTTTTAAATAAAATCTCAGTTTGAATTCGATTCTGCTTGAATAGCGTCACCAATTATCTGAGCACGTGTCAGACATCAATACATTTTGTTCTCTTTATGGAATTCTTCTATTTCTTTCCATTTCGACAGATTTCCATTCACTAGATAAGAATTCGCCTGTTATCCAGGACTTATCTATGAAACTGTCGTCCTCACCTCTCTATCCCATCTTTATATTTTATCAATGATAAGCTTACTTTCTTTTGTCGATTATCCAAATAGCGAGATGATCGGAAGATTAATTAGCTATTTTGGGGAATATTTTTATACTGGAGTTAAATTAATGATTCATTTATCTTTTTATATTTCTGATGTAGACAGCTCTGTGCAAAGAGGTTATTAGAGGCAGGGATTGGAATGAGAAAAAAGACTACATTGGTTGTAATTTGCTTTTTAAAGTCATTACAAAGCCTAAATGACACTAAATAATTTCCCGACATCGCAGCTCAGGACTGTCTGGACTGAATAATTTTTTGGGCTTAAAGAGTTATGAAGTAATGTTCACAATGAATGTGACATAAACGTGTCTTAAACCTACTTTTTATGAAATCTGCGATATTTTGCAAAACAAAGAACAAATACTATATTGTTTTTACTATTGAATTATTTAATCATTTTAAAATTATGTCTTATTTGATTCCAAAGAAAAGCAACTACTAAATTCGACATTAGTGGGCTCTGTGTTATAGTAATACATTTTGAGCCTTGCATTTTTCAAACTTCGATAAATCTAAAAGTAATGGTATGGATGGGTCCTGATCAGACCTTGTGGAGATCTGATCAGGACTATCCGACATCTTGGCCAGAAAGTTGAAACTACTTTAGACATTTAGTTCAAACTTTCCAAGTGACTTATTCTTGAACGACACATTTTCCCAAGCGGTTCTTTTACTGCTGGAAACATTTTTCACTGCCATTTTATGAGGATCTCTATCATATCCGATGATTCGTCTCATTTGTCTTTATTTCTTCTGTATTCAAAAATCTTACCCTTTGAAGGACAGACTGGAAATTGAACAGAAGTCTCATGGAACCATGTCTTCTGGGAAATAGGACAGTCGAACCTGTGTATAGCTGTATTTTACCAAAAAATTGCTGACACGATTTTCATGATGCTTCCGTGTGATTTGACCTTGAATTCCTTGTTTTTTTTCAAATGAGATGACTGTGTTTTGTTTCAGTGTAAGCCGAAGCCCGGTAACCTAGGACTCAACTGCGATCATATTTTCATGAAATCAGGGTCAACATTAGTGCATTCGAGCATATCTTGTACGACGGTTATTTTCGCTGGAAACAATAATGAATACATATACAATAATACGAACAAAGAATACATATGCAACTACTATAACGGCTTCCTAGGAATGACTGAAGTGCTGTACGATCAAGAAGAAATCACACACGTGCAACTATAATGGTTTCTTAGGAGCGATTGAAGTGCTGTACGATCTAGGAAAAAATCACACATGTCTGTAGGGTCCTAGGTATTGTGTTAACTATCTAAGCCCATAGGACATGTGCCAATTCTCCCGGCAAAGCTAATTAGCACAATAAAAAATAAGATCGGAAACTTTTAGATCAGACCTCGTATATAGGAATATGCAGAAATGTCAGTTACTTATCACATGGTCGTGCAACTCCGTCAACCCACACTCAACTTACAACAAAAATTACAACATTTAATAATTTCCCAACTCGTGGTTAAGAAAAATAACGTGTTACATTTATTCGTTACTAGGGGCCAATACCCTTGAATGCGAATTCTAAAACTCACTATAAGAGGGATAAAAATATTCGTAATCAAATTATCATTTAAGTACTTGAAATTTTTCTATCTCCAACCTGTGTGATAATACTATCGTTATATCACATTAAATGACATCTGTAAAGATACAGCGATAATGAGTTAGCGCACGTGGGAATTGTCTTACCAAAACAGATTAGCCAATACTTCTCACGTAGCTCAAGAATATGAACTGATAATTATTTTCACCTTAATCTCAAAAGATTAAGAATTTCGTGTCATCATGGGTTTTATCAGATTTATTTTTCAGGATAATTTTTAAAAATCCATAATATATTTTAAATTCAATCATGTCTAGTAATGCCAATAAAATAACAAAATATTTTATATTAGTATTTTGAATGTTATATTGACAATTTCGGTAGTATAAATGTAAGATTATATATACTAGACTTAGATTTCAAATAACTCAGGTAATAGTCAATCAACCTAAGACCTTTAATTTTAAGGCTCTCATTAAACTAACTTTTCAGTGATCATATCATCTCTTAAAGTTTTAATTTAAGGATACCACTTTAACGATTAAAATTCACAATATGCATGCTCTAAAAAAAGCACTTATTTTCGTTTACGTTTATCTTTAAAGTACAAAAAGTTAGAACTTTAAATCTCTCTTTTCTGAAATATTCTAAATATTTCTTTCTGAACTTAAAAACTCCATATTTTTCTTGTTCACAATTTCTGAGATTAGGGCAAAAAGCTATGACAGAGTATACCCAAAGTACTAAAATAAGCTAAACACTAAAATAAGCTCTTATGATTAATCTTAAACGGAATGGAAATATTACATCGATCCTGTTTGCTTTATTTATATTTTGGTTTTCAATAACCCTAACAATTAATGGTCGTATAAATAACGCATTATTTCACCCTAAGTGAAGAGAATAATAAATATGAAATGTTTTAAGCATGCATTTCGTGCTATCCTACTTAAACCGAATTCTGTAATCGACTCTTTCCTTATTCTTTTCGCATATCTTTTTTCTTTTTCAGAAACAAATGCCTGTAACCAGAATATGTCTAAAAGACAATCTTACTTTTTTGCTTAATTGATCGCTTGAGAAGTTAAGGCACAATCAAATAACAGCTTCAATCTGGTGAAGTAGGTTGTGTTGCTTTTCTGATAAATGATTTACAGTATGGAAATTGGAATATTATTGATAAAAATGATAGAATGAAAACATTACGTCCCACCTGTTCTTTGCTTCATTAATATTTTGGTTCTTAATACTCCTAATTACAATGGTCTGATAAATAACATGTAACTTCACCCTAACTGAAGAGAATGATTGAGAAAAACACTGTAGGCAATGCAAACAACTAGCTGAATCGACTCTTCAATCTATCTTAATGTTCAAGCAAAGTTATCAAAGAAAACAATCACGTTTTTTGTAGTCTTGGTAATGCATTTAGTTTAGAAACTCTCTTTAGCATACACCTTTATCACAGTATAGTTTAAATACTCTACAGCATGCATATAAATTACATGTTTCTATTACTATTTGCAGGAGGTTATGGAGCTTTAATAGAAGAGCATTCACCCTTACTGATGGTGACTGCTCTGCAATTCTCTAAATTGACACAGAAGCAGTTTATAGTACCAATAGCAATATTCACGGTTCCGTTTATTATGGCGTGGACCTTTTCTAACTTGTCCTTCGTCACAACTCTTGATTGCTCGCCCTAAACTCAAAGCAAAGCAGAAAGCGTAATCTGTTCTGCTTTGAAACTAATCCAAAACAGAAACTTCAAAGCCGGATTCGGTAGCCAGACAAGTTAACCTTCACAAATGTAACCTCTCCATTAGCATTTTAACAAGTAAATTGCTGCAATAAAGCTGTAGCTCACGATTAAAGAAAGAGCTTCAATAAAATTGAAGTAAAAACTATGAGGCTTTCCCAATAAATAAGACGTTGAGAAGCGTCACTTAAAACTAGGAGGGCAACGAAAAACAAGAAACCACTAAATAACATCGTGATTCTTTTTTTAAAGCCAGCCGCTTTTCACGATCAGTATGCGCATCCTGTTTTCAGTCTGGGATCGCACGCACAACCCACTTGATCTGAGGAGATGACCCCTGCTCCTTAGTTTGCGTAATGGCTCTCCTCTAGACGCTTATGTTGCACCAGCAACAGTTGCTCTGTGAGCAACCGCTTTTACTCACTGTGCTAAGGAATGGACATTTTGATAGTTCAAACTTTTGAAAGTACTAGCAGCGTTTATCAAAACATGAAAACAACACCGAAATCTTATGTTTTAGGATCCACGCAATCTAATAATCGACAGAGTTAATTGCTTTTTGCGCTGTAAATACAATTTAGTGCACCCTGAAAGGATAAGATAATCATTAAGGGGCTATCGTCAATATAAACCTTTTTTTCACTTGATTTTGACTTACGTGATTCTAGATCTGTTTTTCCTAGAAAGCCCTGAACTTTCTCTTTTTTCAAACAGTTTTATTAAGTCCCTACTATTGTTTACTTTTAAGTCTTCATTCTGAGGATCCTTACACACTAGAATGAGAAATGATAGACTTAATGAAATGGAACTGAATTGTACATAAGGGAATAGGATAGATTAGTGTGGAGAATTCCAAACTATGAGTGTGATTCCGTCACAGAGGGAGTGTTAGTAAAACAATGACAATTACTTTAGCCTTCCCGTGTAACAAAAGATGACAGTAGAGCGACAAACCAAACCAACCAAAAGGAGTTCCTCAGTGCACCTATTTTTGGGGTCCGAGGAATATTATTTTTGGGGGATGGGCTAATTCATCAGCTTAAGGAGGAAATCTGGATTTGCTAGTCAGAGTATATGTGCTGAAAATTTTCTTAACCAATAAAATCTAATTCATTGGTTTATTATTGGTTTCTTTATTGGTTGAGTTTACTGGTAGGAAGCTCAATAAAATATACAAAATTTTCTTTTAATTTTTTGGGGAAAAAATCGATCCAACCAAAGACCCTCGTGTACGTGGGAGCTGGTGCATGTTAAACTTGTTCAGGCCTCAACTGTCCTCACGATGACGTGGTGTGGAAGTTAGGAAAATAGGGTGCCAGCTCAGGTGTTAACCTCGTCATCTGACCGTGGTTCAAAATTACGAGGTGTTGTTCTCGGACCTTTTCCTTAGGGATAGATCCCGGACCGTTGTGTTGCTCCAGTGCGACGTTAAACTACCTATCTACCTACTCAATTAACCGTAAACCAATTTCAAACGATAGACTTTTGGTTGTGCGCTTAAATTTACTTTTTATATTTAAGGGAATATAAATGTCATGGATACGCGGTTGGTTCTTACTTAAAAATGACAGTAGAGAGAAGACCAAACGACTTAAAGGTCGAGGAGCTTGGGCAAATATAACCCCTCCACCACAAAACCCAACCAACCCGAAACCAAAACGATCAACTTTTCGATTGGGAGCTTACATTTGCTTTATTATATTTAAGGGAAAAGAAACGTGATCGATGTGCACATAATGCCTCCTAACTTAAAAGTGACCGTAGAGGAGACGACTTGTAAAGAAAGCGTTAAAATCTCATTTTTCCCGTTTGTCATCTTAAGAGCTAAACGCACCGCACATACGAAAAGGCTAGAGAGCCAGAAGTATCGTGCTGAAACAACATAATACACGCACAGTCCTGCACAACGTTAATCATAGCTCCTTCTCTGGTACAGACGATAATCTAAACACCCCATACAAACTGAAAGGCTGCCCTCTTTAATGGGAAGTGATTTAAAAAAACGATTTGACACAGCTCCTCGTGCTTCACATCTGTTCCTGAAGGTTTGATTAATTATCTGTAGCGATAGAGGGTCGACCAATTTTTTAGCCATTTAGTGTGAGAACTCCGCTCTTTCCTCCTCCTGGAAGAAAGCTATGAAAAATGATTTTGAGACAGACAGCTCATTGTCACTTGTATGATGAGAATTCCACTAGCCCCTTCCAAACCGGGATTCGAGTTCGTTCCCACACACCCATGTCTAAAAGCCCAAGAACGTTTTGCTCTAAAAATTAAGTTTAGAGTATAACCGCATGTAAAAAGATTGATGGTTCAAGTGCAGTATTCAACGACTTTTTATAATCCCGATCGATAGCCATCCATGGGGAAGTAGCATAAATGTGGTTAAGTGATTTATTGTCATAAGAGAAGGTTTAGAATTGTCTAAAGTAAATTAATAAGAAAAAACGTTGGGAGCAGTTTTATTGTCGTCAAATTAATCAAGTGAATCGCTTTGTTCGTTTATGGAAAAGTGGTTGAAATATAAAAAATAATATAAATAATATTTATTTTTTGAGACAATAGGTCATGCTGATTCTAATGTCGCCAAATTAATCAAATGAATCGTTTTGTTTGTTTATGGAATAAGTTGAAATAGTACAAAATACTATAAATATTTATTTTTTTAGTCAATGGGTGATGCTGATTCGAATTCGTTCCCACTCACCCATGTCTAAAAGTTCAAGAATTTTTGCTCTAAAATTTAAGTTTAGCGACCTGCAGAGTATAAACACATGTAAAAAAGATCGATGGTTCAAGTATAGTATTCAACGACTTTTTATAATCCCGATCGATAGCCATCCATGGGGAGGTAGCATAAATGTGGTTAAGTGATTTATTGTCATAAGAAGGTTTAGAATTGTCTAAAGTAAATTGCAGCCAAACCTCGTTAAGACGAATTTGACGGGACTTTACAATATCAGTATTAACCGCAGTTCGTGTTATCCGAATTTAAAAAAAGACGTTATTTCAACAATAAAATATAATCACAGATTATTCTTGATTACACAGATATTTCCTAATTGCGCAATTTTAGTCTTGAAATAGTTCTGTTACCGATATTTGCGTTTTGCTTTTTTCGTGACATTCTTTAAAAAAATATTTTATGCGTATAACGCTATTTAATTCAGAAGATTAATTTTCACTGCCTGCAAAAAGCTGTTAACAATTTATAAGCCAACTGTAGCTTCTTTTAAAGATATTCCTTCGTCTTCATCGGAATCTTCATTTATTCTTTCTTCACTCTTTCCACAAATAAATATTTGTTTCCGGAGTGTTACTTAATGTTTCTGATAATACAATTGAGAAGAATCCGTTTGCCCTTAAGTTTCGAAAATTTGTTCGTCTTAACCGGAGATTAGTGTAACCCGAATTCTTAAACGAATAAGTTAACATTATTTGAATAAACATTTTGACTGGGATTGGAATTTAGTTCGTACTATCAGTAATTTGTATTTTGAAGTTCGTCTTAATGAGTTATGACTGTATTAAGAAAAAGCGTTGAGTGCAATTTTATTGTCTCTAAATTAATCAAACGAATCGCTTTGTCCGCTTATGGAATAAGTGGTGAAAATAGTACAAAAAATACCATAAGTAATTATTTTTTGAGCTAATTGTTGATGCTTTCTTTTGTTTCCGATTCCCACCAGGGGCCGTGGAAGCCGGTTGGGAGAGTAGCGGATTACGAGTTCGAAACTAGGTCCAATCAAAAACCGTCGTGTACACGGGGACTGGTTTACGTTAAATCTGTCGTGGCCTCAATGTCCTCCCGTTGGTGTCGTGTGGAAGTTTGGAGAGTGGGGTGCCAGTTCAGGTGTTGTTCTCGTCATCTGACCATGATTCAAAATTACGAGGCGTTATCCTTGATCTTTCCCTTCGGGATTGATCCCAGACCGTCGCCAATAGCCTGCTCCAGTGCGACGTTAATTAACTATCTACCTACCAGGAGACTACTTCGCTCATATAAAGACATTCACAGGTAAAATTTTCAGTCGAAAGAATTAACAAGTAATAATTATCTCAGCTTATTCTTCGGTTGGAGATCCTACTGATTCACCAGAGTCGCCTACTGCGCTAGCAACCTGTGAGTTGTAGGTAGCGCAGGTTCGATTCCTATAAGGTTCCATTCCTCCCTGAGTGTATTTTTCTCTTCTGTGTCAGTAAAACTTCTCTCGTGTGTATATATCCATTACTTGACGCTCTCTGTCTTGCGTTTGGCCCAACTCAACCAAAAAGCCCTTGTACCATAGTACCCCGAACCAACCAAACTACTGGTTCGCCCAAGATGTCTGCAATTCAATTGGTCTGTGATTTCCTGAGTAATACTCAGACTTACATAAATGAAAGGAGACCTTTAATATATATATTTGTGTATCACATGGGTCTCGCCTTTTCATTAGAATCTCAACCAATTCTCTGCACACAAAATAATAAGAGTCAACAAACAAAAGGGACAAGAGATTGATTTTATCAGATGACACACACGTTGGAACACAGATGCATGGCGAATAGCTCGTGTTAAATTCACGATCACTTCATTGAGTCTAAATGAACTGATATGATAAAGATCTGAGAGGCCAGCAGAAAAATATCGACAATGAAGAAGAAAGAGAGAAGTGAGAGATAATAGCTTGATAGATCAAATGCAATCCTAAATTTCAATCTGCGATACATTTTAACCTAGTTATTTCGCCCGATTTAAAACTGATTAGAAAGACCAAGGTCACATTCTCTGGGTGCACTAATATCGGGTTGAATATAGATATCCTTAAATCTCTCGTTCATTTCACTTGGAACTCGTTTCGACTATTATATCTAGTGGGTCCGTCACACTACACTACGGGAAGACACACTACACAAAGTTTTCTGAGTAGAGGAAATTTTAAATATTGGTATGACACAGAATAAAGTAATTCATGCCCTCAGTTGGAGAGGGAAACATAAAGGTCCAAAGTGTAGGGGACCCTAGAGCTTTGCACATTTGTCTCCTGAGGTCCTCATACACACAAACGACCTAAGTCATTCTGTATAATAACATAATCTGTTTATTTGTGATATTTATCCCCCACGTTAGGCGATACCAGTGGTGTAAACAAAGGGGTAACCTCTATGGGTTTCTGTAACCTTTGGGGCTTGAGCCACCTCCAGAAAGTGCTGGTTTTCTAAATTTTAAAATATATTTCCAAAGTGATCAAAATGCGTGAAATACTTTTTCTAATAAATAACAGTTATTTATTCGTAAATAAATGTATTGCATTATTCTTTCATATTTCATAGTTACATGCTGCGACATTCTTATAGGGTGAGGTGGGACAAATGCGTTTGTTTGCGGAGTAAGTACTTCCATTGAATATAAGACGTGTCCGTGATTCAAGTAAAGGCTGTCTGCTGGAATTTCTTGAAGGAGTCCTATAGATTAGTTTCATGGCTAGAACACTGCGAATTTCGGCAGGGAAGTTGAAATAGACCAAAGGAAGGCAGGAATTGAATGATATGATGCTGCTTCACTCACAGTACTATCACATTGAAAACAAGATCCAGTCCATGGTATGACCTTGTCTCATCATGTGGGGTAAGTGAGGCCCCATGAAATAGCAGTGGAAAGTACGTTTTGAAATTATATCAATGTAAATTTAAATAAATAAGATATTACTAAAAACATATTACTAAAGGGTCTAGGAGTGTATGGTAAAAGTATTTTTTTTAATCACTGGGCAGAGTACTAATTTGTTCAGTATGAACTTTGAATATTTGGGTTTGCACTTGCAATACACCCGTGTTATTGTAATATTCAAAACGAATGTATCATATACGTATCATAACGAATTATAAATACTTTGAAGGATGAAAGCAATAATTAAGGACTGACTCAAGCAATAATTCTGAGCCAACTCAAACAACATATTCACATATTTACGTATCATAGCACTCCAGCAGTGGTACAAAAGCGAAAAGTGAATTTCTAGAAACAGTATTTGAATATTTCCTTAACCTTCCTGGTGACTTCCTGGGAAGCTCGTCATTAGAAAAACTGACCAGATCTTGATTTCATCATCATCAAAAAATTGGCAATACCGTGATGACGAGATATCTCGCCATTAGAAAAATTATTCAGATCTTGATGGACGAGATATCTCGTCGAAACTACTTGGAGGGTTCATGCTAATAAATGCAATACTCTGCGGAACAACCATTGTAGTCCCCACTCATGGGTAACCAAAAACAACATAAAAGGCCTTTTTAAAATGGAATACAATCTAAATTTTGATAATAATTAATAATTCCCTTTTTGACTTCGTACGTCTCCGAAATAAAATTCTGCCTACGCTACTGACTGGTTGGTTTTCTGGTTTTGTGGCGCAAGGACCACATTTGGCCAAGCTGTGCCAAATACAAGACAGACAACACAATAAAAGAGGAAGAAAAATCAGAAGGGTAGGCAGGGTAAAAATGAAAGGATGGAGAGATCATTCGGGTACCTCGGGATTGTGATGCCCATACACACCTAAAGATGTGCCCCTGAGGGAACTATGACTGAGCCCCAACCATAAAATTTTATGGTAATCCCAAGGTGACCGACCGCTAGGACGTGGGGCCCGGGAAGGAAATGAAAATTGCGCTTTTATTCTTATCTGAAAATGCAAGAGCTCGATTTGGCTGAATGATATTTCTTGTCTGCCTCCTATTGCGTCGCCTCCGAGTTCAGCCAATAGCGATGAAGTTTGTTTTGCGATAATGTCTGATCGGCATCTCCCATTCACGCCGTCTTCACGTGTTGAGGGACACGTGAAAAATAGATGACCAAAGTAGACCTGATCGGTTTGTTGACATTGATTAGGCACGCCCTAGAGTTGAACCACTCATACGATCAGGATGTGGAGGCATGGCATCTGGTGTTTATAGGAATCGTCTATACTCAAACTTTCGAAAGCGCTTTAACCTTGTTATGTTCGTTTAATACAAAATGTTAGCCATCAATGAAAATTAAAAACGTCTTCCAATTAAAAATAAAATTGTTATTTATATTCAACTTTTTATGTGATAGAAGCATAATTTGAGTCACCATACAATATACAATTTCTTTAATTTGTACACGTCAAATCCAAAATTTCTACAAGTTAATTTGTTTCAATACTGGCACTGGGAAATAATAGTAATTAATAACGCTGGGCACTAAAAGAAATCCATGACGTGGAAGTAAAACTTCCTGTCGCAGTCAAATGTTGGAGTATCAACAGCGTAGGCAGTGTCCCAAAGTCCGTTTGCTGGTAGATAGGTAAGCAGTTAATTAATGTTGCACTGGTTATTGGCGACGGTAGGTAGGTATTTTAAGTAACGTCACACTGGAGCAACACAACGGGCTATTGGTGACGGTCCGGGATCAATCCCAAAGGGAAAGATCCAAGGACAACATCACGTAATTTTGAACCACGGTCAGATGACGATGCAACACTTGGGCTAGTACCCCACTCTCCAAACTTCCACACTACTCTAACGTGAGGACATTTGAGGCCATGACAGATTTGACGTTCACCAGACAGATTTAACTTGTATACGGCGGTCTTTGGTTGGACCGAGTTTCGAACTCGCAATCCTCCGGTTGCTAATCCGTTACTGGGCCCGTTTGTTGGAGCTTGTCTCTAAGTATATTTTTGATTATGAGTTTAAATGCATAAAAATCGATTTATTATAACCATTGTAAAGAAATTCAGCCTAGTTTTTTTAAAGACGTGATTAGACTTCTGGTATCTCTCGATTTAAACGGTAATTGATTCTTCTGGGTAAAACTAAAAAGGAAATGCGAGATCTAAAAGGCTACTTCTAAAAATCACAACACTTGAGAAACGGAGCCCGAAATCAGAATTCGTACTGAAAAAAGTTTTAAAGCAGAATCGGAAATTGGTGAGTGCGCTCGTTGTTTATTGAGATTGTTTTTTTTAATTATAGATTGAGGTTTTTCTTTAATTTCATTCTTTGCGATATAATACTGATTATGTTTTGTTAGATTGTTAAAAAGCTATATGTTTATACATAACAGTGAAGAATAAATTTAAATCTATTTGATATTAGCTCCATAGAAACAAGTTCATGCAATTTTCCATAATGATATCCATGTATAAATGTTGGTATATAGTGCTAGAAGTTATCTTATGGACCCTAACTCGTTCTAACGCTCACCTGTACCACCTTCCAGTCATTCTACAGAATTCGTATTTTTTCTGACCAAACCTTTGAATTCGATCCACAATCGTTGAATATATAATCCTGATTGCATTGTCCCATTGTTATAAAGCTATCAGTTTATACTTAACAGTGAAGAATAAGTTTAAATTTATTTGATATTAATGCCGTAGAAACAAAGTTGATACAATTTCCCATAATGCTTTCCACATATAAATGTTGGTATACGGTGTTAGAAGATCTGAACTCGTTTTAACGCTCACCCCTGTACAATCTTCCAGTCATTCTACAGAATTTTCATTTTGTTATCACAACTGTGTCTTACAATTGACTTCACAGTCGTTGCATCAGGATATATTATGGTCTTATCTTCATAGCGAAGCATTTCCTTTCAAGTAGAGTATTTAGAGCTTTGGAATATCCTCTGTTTTCCATTCTAATTGAGCTATGAACCTTGTCGAGCGATTTCTAACCAATCGAGAGCATTTTAAATTAATCTGATTTGTCCAAAATTACAATCAATCTGTAGTTATTTATAAACGTTTAAATAATTACTCCTACTCTAAATATTACTTACGTTTTTGGAATCGATTTGCTAACAGTTATAAAATATTTTTCCATATGAATATTTGATTCATGAAGTGGAAACATGCAAGATGAATTTGTTTCATTTTTAAAAAAATTATTTTGAATTTTATCTATAATTTTGACAAAAGAAATATTTACTTTAAAAATAAATTGTTAAATGTTTAAAATAATTAAACATTTAAAGTAAAAATAATTTTTATTTGAAAATATAAAGTAAAAAGTTCTTTATTTCATCAAAGCGTTTCTTTTTTTTAAATTATACTTTAAATCTTCCAATATACGATAAATATACGATAAATATTGATATCAACCTCATGAGCTCAAAAATATTTGTTAAATGCCGATTTAGCATCTGAAATTGACTGCAGGAAAATTTTCATAAAACCTTTCGTAGGGGACCCAGGTTCACCTGAATATATCCTTGATAAGCTTCCCTCTAAGCCGATTACAAGTTGCTGATTGTTTCTGTCTTGAAAATAGTGAAAGAAATCCCCAAAATGACTTCATCGCCTTCGCACAAGATAAGACAATAGAGTCCGATTGGAGTTTGGACTATTTTTTTGATAAGAAACGTACGATAAATACAGCTGTTCTTACCCGGTGAATTACAATCTGTTTAGGGAATGGATTCCTTTGACTACGATCTTTTGTTGAGCAAATTGTTTTCCTGTTTATCCTGACCTGCCTTTAATTTTGCATTTACAGAGTAACTTTACTGTAAACGATGGTAGTTTCCAGAGGAGCCCCGATCGGAGTGCTTTTGCTGCAAAAATGTTTCAGTCTTGGAAAGTACAGAAGAGCTGCTTACCAGACAAGCGTCTTGGTTTTAACATTTCTGGCTTATACTGCTTTCCACATGTCGAGAAGACCGTTAGCAGTAGTCAAGAATTCACTTAACCAGGACTGTAGCAAGTTGGTTCCACCTCCAGGTATGATCATTAATAATGTAACTAAAGATAATTGGTGTGACTGGGTTCCGTTCCAAAACAAAGATGCCAACCGGCTTTTGGGAGTATTGGACTCTGTCTACGTATTTGCCTATGCGATATGCATGTTCATCAGTGGAATGGCAGCAGAACGCATAGATTTGCGCTATTACCTGACCCTTGGCATGCTTCTAAGCGGTTTTTTTACATATCTTTTTGGTCTTGCCTATTATTTAGAGATACATAGCTTTACATTCTTCGTTCTTGTTCAACTAATAGCCGGTGCTGTTCAATGTACCGGATGGCCCGGCGTGGTGTCGTGCGTGGCAAATTGGTTCGGCAAAGCTCGACGAGGACTCATATTCGGCCTGTGGAACGCTCACATGTATGTAGGAAACATACTGGGGGCTTACGTCGCTGGACATTTTGTTGTCCATAACTGGGGCTTAGCATTTATCATACCTGGTGCTATTGTTGGCCTAGTTGGCCTTGTACTGTTTCTATTCCTCGCTCCTCACCCAGAAGACGTTAATTTGGGTGTCTCAAGTCACCATGCCACACCAAAGAAACCATCACCGGACATTTTCACTCCCAACGGAAATGGAGTACATTCAAAGTATGATCTAATTGTAGACGTCGAAAATAGTAATATCGGAGAAAGGGCACCTTTGACAGAAAAACCCTCTGACATCGAAAACCACATCCACCATCATAAGAAGAAAGCCATAACGTTTTGGGAGGCCGTCAAAATTCCAGGAGTAATAGAATTCTCCTTGTGTCTTTTTTTTTCGAAGTTAGTGAGCTACACTTTTCTCTTTTGGTTGCCTCGATACCTTAACCATACTACTGGAGTAGGATCTCAAACATCTGCCTATCTGTCGATAGCCTTCGATGTGGGTGGAATTCTCGGAGGAATTGTAGCTGGTACCATATCTGACCATACCGGAGCAAGTGCCTTGACGTGTGTCGGATTCTTGGGACTCGCAGTGCCTTCACTTTTCCTTTTCGAAGCTTACGGTAGCATCAGCAAATATTCCAGCATTATTTTTCAGGTGATTTGTGGGGCTCTAGTGAATGGACCGTACGCTCTCATAACCACTGCTGTCTCTACTGAACTGGGCACTCACCAAAACATTAAAAGCAACTCAAAAGCTTTATCCACAGTTACAGCCATCATTGATGGAACGGGTTCAATCGGGGCTGCCATTGGACCACTTCTTGCTGGCTTAGTGTCCGAAATATCGTGGTCATATGTGTTTTATATGATGATGTTTGCAGACCTATGTGCTCTAATATCGCTTTTAAGAACTGCTTCAAAGGAAGCTAAACAGTGCTATGGTTTACATTTTAGATGTGCTTTTCCCTTTATTTGCTGTAGACCTTATGAAGGTACTTATGAGAGAATTGGACGGTGATAGTGTACTTAAAAAATTTATGTTATTTATTTGCTAAGAATGCTCAGTTTTGCAGAAACCTATGTTCTTAACCTAAAAATTATTTTTCAGACTTTTTACTAATAAGTTCAGTTTATTCTCTATTTCTTGTGAAAGTGCTGAATTTTGAAGTGAACTTTATTATGGTTCATTTTCCTGAATCGGAGGTCATATCAAAACTGAGGATTCTTAAGTTCATATTTTCTGTATTACAGTACATAATCATTAATGAAATTTTCATTTCATAACTAAAAAAGTTTCTTTTTGTCGGTAATTTTTGTTTTTTAGTTTTAAGCTATTTGTTCAAATAATAAATGATAATGGGTGCTAAATAAAGTTAGTTCATTAGTCTGTTCGGTCTAATATATTCTGATGGTGGAATTCATGATTGTCTGCTAAATATACTTTTTAATTTGATGGAAATGAACTATACTATATTTGTTAAATGAAAGTTCGTGTCATTTTTTATATATTGGTTTCAACAACTGTATAATCTGTCTTTTATTTTATTTGCCTGTAGCTTTATGAACATATTACAGAGCTATATTATTTTTTAACGAAGCAATAAGAAAATTGTACAATATAAAATATATATTACCTACTTGTACCTATATTATCCCAAAATGAAATTTTAGTTGTGAGATGAAATTCGATGTAAATAGATCATATTTCTAACAAAATGTTTTTCATTTAGAATTATACACGACATATGTTAAAATTGGCCAAAAAAGTACCGCAATTAACTTTTCTAGTATTATTGATTGATTGATTGGGTTTTATGGCGCAAGGTTTTTCTAGTATTAATGAATTTTTTAAATATGCTTGATATTGTATGTCTTTTGTCTGACGCAGCATGGCCAAATATGGCCCTTGCGCCATAAAACCCAAACCAACCAACCATCTTTAAATATGTATAAAATAACTTAAATGCATTCGGGTTGGATTACATGAATTTAAAATTATCAACTGCACTCTTTAATGAAATAACGAAAGCTATTGAGCCAATAAACTGTATTTAAATATACTTACAAAAATCGTATTCAAACTCTTCCTTATATTATAAAAAATATTATTAAAAATAATGTGCTTTCTCGTGATGATATAGAAAAGGAATGTAATATTTTGCTCTTTGAAAGTGAAATTATGAAATTTATTAGGTATTAAAATTATATTCTTGATAATATAATTTCATTCACTGAGCATTTCAAAACATGTTGATTTATTCTAACTTGTATGTTAATATACCATTTTTTCAGACATTTTTATATTTTAGAAAGAAAATGCTTTTAATATTCTAGTTTTGTGCTTTTATGTCCTTTAATTATATTTATATTGTACTTATTTTGTAATACTGTAAAGCAATTCACTCTTCCATAAAATATTCAAGTTTTAATATTTTATCCATAATTTGATATAATTTATTTATTATGTAATAAATGTAAACTTTTTAAGAGACAAAGCAATGTTATCTCAATGGCATTTGATCAAAACATTTTTAAACATAATTAATGATGCATGTTCAAGCATGCAATATCCTATTTTTTGTATTATTCAATGTCTTAATTTTTATAAAGCCTTAGCACATATCACTTTACTTAAATATATTCTGTGAATGTTAAAAGCATATGATAAGCGTTTCATTTATTTTGAATTATGACGTGCTTTTTTGTATATAGTTTTAAAGTGACGAGTGTTTTTAAGTTAAACATTAGTTTTTAACAATTGTTTAGAATTATTCATTTCTTCGTTATCATAATATACAGTATTAATAAGTAAATAAAGAATAAAGGAATGTTCTCTTTTACTTATGGAATGTGTTACTTTTTACAATTCAAAATATTATTACTGGTTATAATTAGTAAGAAGTATGCTTTTTTGTGACATTCTGAAAGATTTTATTTTGACAAGAAAAACAAATTAATTTTGACAGAAAATTAGAAGTCATCTGCTTTAAATTTTTTAATCCCATCAATATTTATTTAGCATCTAAGAAATAAAACAATGACATATGTGTTCCTGTTTACATACACTAGTATTTTTCTAGTAGTTACAATTTTAAAATTAGACAAATGAAAGACTTGGTGTTTTTAATTATGGTATAATGCTGAAAATTGGCGATAGCTGTTCACCATTAGAGATAGGATGTAATTATATTTATAAAAAGTATTTATATATCTAACTTCAAAAGTTTATATTTAAGCAAAATATGAGCTTCACTCTACATAGATTGAATTTTTTCCAAATAACTATGACTGGTTTTAGACAAGAGTTCCTGATATTTTAAAACAATACTTTTCAGAAAAGCTAAAAGGTTAACGGATACGGACTAAAGATTAAAAATTCTGATTATTTAGAACTGAAAAAGAATAACTAAAAACAAATTTAAAAACTTCTTTTCAGGCAAGTCAACCTGATATACGTATTCGGATCTTTCCCTTCGGGATTGATCCCGGTCCGTTGCCAATAGCCGTCGTGTTCCACCAGTGCGACGTAAATTTAACTACCAACCAACCTGATATACACATTTCTTTTTAAATGCAAAATATTTTGGCTTATATAACAGTTTTTTACATTATCGTCGTCATATTAAACCCGAACTGAACCATTCGTATTTTTATTGAAACAAAACATTTGTTGATATCCATGCGAACTTTGAACCTCTCGAATTTGATTAGTTATTTGGATTAATCAGGCAATTATTTATTAATTCTTATTGGACCTCTTCGGGTAAAAAGACGTTTAGAGAATACTTCATCATAAGGCGGATTGAAAACGCTTTAACAAGTATTTGAAGACATGATTTTTTTAAAAATGTGGCTTATTAAAAATAAATATTCAAATCTACAAAATAGATACCTAAATGCTTTCGATACGTATTTTATTGATCTTAGAGTAAAATGGTCATAATAAATTATGAGTATAAGGCAAACTTTAAATTTTATTTTTACAGTAAAACTAGCTGAATTTGCCCTGCTCTGCCCGGGTTTAATTGGTTAAAAGTCGATTGAAAGTGATCCAAAAAAATCACTTTCCTGTCAGAAAATGCAAATATAGAGAAAAAATAAGCGAGCACAAAATAATTTTTATAACTGAGAATTTTATAGCTTCTACAATTTCTTTAGATCCATTTCTCATACTATAGGTAAGACAAACCTACAAAAACTGATACTGAGATGACGATATGCTAAAGTCGATTTTGAGTTTTGGAGTGATTGTGAATGCCCTTTAAGTTCATTTTCTAAAAAAATTACTTATATCGTATTACTGCAGTCAGTTTTTTCTTATCAATATTTTTTTATTTGTAGCACCTTGCACCAGGAATGCGAATTTCGGAATTCCATCATCATTATGAAAGGCTGACAAATCATATTGATACGATATCATGATCAACGTTTCAAGCAATTACACTTTATGCTTGAAAATTCCATCCCACATTTTGCAGACGGGATACGTAAACGATATGATACTGAGTGATTTTCAGCGCAACCGACCATATGCGGTTGCGTCATACTCTAATATTCTAAAAACCTCCAAGGTCATCTTGAGAGGCGACTCCTGTTGATGTTACCTCTGACGTCATCTGCACAGCCAGACCGGGTGAGAGCGCCCCCTAGCAATATTCAATGTTATTCCTATGGTGATTTCGAATTGTTTTTACCCCCTACGACAAATAGAAAAGGGGTTAATATGTAGCTCACGTTACCCGCAGGGTTCTAAAGTATAAGTGTACCAAATTTGGTGTGGATTGGTCAAACTGTGTAGATTTGTACAGAGAACATACAGACAGACGCCAACTCTGCTTTATATGTATATATTATTTATAAAATAAATAGGTTAGAATTACAATTTATTGATGGATTATAACAAATTTAACTTTTTTTAGTATTTCCACACCAAAAATAAATATAAAATTTGTAATCATCCTTTATTACTTTGCTTAGGTTCTAGAATTGTTCAAATTCTTTAGTCATGATTCAGTATAAATACAGAAGTCGTGTTTAAGATATTCAATAGAACTTTAGATACTCGGATTCCAATAATGTGTGAATACCATATTTCACCAGTTTATAGGTTATTTTAAAACAGTAATTCATCAGAGATAAATTCATTTCAAGTTTATTACTACATTTATTCATGTCGTTCATTACAGTCCCTGACTACGTAGCTTTTCATTTTTGATCCAATCAACTATAAAATAAAATTGGATTGATAAATTTTAAGCAGACAATTCATCAAATTGAATGACAAAATGATTGTGAATATGAAAAATATATCATCGCAATTTTTAAGCAATATATATGATTTTCCAATATTTTAATTTGAAAACTTAACAAGTATTCTTGAAATAAATATGTGCTTGACGAAAATAGGATAGAGCTAGCAAGCTTTAAAAATGTTCTTCATTTATTTACAAATTGTTTGATAGTAAAATGTTTAACTATTTCCCTATTTACGTAAAATTAAATTATAGACTATATATGCGAAATCATTAATAATACCCTGAAACAATTAACGTATCCTCAATATAAATTTGTAAGATTTCATGTTAAAATATTTTTTTAAGGAATTCAAATAAGCTAGATCAATAAAGCAATTTAAATATGATTTATATAGCATTGCTCGACCCTATCATGAATTACATGAGTTTTAAATGACTTTAAAACAAAATTTCAATATATATATATATATATATATATATATATATATATATATATATATATATATATATATATATATATATATATATATATATATATATATATATATATATATATATATATATATATATATATATATATATATATATATATATATATATATATATATATATATGTAAACGTTTTAGAAAGAAAATTGCTTAGAGTCTAAATATTGTTTTGAAATTCTGCAAAGGCTTCTTAAATTGATTACGAGTTCTCCCAATCATATTTTTGATTATACCCAAGTCTTATCCGTTGCACTCAATCCGTTGAATCTCAAATCCTTATCATATGATGTCGTCAAAGATAAGATAGTTGGAACTGTCCTTGATTTCGTTATCAACCTTTTAAATCAGCTCTTTGCCTCTCGAAATAAAATTGGTAATCATATAATACATATTTTTAAAACCTTCTAATCTTAAGAGATTGGTTAAGGTAGGTATTTTATTAGCGTCGCACTGGAGCATCATAACGGTCTATTGGCGACGATCCGGGATCAATCCGAGGACAACACCACGTAATCTTGAACCACGGTCAAATAACGAGGTCACACCTGAGCTTGCACCCCACTCTCCAAACTTCCAAGTAGTATGAAGTCGATAAATAAAAATTTAATGAAAAAGTCACACACACAATGTGCATTACTTATTTCATTAAATAATAAGATCTACTTTTTTGAGTTTAAGTATTCAATTAAGTCCAAAGATAGGATTATCATAATCAACCTAAAGCCATACAAGGAGATCAAATATGTAAATCTAGTGATTTTTAAAGCTATTGATAGTTGAAATATATTAATACTGAACATATTGATTATTTTTGAATGTGCAGTTAACACATTTTATAACTTAAAAGATTCATAAATCATAAATGAAAAATCATTCTTTGTATTTACATTCTCATAATACTCCACGGTTCGAAGAGTATCGTTTTACGTTCACACAATGGTGACTTACACAATCTTTCCAAAAGATAAGAGGTATATCTTTCAAAAGCATTAAAGTTAATTAAAAAAGGACTATCTCAAAGAATTTCTGCAATGGAACTGTACCACAAAAATCTAAGAAAGGAAATGAATAATTATAAATAGATTTAAATCGTATACGGGATACATTAGGGTAACATAATTTAAACAATTAATCTGATATTGTCTCTAATGATCTAATGAGTATGCTTTATATTATTAGTTGGATACGTGAATTCTAGCTATAGATATTTAAATGCTCGCAATTTTAAAACTGGATTTCGTCAGGCAAAGTAATTAGCTACTGTATCACAGAATTATGAAAATGTTACTTACTTAAAAACTCTAAAGATAGATTCCATAAAACTTTAGATTTCCATGTTGAATTTTTAAATTTTTCCTAGACTACAAAATAGTGTATTCCAACGTTTTTCGGAAGCTATTATAATAAAAGAAATGTTTTCTCATAAAATTCCTTTTCGAAATGTAAATATTTCTCTTTTCTTCGAAATTATTTCCAGACTACATTAAATGTCCTATGTCAAATTCTCTTTGACTTGTTACTTCTTTGAAGTTCTGACATGTTTAAAACTTTCCGTAATAATTAGATATTTTAATTGTAATATGGGGAATCAAGATTGCAGAAGTGAAAAATAAATTTTCTCATGCCCATGTTAAAACAATTAAAAGTGAAAAAATCATTCATCCCATTCAGATGGCTTTAATTTGAATAAAATATTACTACGATGCATTTTTTTGAGATTATCCATATCTTCAAATCGTTTGGGATTTAACCCTCCAGGTATTGCCTCAAACGACTCTCTAGTCATTAACAAATCTGACCAGATCTTGATGGACGAGATATCTCGTCATAAGAAAGACCTTATAAGATCTTGATCTCGTCATCATCAAAATATCGGCAACATCTTGATTACGAGATATCTCCTCATTGGCAAAATTGGTCAGATCTTGATGGACGAGATATCTCGTCGAAACCACTCGGAGGATTAAGTAATTCATGACGTTGACGGATTTTGATAATCCTATAATTCTTACAGAGAATCGGTGCTTGGGGACTAAACTTTAAAAAAGTTTCCAATTTTCAGTTGTGTAGAAGAAATAAACCTAAATTGAAATGTGTTTTCTAAATAAATAATACTTCGATCTGCCTCATTCCACAATATATCTATTTATAGATGCATTCTTATGTAAGATTTTATTGCAGTTTAACTTTCGATTGATTATCTCTGAAGAAAAAAATTTAGAAGATAATTTTCCTCTAACGTAAAACTAATGGGTAAAGTCCATTTACATTCTTGATAAGCAAAGCTGATCACTAATACGACAGCCACTCTTATCAATCCCTGTTGGCAAATCGTTCAAGTAAATACGTATCAAAACGATTGCATCTGAGACATACTGGACTGGATTAACTGGTGTAAGGTTAAGTATACAAAGAGTTGGGTTTCTTAGAGATAAGAAGAGGACGTATTGTAAGAAGATATGGATGTTTGTCATTTTGATTGAAAAACAGTCTCTATAGTTTAATCATTCCACTGAAATATCTTGTGGTAAGACTTCATATCTTTGTTCACGTTTATTCATGTAATGATAATGTAAGTATGCAGACTCTCACTGGAAAAACAGATACGGTATGCAAATTTCAGTAAGTTGACGTCATATTTTTGTGGATTTGAGGAAGGTATAGTCGGGTAGGAGTGTGTCAGATATGACTGAGCGCTAAGCTTACACGATGGTGCTTTGGTGTTAAAACCTACTACTAAAAAGACGGAATTGCTTCTGCAGCACTTCGAGAATATCGGAGGTTAAAGGGCTTATGAGAGGCATTTTCTATCAAGCTAAATGTAGGTGGTCGTAGTGTTTCTGTGGTGATACGTGCTTCCAGTGCTTATTCTGAACGTACGTAACGTCACTTGGCTTGTTTTTCGAATGATTTCAGCACTACGCCAATAAAAATTTCAAAAAATGAATTCCGAATTGATATACACATATGATAGTTGATTGCTCAACGCCAGTTAGATTAAACGCAAACGTGGTCAAAACTGTGGTAAATTACATTTTAAGGTAATCCCCATATGTATCCTTCAAGAGTATTTGGACAGCATAAGTAAAATCTTCGCAAACCATATCGTTCGTTTGTTTACTTTAAAATTCTTTCTCATAAAAATCTTACCCAAATAACTTAAAATATAATTATTTTCAAAATTCTGAGATAAAAGATTTGAAGTCTACATAAAATGTTTATATTAAATGACTGTGAAATGAGAATGAAAACTATTATTTATTATTTCTAACGATAAGTGATTGAAAATTGCTGACTGAAACACAATGCGGAATCTAAATAGCATAAAATTACAAAAGTTGAAATAATAGTATTTAACATATATTTATAGGTTGGATGCAAACATTTATGACATCAAACTCTGGGGTAGCTATTTTATATCCTGTACCCAGACCAAGTGCTTGGTTTATTCTGACAAAAATCAATCTCTACAATCAACCACGTTCGACGAGTGATCAAATTATGCTAATTTCTTTACGAAAAACCCTTTTTTAAGATAAAGTATAAAATTGTCTTTTACACGAATCTTTACTTTGAGAGACATGGCACATTTAAAAATCTTTGTAAACTTTAAAAAACATTGGTAGACTATTCTGCGAATTGGATGAACTGCGTTTTAAGTAGAATTATTTTAAAATCTTATCGTTCTTTAGAGAACCAACTTCAAAAGAACATTGCAATCTTTTTCTCTGCGTAATCTTCACGAGCTATGTGGATGATCCTTATTTCCAAGGGAAAGTTGTTCAAACCCCGCCTAAAAGAAAGACATCACTGCTGTTAAGGATATATATAAATTTTGGGAATTCCTGCTTTCCTCCAGTGACATCGTCTTAGACTCTCCAAGGAAGGCTTTAGTTGCTGACTTTCGTTTCCTAACTGGGTATGACTGTCTACGTACATAATTATTGAATTGAAAAAATGTTAACTCTCCCGACTGCATTTTATGTAATAGCAAACAACCTATGACGGTTCAACGCTTAGACACGTGCAATAATTTTAGTAACAGTTAGGTAGGTATTTAATTGACGTCACACTGGAGCAACACAACGGGCTATTGGCGTCGGTCCGGGATCAAACCCGAAGGGAAAGTACCGAGGACACCTAGCAATTTTGAACTATGGTCAGATGACGAGACACGCCTGAGCTGGCGCCTCACTCTCCGAACTTCCATACCACGCCAATGTGAGAACGTTTGAGGCCACGAGAGATTTAATGTGCACCAGCCCCCCATGTACACGAGGGTCTTTGGTTGGATTCGAACTCGCAACTCTCCATTTTCTAATCCGTTACTCTTCCAACCTAAGGCGGACCTTTAGTAACAGAGTATAGAAGTATTGGGAAGCCAGATGGCTAATGAAGTGAAGTCAATTGCCTGGCATTTTCATTGTTATATTTTCAAGGGAAAATAAAGGCCTTCTTAATTATTAGACAGTTAATATAAACCATGAACTGTCTATCATCTGGAAGAGGTCAGCTTTCATATTAGTTTCGTTTTATATGCTAATAACCACTCTTTATTTCAGTCCTTTTTAGGTGGATATTTATATAATTTTACTTTGCAAACAAACCCTATATTTTTGTTATCAGATAAATTTTCATATAAAAGGGATTTATATTCCTGAACCATATTCTCTCATTTTTTAAATCTTAAATATTAGTGAATTTCCTTTTGGGTAAAATTACAGTTTAATATGATCTCATTGTGCTATTAATAACTAGGATAATTTAACAAAAACGTTGTCAATCGTCTTAGAAAATAAGAATAAAATTTGGTTCTTATAGTACAAAAATGGTAGTGCAACATTACGCACTAAAAACATCAAATTATTATATTATTTGCAGTCAATGTGTAACTGAAATTGGTCACACATTATGACCGAACAGTGTTTTAGTAGACGCATGATTTGCATAAACGTAGTGGGGGTCAATTGGAATGGGAAAAATTTGAAGCTATCTTAAGGAACGTAATCAGAATATGCGGGCGATTGCAAATACGGATAAAATACACATCATGTCTGAGCTTCAAAACCTTAAAATTTTGTAACAGGATTGGGGTAGCGGTAGCCTTGTTGGTAGGTTAGCAACCGGAGGGTTGCGAGTTCGAAACTGGATCCAGCCAAAGACAGCCGTGTACGTGGGGGTTGATGCACGTTAAATCTGTGTTGGGTCCTCAAAAGTCCACGTTGGACTGGTGTGAAAGTCTGCAGAGTGGGGTGCCAGCTCAGGTGTGGACCTCGTCATCTGACCGTGGCTCAAAATTAAGAAGTGTTGACCTCTGATCTTTCCCTTCGAGATGGATACAGGACCGTTGCCAATGGCCTATTGTGGTGCTCCAGTGGGACGTCAATCCAACTACCTACCTTTGTAACAAGACCACTGAACATTCATTCAGTTTCAGCTAAAAAAAAGCGCATCACTTCTTCAGTTAAATCCTGTTTTAGGTGTGTACTGGCTTTACGGACCCGAGGGAGTCTAGTGATCTTTTCTTCTCCCAAGGAGTTTACTGGGCCTTTAGTAAACACGGGAAGGGGGTGCTATCCAGGGATACCCAAGCGATCTTTTTCTGCTTTCATCCCCCTAATCTATACCCCAATCACACTTTTCCCCCCTTCACCACATTTTTTCCCTTGACGTTGTGTTGTGTTCGACACAGCTTGGCCAAATATGGCCCTTGCGCCATGAAACCTAAAAACAACCAACAGTTAAATCGTGTAGTGTGAGGATGTCTTAAAGAGAAATCAAACCGATGAATGCGTCTTGGATAGATCATTCCTTGTATTTTTGTAAATTTTTCAGATATGCTGTTATCTTAAAATAATGAATATTTTCGAGTTTTTATAAATACTCAAATAGATCTTATATTAATAAGCGGTTTCATTTTTCAAGTAAATCGCCAATCACCCTTATTTTTACCGAGTGTATTGCGATCGTGTATGTTCAGGCACTTGCGCCTGCAGTCAGGGTACCAGTATTAATTCAGATGATGTGTCCCTCATTCGACTTAAAATTGTATTGCAGGTGCTAAGTGCTCAACTTGCATGAATGCAACTTTTCTTTTCCTTTTCACACTAGCCCGGTTGGAAGAGTAGCGGATTAGCAACCAGAGGGTTGCGAGTTCGAAACTCAATCCAACCGAAGACCGTCGTGTCGTGAGGGGCTGGTGCAGGTTAAATCTGTCGTGACCTTCACGTTGGTGTGGTGTGAAGTTTGGAAAGTGAGGTGCGGGCTCAAGTATTGTCTTCGTCATCTGGTTGAAAATCACAAGGTGTCCTTGGATTTTCCCCTTCGGGGTTGATCCCGGAACGTCACCAATAGCCCGTTGTGCTGCTCTAGTACGAGACGTTAATTCAACTACCTACATACATTTTCACACTTGTACAGCTTTACAACGAAAACATTTCAACCTACATTTACATTTTTAACCTAAGAAACAGATTGCCCCTTACAGCACAAAAAACGTTAAGCGTTTTCTGGGCCCCGATACCATGATACGGGCGATTCCCTATAGAGGATGCTGCATATGTTTATTTTAATATATTAGGTGTACCGGAAAGTTCTATCCGTTCCGGTTACAAGTTTCAACAAGTATGCGCATATTCATTTGACGCATATTTGGCTCTCTCTTTTTATCACTGAATGTATACATTCCGTGCAAGCATACTAACCTAGCAAATGAACTAAAACGAAGATGATTCATGTTAGTATTAAGTGAGACGTAATCGTGTACCCATGGCTACTGATAAAGTTCATTTACGCCACTGTATTTTGTACGAATTCCAACAAGGAAGAAATGCTACAGAAGCGTGTAGAAATTTAATCAAAGTGTTTGGTGAAGGTACAGTTTCTGATAGAACATGCAGAAGATGGTTCGAAAAATTTCAAATAGGTGATTTCGACCTTTCTGATAAGCCACGTTCTGGGCGACCATCTTTGATCGACGACGATACTATCAAGATCATGTTAGAGCAAAATCCTTTTTTGACAACATCGGAGATTGTGGAAAGGCTTGATTCAGCTCAACAAACCATTTCGGACCATATTCGGAAACTAGGATTGGTGTGGAAATATTCGAGATGGGTGCCACATGAGTTAAGAGAAGAATTTGAATGATCGAGTCATCAATTTGCACATCTCTGCTTGCACGGAACAAAATCGAACCCTTATTGGACCGGATGATAACTGGGATGAAAAGTGGATTACCTATGAAAACATCGTAAGGAAAAGGGCATATTGTGAATCCGAAAAACCTGCCCCCTCCACCTCTAAACCGAAGTTGAGCCTGAGTAAGAGAATGTTGTGTATATGGTGGGACATTCGAGGACCAATACATTTTGAGCTGTTGAAACCGAACGAAAAGCTAAATTCGGAGAGTATTGTCAGCAATTGGATAATTTAAAAACAGCACTCCAAGAAAAGAGGCCGGCGATGTTCAATAGGAAGGACATCATACTACTTCATGATAATGCCAGGCCACATACTGTTTTGGGGACTCGTCAGAAACTCGCAAAGCTAAGCTGGGAAATTCTGTCGCATCCACCATACTCCCCGGACCTAGCACCCTCCGATTATCACTTGTTTCTGTCCTTACAAAATTTTTTGCAGTGCAAAAAATTCAAAAACGAAGAATATATCAGACAAGCACTGGTTCAATTTTTCGCCTCTAGGGATAAGGTATTTTTTAAAAATGGGATATACAAATTGCCATCGCGCTGGCAAGAAGTCATAAATAATGATGGAAATTATAATATTCAATAAAGTTTATTCAAGGTATGAAAAATTTATTATTTTGTTTTATTCTAAAAACGGACAGAACCTTCCGGTAGACCTAATAGTTTCTATTAGGTCTATTTAAATGTAATCGAAGTCTATAGCGTTCATCTGGGGAAAAGGCGAGTCGATATTAAAAATAAAATGAATTCTGTAAGAATTTGCTTGCATTTTAATAAAAAAGAAAAAAGAAGTATTAAAGAAAAGGTTTTTTAGTCAGTTCTTTAAGGCCAACCTTCTAGACGTTATCTATATCGTTAGATCCAACGTACTTTTTATTAAAAATCCAAGAACTTCGCCCTCAACTTGAAATATGGGTGCTTAGTATTGCCTATTGTTCAAATTCTACAGAAGAAATCAAATGTGTGATTAGCTCTTCAAAGCATAAGAATCAAGACTATTTCCTATAGATGGTTTTATCACACTTATTGCAAAATCTTGTTGAAAAAAGTCACTCATAATAAGTAAAAAAATATTCGTGTAGGAAGCTTGAAAAAATCCACAATAGTTCTCTTTACTTAGGTGATAAGTTCAAAGTGGAAATGAAGCATTGATACGGGATATCAATTATTTTATATTGGAAAATTCTAGATTGCTTTATTACTTAAATTGTCTCTGTCAAAACTGAATTATGAAAACCATTTTTTATTTGTGCTTTAACTTATCTAGCTTACTGAATAACACTTGAAATAAAAGTTAATCAATCTTCGATGACTTCATTTTAAAACTTCGTGTTTAATCCTATCAGCTAAGACTCAGGTTGCATTCAAAGTAGTAGAAAAGTTGCTTATCCAACAAATACTGTTTTATTTATTACTTTCCATAATCAAGCTGAAAAGTTTCCCGAATCAAAACTTTAGTTAAGAGAACAGTGGACTTTCAAATTCACCAAAATCGATCAAAAAATCGACTTTTTAATTTTAGAGCTAAAAATTAATTGATATAGTATTTATTCTATAGATAGCAAAAACGTTGTTCAATTTCGATAATTTTTGAGGGAGTTATATATGCAACACAAAACATAAATATAGTAAGTCGATCATATTTTTGCAAAAACGCGTTTTACTCCGATTGAGATTTTTTGACATTTTTTTGATTTCGAAAAGTTCCCTGAGCATCATAATTCATTTCCCTGAATTTTTTTTCAATAATCCTTGCAATCTATTTTATATATTTAAGTGCCAATGAGAAACTCATAATGCTTCCAACTTTTGAAATTTTGGTTTAAAATGTTGCGAAGGTTTTTTGAAAAATATTAGGTGTTTTAGTACTAGATTTTTTGCTTTAGAATTGAGTGATACACTTACCCAAATGAAGTTAATATGATTTAAGTGTATGCAAACTATCGTGTGAATTAAAACATTCACAATATATGGAAAATTAATGGTTATAGGATCTATCAATTCTTGCTAATTTATCAAAAAATTTTATCACCTTTTATGTAATAACCTCCTCACAGCTTGGTATTTTTGGACCAAACTTTATATAAAGGCTTTTAATAGAAAACAGACAATCTGTGCAAATTTTATAACAAACAGTTAACTCCAAAAGTTTGTATTCAAAGTCCACCACTATCGCCTTAACTAGAAAGAGTTTCTCTACTCCCCTCATTTAACTTTGTTCTTGATATTTTTCATAAGTCTCAATCATACTTTATAAACAATTAACCAACATTGATCAATCAAAATAGTTAGGACTGTTTTGTTAGTAAATAGGTTGGGAAATCTTTAAATTTTGATCTCTACATTCTAGATTCACAGATATTTTTTTAACTTTTTTAAATAATAAGTTGCAATACTCAAGTACCGAGAGTGAAAATAAATAAAAAATGACAATGATTCCAGGGGTATAACCTCACTATTATATAACCCACAGCATTATCTACCCATTTTCACAACATATTTTCAGTTTAGTTTTAAAAACCTCTTTCAAACGAAATGTTTAAATTTCTATACGAAGCATGACAACTGAAAACATCGGTATAGTGATGACAAACTAATCAGTCTTGAAGTTTTAATATTTCCTAAATATGCTTGAAATTATAATTTCAAATTATAACAGACGTCAAATTTTGGTATTTGTGTTTTACACCGTTCAACATAAGTTAAAATAATGACGAGGATCAGCGTGTTAGTAAATGAAGTGGGTTGAAGAAATAAATTATTTTTGCCACATGAAATAAAAACTAAAACACTTTTTTACTTTTCTGCTTAGAAAAATAATGATATTTTGATTTAGCAAATAAGGCATTTTTAATTCAAATACTTTTTCGCATAGAAAACACTTTTCACAGTTATCTTTCTACTAATAATCTTTGTTCTACAAGAAATCCTTTATTTTAGCAAAGAATCTAATTTTAATTCAATAAGATTTTTATTAAAAAATCTAAAAATATCGCAAATTATTAGCACTGAAAAAAGTACATTCTAAAATCTCAGCTCTTTATAATGAGAATAGGGATGTAGAAATCTAATTATTTTATTTATAATCTTGTACAAATAATTATAATTCTTTTATTTTCTCCTGCAATGGTATGCAAAAAAGAAGGAAAGTTAAAAAATGTGTTCATAGGTTTTTTAGCATTTTTCAAAATTTATTTTCGCATCGAATTTGTTTTCATTTTATCGATCGTTGTATTGTATTTCAAATGGTTCTTTAATAAAGGTTTCATACAAAACGCATTCACGTGTTGTACATTACGCAAAGTTCTTATCGTGTGCTACACAAATAGGAACTCTACTTTTGTGAAACCGGCATAAGTTCTAGCACACACTCAAAAGTTATGTTTTTGATTTAAATTTTTCCTATTAGGGAGTTAGGTAATTCAACCACTTCCGACTCTCAATAAGAATATTAGAGTTTTTGGTGTTGCCATCTAGTGTTTATTTTTGAAGTTAGAAGAACAACGATTAGATTTGATCATGCGTTTGATTTAATTGTTAGACTGTCAGTCTGCCAGATTGTTTGGTTAATCAGATAGCTTCTTGTCAAATTAAAAGACATCATTTTTCAGTGGATTCCTACGCATTTCCAAGTGTATGGCAACTAAATGGCTGATAAGTTAGCTAAATTGTCAACCACAATAGGCCTGTTCCTTTGCCAGCAACTACCCTCTCTTGGTGTCTGGGAAGAGGATCGATCACTTTGGTGTACTTTATAAAGGAACGCTAGAATGAATCGTGATCTTTTTCAATTACAGTGAGTGAACCTAATGACCTCCATTACTTCAAAAAAATCCCTATAGCAGTTCCCACTTTTTCTGCTAAAGCCAAAATAGGCCACATTATAACTCAGGCCTATTTGAATCATTTCACCTGACCGGTTGGTCTTGTTCGACTGCACCAGAGAAAACATTTTTAGAACTATCTTAAAGAACATTTGTGATTCATCTTCAATTCTTTCTATTTTTTTAATGTTTATTTTTTCTTGGCTGGTTTATAGGAGACATCGTGAAATCTGCGTTAATACGCCTGACTCACGCATCAAGATGTAAATTAATTTGGTTGTTTTGCTTTGAGTTGATAGAAAGAGAGAAAATCGAGCATTTGTTAAGTAACCAATTTCAGAAAGTTTAGGAGATTGCTAAGACGAATCCATTTTTCATATCTAATCACACTAGTAAAAATACATACAGAGAAGGACTCACTTGGATGACCGGCCCGGGAAATGTAACCATCTATCCGCTTCAGGTGCAGAAATTTTGATATGTTGAAAGTAAAATGTTCAATTTATAACAATCGACGCCTGAAAAAGGCAATTATTTTTCATTTGTTTTGTTCAAATGTTAATTCAATATTAGCAAGACATCACAAAGTTTACCTAAGTTAGATTTTAAGATTAGGTAGAACTATGTAATGAAAATTAATTCTAAAAACTACCATGATCTATACTTAATTTATATCCTTTTTCTATCGAATGATTTGTTTGCACGGCTATGCGACTAAAAAAGTGGTAGCATATATACATCCACCCTTTTTTTTAACAATATAGTAGTAAATTTTCATATCACAACTATGTGTTTAAGTTCGTTTTCTACATGAAGCTTCGAAGGCTTTTAGCATCTCTTGACCACTTAACTCAACCACGATGGCCTTGCTGTACGAAATACAACAGAGAACCAAAAGTATGGTCGTATTATAATACACGACAGTGATTTCAGTAGTTGTCCATAAGTTTATCGTCTTTCTAATAGGAAAAACATTTAAATTACATTATTTTTCTATTAAAATCCCTATCGCCCTCCTAGAAACACCAGACTCTCGGGAATTTTCCAATTTCTCATTGGACCTGACCGTCACTGAAAATAAAACTATTATTTGAATGCTGTATCATCTGAACGATCAATTTAGACATTTTCTATTAAAATATTTTTCTATTTACCTTGATACTACGCTCACATACAATGATCATCCACTGTTAAAAACTTTCTATAGATGCTGTTACATTTTTTTGCATCTGAATAGAGCATGAATATTCAGCTAAGATATGAAAACACACAAACAAACAAATCCTCACAAAGCAAAAATAGTTGTGGCGTAGGGTCTATGTAAACCCAGCTCTCCCGAGAAAAAAAAATTTAAAAATTCGATGACAAAAAATAAAAATTGATAAAACCTGAAGTAAAAACGACAATTTTTTTAACATAAATATGAGTGAGATGTCAGGTTTGATCTTTAATGTCCTTTATTTTAACCACAAGAAGACCAACCAGAAAATGGGAGAGCCCGATCATTTTAATTTGTTATGGTTTCTTACTAAGATTGGTAATGCAACTTGTTATGAGCAAGGGGTGTCTTCAGTCTAGTCCCCTCTCCACTACCCCACACATCCGGTAGATTCTAGCATCTAGTCGAGATAATATGCGCAGTTGGTCCCTTACGCATAGTCTATCATTCTCTCCTAATATTCCAGGCTTTTAAAAGACTGCCTCCATCACTAACCCTCCAAGTGGTTTCGAAGAGATCTCGTCCATCAATATCGGACCAATTTTGTTAATGACGGGATAGCTCGTCATCAAGATCTGGTCTGTTTTGCTAATGACGAGATACTTCGTCGAGACAACCACTAGGAGGGTTAAGACAACGTTTGGATCATCCATTCAGTTCCCAAGATTGGGCGCCAATTGCCCCTTTCAGGCTCCTTTAACTTAAAAAGGAGTCCGAAAGCCAAACAGCGTCAAGTAAATGGACATTCACACAAGGCAAGGTTTACTGACACAGAAGAGAAAACACACCCAGAGTGGAATCGAACCTGAATCGCCTACTACTATCAGGCTGCTAGCGAAGTGAACAAACCCAATGAGCCATGACGACATCCAAAGGTGATGGAGTTGACTTATAAGGTTGACTAAAACTAAGCATATGATAAATTTTTGCTTTCGATTCAATGTTTTTATCCCAAGTTATAAATGTTACAATACGTTGCTGTTTATAGTTTGCTGGAAACTGAAATTTTAGAAAATACATATTATTTTTCCTTTGATGTCAATTATCTTTTTGGGTATTTACGTTACATTTCGTCAAAAAACTATAAAAATGTCCAAAAATATACTATGTTTCAATGGACGGTACAGTGTTGTCAACCACGCTTTAACACTAAAAGAGCGATTCCCTTAGCCAAAAACTGATTGTCGGAAGACCAACAGATCGTTTTAGGGAAACAGTCCCATTCGTCATCATGCTTTGAACTTTTAAATGTTAAGCGGTAAGTCAGGACTTATACTGGTATTATTGAAATGGAAATAGAAAATAATCCCATATACCGCAAAATTATATACCCAGTGGACTCCCTCTTAACCAGCCACCTTTTAACCGGCCTCCGCTTTAACCGGCCGCCACGAGTTTAAGAAGATGATTACTCACGGACTTGTCACGACATGTTTAGCCTATTCAGATTGAGTTGAGCTGCTGATTTACTGTGATGTTGACGTGTTTCTTGCGTATCACTGTGTGAATACTGTAACCGTGTGTGTGTGTTGTGCTGAAGAAATGAGTGAGAAAAGGAAACGTAAAGTTGTAACAATGGAACAAAAGCTAAATGCTCTTGAGCATTTGGGTAAAGGAGAGGTAGTCAAGCTGTTATTGGCGAAGATGATCGAGAAAAAAAAATGAAGTTGTTTAAGAGAAGGGTGTAGGAAAAAGTAAGCCACGCAGAAGCAAGAGCCGCACTTGAGCTAGTAACATCCTACATTGAACAGCAAGAAGAGTCCACTCCAGGTGACATAATGTTTGTGAAAAAATGGCGTGACTTCGCTTTCAAAAGAGCAATACACACAAAGAAACAAAAGAAAGTCGACGATTACTTTTAGAGCTTATTTTGTATATTTACAGTACAGTACTGTGCTAAATGTGAGATTTAATGGCCTGTTTGGTAAGGCCTAATATGTTATACTGCAACTATGTACTGTAAATACAGTAGCCTACACAGTAACATGTGTTTAGTTTTCCTCCCAAGAAAGGAAGTTCTTCCAGGGTAAGTTTTCTTATTTATATATATCATATTACAATAAATTAGGCTATATACTTAGTTTTATATTAATAAAAACGATTTCGGGAGTGTATTTTAATGCTATTAAGGGAACGACCTAGATCTTTCCCCTCGGGTTTAATCTCGAACCGTCGCCAATAGCCTATTTTGTTGCTCCAGTGCGACGTTAATCAACTACTCCCTTCTTTGTTTTGATTCTTATTTATAAATAAGTACAGCCCGTTGTGTTGCTCTAGTGAGACGTTTATCAAAATAGCTAACTAACTTATAAATAAGTATCAAATTATGACGTCGACAGACGTGACGTTTCCAGTTTAGCAGTTCATTTTTCAGTTCTACGTCGTAACATAGTTTTTAAAATTTATCTGAATTTGTTTGGCAACGTCAGGAAAAGCAATGTTCTCTAGTTGGCGAAACCAAAACAAAATGTTCGCTCCTCGCTGAAAAATCCTCGTTGAAAAATGGAAAATAAAAGCAAAAATAAGCCGCAAATTCAGTCATCTCTGCTGTTCAAGCTGCCGAATTCTATGTTATCTTTCAGTGATATGAATACGAATGCAGTTCTTATGCCGGTAGCTGTGGATCCGAACGAAGGTATTTCATCCATAAAAATACGGACTTAAAACCTTCAATCGTATTGGACGAATTTTGCTATGTATAACTAATCTGTTTCCAAATTCATAATCTTATTGTTCTTGATTGATGCCATCTCACTACTGTTAGCTGCCGTGTTTTGATTTCAAAACAGCCGTTAGCGATTTCTATTGTCTGCTGATCAAACAATTTAGAACTAGTGATCTCTTGATTTCGAAATAGATTGGATTTTCGTTCATTCTTTTCTCGTTTTTATTTCGACTGTTAGATGTAACCTAAAAATGACTGATCAAATGCACACTCCGGTTAAACGCTATAGTATTAAGATGCTTCGATGTCTTGCATTTATTTCGTTTGTATCAAAGTATCTTGCATTCGTTTGTATTGCTCAACCGAACATGTAACGAAACCGAAACAATCTGCCAACCAAATTATTGAATACTATTCTCAATTTTTTATGATATTCAGTATGACATCTGAAAGGGAGCAGCTTTGATAGACATCGAAGATTTGACACTGAATATTGACTTTTTTTAAAATAAAGAGTGAGATTAATATTTAATAGGGTTTCATAAATGGGATATCATCAGAAACACTTCCTTTCGTATCAGAAAAATTAAATCGTGTTACAAAACTAAATTTTTGACCATTCAAGGAAAAACTCTTAAAACGAAACGCCAGAAAAATTTCAAGAGAAATATCACTGTCCAGAATGGGCCTTTTTTCTAACAATTCTGTTTATCTAGAGTAAACCATGGAAATGAAATTAAGAAATACCACAAATCCTTAAGAAAGATGTGAATGAATTTTATAACTTTTGGTATTTTTAATAATTTGTAAGGGGAAATTATTCTAACCAGAATTTCTTTGAAAAAGTTGAATATTTTGACATCCCGAATATAGGCAGCCCCTCCCAAATCTCAAAGAAAATGTTTGATGAGGTTAGGAGATTAATTAAAAACTTTTCATTACTTTTTTTTTCCCTGGAAAATCACAAATATTGTTAAAAGTGGAATTAATTACATTTGTGGAATTAACAACTCACCAAATGATCAATAATCATGGTAAGGAGGATTATATGCATAAGTAACAGCTCTCTACTGCTTTTGTCATTCTTGGTGGCAAAGTTGGTGCTTCTGATTAGGTGATAGTTAATTGTAAAATGATTCCACAAATATACAATATTTTTTTACTAGATCTGGTATGACTTTTATGAATGTAATATGACACAGAAATTGATATTTGGGGTTATCTGGGTAAAGAGGAAAAACATGTTTCAGTGTGCACCTAATTATATATATCTGTCCGAGAGATAATAAAGACATGAAATTTGTGAAACAAAGGTCTGTTCTACATATTTTTCAAAACAGGAAAATATGTAGAACATAGACAGGGGGTTAGAATATTTGGGTACACCTGTAATTTTTTCTATATAGAAAGAACTAATATATATCAAACCATTATGTATTGGTTATTTGAATGTGACTAGAGATGTCCTATACATGACAGCTTGATATTAGCACTTTTTGTATAGAACGAAAATGACAGCCATTTTCTTGACTAAAATTTGTGTGATTGTCCCCTACATGACAACGGAATGTCCCATCAAATAGAAGCGATACATTGGCAAGCGATGATGCTTTGCATTACATTATAAGGCAAAATCAATTGAGCATCAACAAATTCAACTTTTATCTATGCTTTATTAAACAATTAAAATGTTCTTAAAAAATGAGTAGAATTAAAGTTACAAAGCCATCTTCCTTCTATCCTTTTTATATTTGGATTCACCCACTTTTGCAAGGTGCATCTAATATTGCGGAACTATATGTGTTATGTTTAAAAAGAGATAAACATAATTGCACTTATTTTGGATATCCCGATGACCTGTGTATCTAAATAATCTGAATTTGTTATGTTCTGCTTTAATAATATTAAATTATTACAAAGACTTATATTAATAAGAATTGTGAGTAAATATTTATATCAATTTCATTATAAGCCATTGTTGCATTTCAGAGGCACAAAGTTATTCCCAGAAGAAAGATTTATCTGAAAACTCAAATTTGCAATCCAAACCAAGTACTACTGTACCCAAATCTATTTGTCAGCTTGAACAGCCATTGCTTGTGAAAAAAGTATCTACTAGGCCCTCTGTTCAGTTACCAACTCAAGTTTCCTCAGAATCTCAAACTTCATCTTATATTGGGCCTCCAGTCAAAGAATACAGTGAAGCTCCTGTTTCAACCAGCATGGAAAATAATCCAATAAACATTATTCAGCAACCATGTCCTGGATTTGAAGAATTATTTTCCGAGTGTCCTCAAAAGGAAAGAGCATCTTCTCTTTCTTCTGCTACTGGAGCCATGAATTTTGGATCACTTCCCATTTCGTCATCTGCTCCTGTGTTTTGTCCAGTTTCAAGTAAGTTTATCATCTTAAGCAAGGAGTCTCCAAACTTATTCATGAATTCTTTGATAATATAAATAATGAAAAAAAAAACACAAGGGCATATCTAACTATGCTGCATATCTTTACATAGAACTATGTGGGGTGGTGCGAGAAATGCCATGAAGTTGGGTATACAATCATCATTTATTGGGTAACAAATCATGGCACTATACAGATTGAATGGAATCATACACGGCAAGCATAAGGCAATGATATGAGATATACCAAGTGCTTCTTTATGCTCATGTTGAAGGTGTAATCATTGTCCATCTTGTGAAGCAAATGTTTCACTATGGTGTCAGCACCAAGAGGCATATTGATTACTTGCACAATTATCTTGTAAGTGGCTGTCTCATGTCGTAACCGAATCTGCATGAACAACAGTCACTGCAAGATCAGCCATTTGATGGGATCACTCTCATTGGAGATCTTTTCCTCGACCACTGCCATCTGTGACACACTAAGACTCAGGTTGATCTTGGACCACAGTCTGTCCCACATTTTGCAAATGTGTCCAAACGGGTTGTTAACAAACAGCATGCAAAATATGTTGCATCTGATATACTTGGTCTCAGCAGTCTTGGTCCTGCTGCCCAGCCCCGTTTGACCCAGATTGGTCGTTGCTGCATTCTCTTACATGGGCTCATATTGCATGGCAATGTTGGATGCATGACAAGTCAATGGTTTCGGCTTTGAGGCTACTTGAGTAGATTTGAAGACTGCAGCTCCAACTTCTGGGCATGCTGTTCATTCTTTCACTCAGTTGGTGTCTTTCAAATTCCAAAAGTCTTGACTTGCTCCCGAAGTGCAGCTTGTCAATCGCAATAGTACTTTGCATCATGTTACTTGGGCATCTGAAAATTGTATGTCAATGATGTGCTGATGGGTCTAAAGATGATGTGCTGATAAGACCCTATGTGGTCTAAATGTAGGTTTATTTTGCCTGCTGCACGTCTTTCTAATAGCATGTCTTTCTAGCTATGAACAGTGGTGCTGATATCTAAGCTATGACATGAGGTGCAAACTTGGTAACATCTAAAGTACACACGGTATCTTGATAATGAGCCAATTGTGGGATATTTTTGTGACATTGCCAGTTCACACAGACTCAACCAGCAATGGTCTGTAATGTTTCGTTTGATGCATTGGTCCTTCCTGTATCCAACAGTACATACACTATCTCTATTTTCATTTGCATGGTACATTTACAGAGGAGAAAGATGTAGTTCTTCATCAAAACATTTTTATGAGTACTGGTGATGATAGCCCCATTACTGGATAAAGTTTACAAATTACCTACAAGAAAACAGAGATACTCTTATAAATCTTAAAAATGTAAAGAAAAGTTTTGCATTGCTATTTAGGTGTTTAGTTTGCCAGATTTTTTTTTTTTTTTTTTTTTTATTTTTTTTTCAATTAACGTCACACTGGAGCTACACAATGGGCTATTGGTGACGGTCCGGGATCAATCCCAAAGGGAAAGATCCGAGGACAACACCACGTAATTTTGAACCACGGTCAGATGACGAGGCAACACCTGAGCTGGCACCCCACTCTCCAAACTTCCACACCACGCCAACGTGAGGACATTTGAGGCCACGACAGATTTAACGTGCACCAGCCCCCTTTGTACACGACGGTGTTTGGCTGGATTCGAACTCGCAACCCTTCGGTTGCAAGTCCGTTACTCTTCCAACCGGGCCACCGCGGCCCCAAGTTTGCCAGAAAAACTATTTTTGCTTTCATTAAATTCCTAAACATTGATATTTATTTACCACAAACAATATGTTTAAAAAAAATAAACACTAAAGAGGAATGCGTATTGATAGTTGATTCCAACCCCAATTGACCTATCATTGCTTAAAATTAGATTTAGAGTTACTTTTGAACTGAACATCACCTTATTTCTGTTATCTGGGATACAGAGTAATACAGAATGGATATGAAAATGATTATCTTTTTAACTATACATCATTTATTTAACAATGTATATTTTCTAAAACAATTTTTTTTATTTTAATGAAAAATTAATAATGTTTTGTAAATGTAAATGACTTAGCACTAGAACTTACACTATTTTGACACAGGAGCATGTTTGTCACTTTCTCCCTTTGCATTTTTTGTGAAATTTTGACAATTTGTTTTGCCTCTTAATCATTATACTTCATATATACATATAATTTTTATGTAACTCAATTTAGAGAAATTCTACCTCTGAATTTACCTAGAGCATCCATTAATATTGTGTCTTGTGTCTGTGCAGCATGGCCAAATATAGGCCCTTGCACCCTAAAACCCCAACAAAACCTACCTAGAGCATCCAAAGTTGTCTTTATGACACTTATCAGATTTCCTAGTCTTAATAAATTTTGTTCAGCTAAAGTGACCAATAGAAGTAACAAACTAAGCATATTTCTAACTGCAATTTATTTAAAATTGTTTCTTTGTTCATTTATTTGATCTAGAATGAATCGACATTCCTTTCAAAAGTGAAAATGACTTAGTCTGATTTGAGTGTTCATGTCTAAGTTTACATTGTATGCATTTTCGTTGGCGAAAAATTATTCACATTTTATTTTTGATTCTATCAGACACCAAAGCGATGATGAATGTAGTGAGAATTATCTGAAAATGAATCTGATGGTGGTAAACAATACAGTCCGATTTAGATTCTGACGAAGAAATCAGTTTATATGATGAATCAGAAAAATATGAAGGAAGTGAGACATGATTCTGACAAAACACAGAATAATTTTGGATTTATATAGCTCAGAATGGTTCAAAATTAAAAATATAATGGGTAACTGACCGATTTGCTGCTAGAAATATTTTACTTGGATGTAATGATTCTACTTCAAGTAAAACATCAATGAGCCATCAACAGTTCGAAAATAAATGAGTAATATGCACTGAAATTATGCAATATACATAAGAATCAGTCCAAGAAATTTATCTCCAATGCAGGAAATGTGAAATTAAAATGTATTAATCTATAACCAATGTGTTCATACACAGAAACTCGAACATTTGCTTATTATTGAATCAATTGTAAGTAAGAAATGTATATAACATGAGTCAGATAAATTAATCTTAAAATCTGTAAATATAGTATTGTTTAGAAAAATAACAAATTGCTTTCGTTTTCTTAATTTTAGTTCTTTTTATGATTTATGTTCTATGAGTTTTATAATTGATTTACTGTATCTTTCTGGGGCATAAATAATCATTCTTGTGAAAATATTGTAAAACGAGTTTGGCATTAACTAAAATGAAAAATAGTGTTAATGTTATTTAGGTATTACAACTATTTTACGCAATTTATTTATTAGTGTCAAAATGATACCCAGACATTTTAGGGTTTCGAGAGTGCCCGATGTTCTTGTGTTAAATCACTACCTGCTGTATTGACATCTCTTGGGCAAAATAAATGTTAATTAAGAGGTATGCATAAATTTAAAATTATTTAAAAATTTCATAAAGTTTGTTATGACTTCTAATAAAGGCAAAAGACCCAAATCAATACGCAATTAAGCAAATGAACACTGATAAGATCAGAATAGGGGTTTTCAAGCTACAAGTGATAAAGGTCAAGCCGAGTCAGATTATTTGCATTAGTTTTAAGTTAAAAATCCTCGTACCAGTTGAGAATTAAAATTTAGTTAAGTTACTTCATGTTTGAAAAATAAATATATTACTAGCTAAAACATTTTTACCTTTTTCTTGCTTCAGAAATAAATATATGGGAATCTCAGTATTTCTGTTCTGAATTTGGTTTTATAATTACGTTTATCTAATTTTAATTTTGCTGCTACAAGAATTTTTCGTGACACATAGCTAGAGGTCATACGAATACACATAATTTAATGTGTATTGAAGAAGCAAGTCATCTAAAGGTGGAAGTACACAACTTTCTACTGCACTTGGTCTTCGAAAATTTATCTTAAGAGTACAAGAGAAGTTAGCAGTTATATTGATTGTCCAATGGCATTAATAATATTTCTCAAAAATGAAATTTCATAATTAAATTGCTCACTGCATCAAAATTGGCAAGTAAGAAGTCCAGTTAGGAATGTAAACGGCAAAGTTTTAAGGTGTTGATTCCTTCTTGGTAATAACTTTAAAAGCTTTTCCTCTACTTTTTAGTAACTCTGCCCCTGACTTCCCCAAGAAATATTGCAATTCAGCTTTTTAACTGCTAATCAAATTTCTGGTACAGAAATTTAATCTCCTAATCTAGGATGTTACAAAATACCTGTCACTTGCATTGCAAACTTTGTTACTGAGATATATGAATTCTACTCTATTTTCATCTGTTTCTTTAATCAATATTTTTCTTACTGGCAATATTTTTCTTCCTCTTTAACGTGAAACTTAAGTTCTGCTTGCCTTTGACAAATTCAAATTTAACTGAGGAATAAACACTCACAAATAAAAATATTAACATTTATAAAAATTCAAATTTCAATATGTCTACACTTAAGCATTGACATAGTATCAAGTGATGTCAAGAAGTCACATAAGTCAAATATTGTACGTGATGGCAAAAATCGGAGGGCATATTTGAAATCAGCATGCAGAAATTTATAGAAAATAACATTTACTTATTCTGTGACAAAACCTTTGTTGATAAGTATTTGATATTTGGGCACAGATGTATATAGTGCCTTGTCTGGTGGCAACGCTCTTGGCATGTTTTTTGGCAAGTTTTTAGTAGCGAGTTATGGCAGGCGAAGGTAACCCATCTTTATTAGGGTTATTCCCATTTTTATGGCAACCTCAGCAGGCAGAAAGATTTATAAAGATATTATATTTATAAAGATAAAAGTTTTTTCGAAGATTTCTTTCCTTGGCGACAAAAAGTGCACCAAAAAATGTGTCAAGAGCATTGCCACCAGACGAGGCGCTAGATACATCTGTACCGTCATTTGTTTGTATCAACTTTTAAAAGATTAAACTGTTCTCATTATTTTCTTTAATGCACAATTTTTAGGTGCTTCTTATGTTAGTCCTCCACCAGGTTTCTCACCAAGACCATGTGGGGAATCATATAGATTTTTATCAAGTCTTAACCATGATGCTTCATTATCTAACTCTGAGGATCCCAAGTTACAACAATTGATACCTGATGTGTTTTCTAAAAGTAGTCATCAGCAAAGCATTTCAGATTATAATGATCAGTCTGATGAGGATTTTGAATATGTTCCAGTAGAGCCTTTTTGGCTCTTCGAAGATATAGTGGAATCAAAAGAAATATGGTATGGATTTAATAAAGAGGATTCACAAAGCTTAGAAATAGCTTATCATAGAGGTAATGTATTAGTAAAGTTTTAACAAATATAAAAAAAATGTAACAAAAGTTTTAATGAAGCTTTAAAAATGTTAAACTTGATTTGACATTTGTTCACCCTGCAACCTTCAGTTTTTTTACATGGCTCTTAATTGTTTTCAGCCTCTGTGTAATCAACTTAATTTTATCTTCAGTGTTTTGTAACCCACAGGAATTCAGCCATAAATTGAGTTGTATGGTAAAAGTAACTTAAATACTTAAGTTTAGGGTTTAAATCCTAATTATTAGGTATAAATGTCATTTTAACATGCAAGAAATGATGAATTTACTTTGTTTTTTCATGTAAGTAGTTTTATATCTTCTGCAAACTTGTTACAAAATATGTATTTATTTACTTAGCAAAAGTATTCTTATTTTTTGCTAATGAGAAGATGTTTTTAGGTGATAGTGTGGTAGCTACTGATGGAGGTCGATTTGATGTACACCTCTTTAGAAGAATAAAAACATCTGTGTATTTTGAGGCACCTGATTTGCGTGTACGACGAGGTTCTTGGTTTTATGAAACTGGTTCAGCAATGAGGTATAGACCTTATCCAGAAGATATCGCTGAAATGCTTGAGGTATCTAAAAACTCATTTTAATTTCAAATATATTTCCAGTTAGAATAAAATTTGAGCTCAATTATTCACAAAAGAGTACTTCTCTTTACATCCTTAGATGTCCTAATGCAATTTTTCCTCTTATGGTCAGGTAAAAAAGATTAAATTTGGACAAAATCATAAAAAATTTAGGCATGTAAAACATCCCTATCTACATAGAAATGAAACATTTAATCAAAACGCCATTGGGTGAATATAAGTCATTTGCTGGAAAACTATTTCCATAACTATTAATTACTATGTACTGATATAATTTCACGGATACTGATAGCTGACAACAAAAATACCAACAGCATAACTAGAACTATAAATATATATCTGAAATATTATTCTGGCTTTGCTTCTAGTGAAAAATATTTTCTTGTGATCTTGAATTCCTCAGCATAAGTACAATGTTCTGTTATCTCTAAGAATAACTGCAACAAAATGTCTTTATTTATCATCAGTTTATATTTAGTGATTCATAGCTTCAGTTTGCCATTAACTTTGGGGAATTGAACTTTGAAAGTAAAGAATTCAAAATATCTATCAAGTTTTGCAACTTACTGTATTTAAATAAAATTAAACCACACATATTGTTGTGAACTTTAAATGCTAAAGTTATCAATCACCTAAGGAAGATTACATGTATGAAAATTGATTCTCATTTTACTTATCCTTTCATTTTTATAAAGTATTCTAGCTTTAAATAAGTCTCGCATTTTGCAAATATTGCCATAAATATTCAGAAATAGACACGACACCAACTTCTCAGTCAGAATTTAATTATGTCAATTTATTGCATTCTGCATTACTTTTATAATCAATTGTTTTTAAAATATATACTTCTCAGTGTTTATATGCATATGGTTGGGTTAATGAGTATTATTTTAAAGTTGTGCATTAAATCAAAAATTGTTATACAATTATGTATTTAAACTTTTATATATACTTTTAGCAACACTACTTTAACTGTGTTGATTCTGGACAATGGCAAAGACGATTTAACATATCTGGAATTGGTAGTTTTGTATTTGAAAGTGCACAAGTTATGTTGCACTATAAAAATGAGCTTGAAGTTTGGCCCTCTTTACTTGTAAGTATTTTTCATTCTATATAAGCTTATTTATCATATTTTATGTCAAACCTGCACATATTCTCTTACATTTGAATTCTTTAGGATTCTAAAGACAGTCCTAAAGTTGTGAAACGGGGCTTACCAGATGGATTTGAAGTTTTACCTGATGAATCTTCCAGCATTGATCATTTGGTTTTTATTGTTCAAGGCATTGGATCATTTTGTGATCTTCGATTCAGAACAGTTTCTCAGTGTGGTGAATAATATATATGATTATTTCCCTATTTTAACTAGAAATTTATTTTCTTAAAAAAATTTTCTTTTTTCCTTTTTTTCATATTTAAAAAAAATCCATTTTGCACTTTAGTGGATGGTTTTCGAGATATTGCTAACAAATTGGTTGGCACTCATTTCAAAAATGAAATTGAGCAGAAGCAGGTTGGGAGAGTTGAATTTCTACCAGTTGCATGGCATGCAAAATTGCACACAAGTGAAATGGGTCTTGATAGGTAATTAAATCTTCCTATATTTTGAAAAATTATTTTAAGTACTATCTATTTAAGGCATCTTTTTTCTTTGTATTTTTAGAAGAATGCAGAATATTACTCTTCCTAGTATTCCAAAGCTTCGCCATTTTACCAATGATACTTTGATTGATATCTTATTGTACAGTAACCAGTCATATTGCCAATCCATCATCGACACTGTAGCATCTGAATTGAATACATTGTATGAGCTCTTTTTATCCAGGAACCCTTCTTTTTCTGGAAAAGTCTTTGTAGCAGGCCACAGTTTAGGTAAAATTTCAGCGTTATTATTACATAGGCTATGTAATTTGCAATTAACTATTCAGATGTATTTTTCATGCAAGGGATATTTTTCAGGTTCCTTAATACTCTTTGATATTCTTGCTAACCAAGTATCTCCAGACAGTGTCATTTCATCATCCTTTGATGGTGGACTGATGAAATTAAGTAATGATATTGGAATGGGACCAATTTCATCAGCAAGTGGTAGTACTATGAACTCTGAAAATATGGAATCACTTCTGGAGTATCTGGACTTGAAAGATTGCATTGAAGTATTGAAGAAAGAAAGAATTGACTATAAAACCCTGGTAAATAATGTGCTATTTGTGATTAAGAATTTAGTTTATCCTTTCAATTTTATGCATTATTTTGAATTGGAAAATTAAATGGTTAGGCTTGAAAACTATATTTGATTATATGACTGAAAATTTTCATTGTCTTATTTTCGAAGTATAATTCAACCTATACTATTTTTGTTGTATGATTTCTAGCTGAATGTTCGCTTTTGTGTTTTTGTTAATATAATTATGTTACTATAGTGTTGAAGTGTATGAATGTCCTCCGTAAGTACTAATTGCTATGAAAGTGTTATATTTTCTATAGATTATGTTTGAGAATACATAGAACTACAAAAGCCATTTGTTGAACTTAGATACCATGAATATTAACTATAGCTGGGAATATTGCACTCCAATCCTATATTTTGTTCATTGCAACCTAGTCAGTAAAATTTTTCAGTATGGAAAAAATATTGTAGTAAAATCTGTCTTATTTGAATGCATATAAATTATCTTTTAGTAAAATTATATAGCTGGCTTTATTACCAGAATAGTTTGCAATTAATGTGGGTAAACATGTAAAATACAATGCAATGAGCATTTCAAGAATGGACTTGGATCATCCAGGTAGTTCCTATAGTTTAATTCTTAAAAATTAGTTATCTTGTAAGCAAAAATTTCGCTTAAAGATATAAGCCCCTTCATTAAATTCTAACTCAAGATCAAATTTACTTAACACCTAAAGAATACTACTTCAAACCATGTTAATCTACTTGGTTCCATTATTTTTTAATATTCTTGGAAGAAATGACTTTTTATTTTGATCCTCCAATGTTCACACAAAAATAATTGTAAAAATCTAAGCTTGCTTTCCTGCTTAGTTTATCATCAACCTAGATGTTTTCTACATTTTGTGAGTTATTTTTATTTACTACAAATATTCAGTATTGTTATTTGATTCACCTCTTGAATTCAGGTTCGTTTAACGGATGAAGATCTGCAAAAAATGTCTATTCCATTGGATCCACGCAAGAAACTTCTAAATCTTATTGCTTCTGAACAAACTGTAAGATAATTAGTTGTTTATTCTAAGAAAATGTATACTTGATGTGAAATTATTTGATTTCTTTAAGTCCTTACTTTTTGTTATATTTATAGCCCGTAAAAAGCTTCTTAACTGAATTGGTTTCATCTGGACTCGGAGGCAACAAAGGCACCATTTCTAAACACTTATTTGAAGATCCCAAACCAAAGGCATATCCTGCCAAAAGATTCATTTCAAGCATGTCTTTAATAGCTTATCCTAGGTAATAATAAATTTTTCTCATGCAATAAATTTCATTAAAAATCAAAGCATGTTAATTAATCTTGGTGTAGTTATTATTTATAATCCATACTGTTGTATGTTTAAGAAAAAGCATTAGCCACTTGAATTTCAACAATGATTATTTGAAGATAATCTACAATTTCAGAATTGTTATTAATGTTTCGTCCAGATTTTTTGTGCATTAACCCTCATTTTCTCATAATTTCGTATTTTAACGTAACAAATTTTGTATGAAATAGATTTTTGGTTAAACATGTGCTTTAAAAAACATCAGTTATTATTTTTTTATTTTAATTATCTTGCCTAGTAAATACATGAGGGACAAGTTTTATATTCACTTCACTAAATAGCTAGATTTATTGAACATCAAGTATTTATGTAAACAAAATTGAAGTAGAACTGCCCTATTGAATTTCTTGAAATAAGATTTTTAGTACATTAAAACTAAAGTATATTTTAAAAGCGATAAATGGGTAACAAGAATCATTATTTTTGGATGTTATCTTGAATAGTCATAATTTGTGAAAAGTATAGTGCCATGATACATGTAACCTAATCTGTATATAAATGTTTAGAATAATTAAATTTTGTGTTAGTTTTTATCTCCATGTCATCCAGCTTCACATCATCACCCTAGACACTACGATATATATTGCTTTAAGTATTTAATTTAAAATAATTACATCTAAAATTTATGAATGAAGGAATGTTTGTGTGCAATTTGAAGTATATTTGGTTGATTGATTTTTACTCTTATTTGGGGAAAATCTTAAGTTTTCAAGATCAATCTTAGAAAATTATTTCTCCTCTGATCCTCTCCAAAAATGTTTACTTCATAATTATGAGGCAGTATTGAGAAACAAAATTCTTTGAACTCCTTATTCAAGTGATAATTCTAGATTTTTGATTTAAAATGTTTTATCTGATTAAATTGGATAGAGGATTACAATTTAAAACTTTTTAAACATAGAAAATATTTCATGATATAAATATTTTTCTCTCATTTACTTTAAATAGCTATTTATTTAAAAGATGTCATTTTCATTTATAATAATGATTGTCAAATTAGTATAACCAACTGCATTAAGTTGTAGTCCCTATTTAATTTGCACTTGCATAAAAAAGATGATCATAGAGCATCTCAACCTAACTCAATTTTCTAGGTGACTTCTAATGCAATATTTTGTTTGGACATTGTAAAATTGTCTATTTATGACAAAAAAATATAATAATGGGTGGGGTAGCAATTCTAGTTTGAATGTTGATTTTACTATTTTCTTTAAAAAGAACTCATTCAGCACACTGAAATACTTGACTAACTAATGGATGAAGCATTGTTAGTTAATATATTGTGAACAATGCCCCTATTTTGTTGACTAAAAATATGTGAAAATGATTAAGAAATCATGAATAAAGTAATTCCTAAGCAAGTAGTATGCATTATAGAAAGGTAATAAAAATTTAATTATAGTTTAGATGTACTTGACAACTTAACCAAACATTTTAAAGCCTAAAAGTTCTTGTTTGAGAGCAGTACTACCATTTGGGACTCAATTTGCCACCTTGTAACACATCAGGTTAAGTACCGTGTGTTACTAGTCAATTAATCTCGGTTATACTTGGACTTTTCATACATTTTTCTGATGTTTCTGAAAGACTGATGTGTGACCAGGCCCAGTTAAAGAGAGTTCACCGAGGTTATGCATAGTTTAATGTTTTTGATATTGATTTAATTTGTTTTGTAATATTTGCTTAGTTATTTAAGAGGTGGAACTTAACTAATTTCATTTTACTGAATAGAATTTTGACCACAATCTTTGTATGATGTAATATTGATTTTGCTTCCATGTTAATATCTGATGAATTATTTATATTACCAATCACTCAGTTTTTTCCCATTATAGGTTACAGTTTCAGCCAGCAGGCTTTTTTGCTTTAGGATCTCCTATTTCTATGTTTTTAGCTGCTCGAGGATATGATTCCATCTGTGAAGATTTTCAGTTCCCCACATGTCCTGCATTCTTCCATATATTCCATCCTGTAAATAAGTTTTAACTATTTCACTTTTTGCGTTTTAAAATTTAGATATATTTCTTTTCACAATGAATGATTTTTTAATGCATTGACTAATTTATTTTTCAATTTTTCATATTGCTTGCTGTCTAAAGTATGATCCTGTTGTAAGTTGCTTATATTTATATCTATTAATATATTTTATGTGAGCTATGTATTATAGAATATGTGAAAAATAGTTAATGTATCTTTTTAGGCATTTCGTATTGAACCTTTGATTGACCCAAATTTTACTGCTAAACCAGTATTGATACCTCATCATAAAGGAAGGAAACGTATGCATTTAGGTAAAGATAACATTATGCAGTCACATGCACATTCATTTTATTCATCATGACTTTATTGGGTTTTCTTCAGGTTTTCATGTAATTCATATTTTGCTCAAATTGAAGAAAATTTAAATGGTGTTTTTCATATTTACTACCTTTGTTCCTCTCTGAAATGATCTTATAGTTCAGGGACAAAATATTCCATTTAAGGACAATAGGTGTATTGAGATTTGAAGTGTTCAATTGTTTTTAACACATCAGAAATTTGTATTTTACCAGTACTGATTCTTGAAACTGGTCACAAAACGACAACAAAAGGATGTACTAAAAACTCAGCATGAAGTAAGAAAAATGTATTTCTGTAAAACGTGTCGCATGTCTTACTTAACTGCCTGTATTTAAGAACAATTTATGGTTTTTATGCTTGTATACTACCTTTAAATGAGCTACAGTGTATGCGATCATGATGACCTTTGTTCAAGCTCATAATCTAATCTATGTTATGCTTACATTTGGCACTCAGGTAACTGGAATTTATAGAGAAAAGGTAGTTATTTAGAAAATACTAGACACATACCAGCATTTAAAATTGCTGGGAAAATGGCTCCACATGAATAGAGAAAAGAAATTCATTAAATGTTCTCTCTGTGACCACTAAGACTAAATTCTGCTTATACAGACTAAATATTGTGTAGCCTGTTGTGTTGCTCCAGTGCTATGTTAATTAACTATCCACCTACCTCACCAGAATGATCATCCAAGGACACCTCCGCCAACATCCCTTGGGGATCAAATGGTTCCTTCCGGCCAACATTTCTCAGTGTCTGGCCAGGGAACCTCACACCTCCCCACTAGTTTAAAATTGCCAGACCATTTGTCTTGCAATTAAAAACCTAACCCAAATCGTAGCAGGTACACTGGTGTCCTAATCCCAGATGTCACCAAATAAGAATATATTTGATTGTGTCCCCAGTTGGCAAATATGCCTCCAAATCCCCACAAGATCCCCACTTATGCACATTTCAGTTTACCATCAAATACTGCATGATATTCCTTAATAATTTTAAGAGCTGTTCTGACTATCTATCGTTTAAATTGTTCCATTTGTTCATCTTCCCTATCTCATCTAACACTACCTAAACCTCGGGACATTTATTCTATAGGTACATGCTGAACCTCCCTAAATTTCTCATCACTTTCATAAATTAATCTGATTGCATTCATGGGATGGTATGTATCTGTAATTTATTTTGGTGAAGATGGATACTTCTGGCAGGTAATTGTATGAGATAGGAGTGTGTTTTGATCTCAATTATTTCTCCCAGCCCTTTCCCTTTTAAACAAATTTTCTTCATCAAATCAGGAATAATAACTACCTCATCCCATATTCCTAGCTTTTGATCTCTGGACCTTAAGTTATGGTAATGGATATAATGTTGCTGTTTTTCCAACCCATTGCAAACAAAGTTTTCTCAAAGTGAATGTAAATAATTGCCTATCGACTCTCCAATTCTCTGCAGCATTATGACTTCATCTACCCAGTTAGACTAAAGGATGGCCAGCAGTGGTAAGCGTCTAAATTAGCATGAATGGTAGGTAGTTGAATTGAGCATTTCCTGATAAGCCCATAATAAAAATGGCAAGAGCTTATCCCAACACCTTTGTTGAGTGTTGATTGCATGTTGTAATATATTTTTCATTGTTCCTACAAATCTTTCCATCAGCCCATTAGATTGAGGGCATCCCAGGATCGAAAACTTTGGTGCTACCCCTAATCTCTAAAAATTCTTGGATTTACTTCACTTAAAAGTTAGTACCATTATCCATGATGATAATATTCAGAATTCCCATTCTCAAAAATTTTCATGAAAGTGTCACATGATTTTGGCCTTAAGAATTTCAATGGGATTGCTTTGGGCCATCTACTATGCTGATCCATAATAAAACATAGTGGTGCCCTCTGTAAAAGACTTAGGCTCAATGATTCCAAAAACATCAGCATTAACTACCTGGTAGGATAATTCCGATTTTCCCTGGCCTCTAGCTGTCCTGTTTTCTTGTCTTGTATCTTAACTGATAATTATGACAAGCGTAACCCATCTATTTGACATCCTTCTTCCCCAAAATGACAGAATTATTTTATCTTGTGTTTTCTCTGCTGCTAAATATCCCCCATCAAAGTTTCGTAAGCTAATTTTGAAATTTCTTGTCTTGGGTTCAAAGGAACCACCAACTGACCCACATTTTGTCCACTCATGAGCCCTGTGTGATAAAGGATATCTGATTCTAACCAGAACCCATTTTTTATTGTTTCTAGAATCCAAGAACACCCTAGTCAAAATCTCACATTCACTTTGTTCCCTTCGAAATCTTCGGGTTTGAGATATGCTCCGTTTTTTGCCCCCTTTCCCATTCTTTTCGGAAGGGTAAGCAACCATCCCCACTGGGATAGCATGATCCACTGTAACTTCACCTGATGAGTCAGGCGGGTCATCCATCTCTTCCTGCTCCTTTTGGTGACCTTCAGTCCCCACCTTCTGGACCGCGAGATCATTTCACTCCCTTTGCCTCTTGAGTTCTTCCTTTTTCTTTGCACAAGTATTTCTTTGTTCCTTTAGCAATAGAAAGAATTTCGAAGTTAATAAGGCAACTTCATTTAAATCTTCCACCATTATTAAGACAACTTCATTTAAACCTTCCTCCATCCAACCATAAACTCAATGTTACCAATATTGGTCTCACTTCCACCTTTGGGCCAATCACGGGTTTCAAGTACATTTTACCTCAGAATGTAAAAATTAATCTAGGACAACCTATCTCCTCAGACCATTATTTCAGCCCCACTATCTGTAACTCCTTGGAACTTAACGCTGTCTATCCCTAAATCATCTCTGGGAAGATCCTTCTCTGTTTCCCCGATTGGAATATCTTCCCAATCAAAAGTCCCACAGTTCAGTTCCATTCAAACTTTATTCATTAACCTGTTTTCTAGGCTATTAACCCTCTCTGAACCTTTTGATATCTGGCTTGTCTTAGAACCTTTGATAAAACCTTTGAACATGCCCCTCCTCTTGCCATGTAAAACAGATTTCAGTTTTCTTACAAGGAATCAGTGCAGGATTTTGTTCTGCCCTACTCCTAACAAATTCCTCCTATCTCAAGTAAGGAATGCTTGGACTACTTGACAAAAAGGGATGTACCTGGGTCTAGGCATAGCCTCTATAAAATTGTCTAATTCTCTGAATAACTACCATTGCGAGCCATCCTTCTGTCTCCTTGAGAATCATGTGAGGTTTGATATTGAACAACAAACTTTCCTTGATCTTATCTGTAATCAAAAGTTCTTTAAACTGTTCCCAAGTATAGACTACCCTCGATACCAAATATAGTTTGAAATCAGCTTCAACACGGTAAGCATACTGCAGGTGTGGTTCTCCAGATTTCTTTCTACATGAGTCTAAACTTCTCTTATGCTGCAAAGGGTTTATGCGAAACTGATTAATTTTTAAATCAGCCTCCTAGAGCATTGTGCTTAACCCTTTGACATGCCCCTTTATATGATGCAGTATGATTTCCCCTTGATGCTGTTACGGAACATTGTGTAACTTTGAACACCATCTCTGCGTGGTTGAAGAAAAACGCCCATTCCTACACTGTCTGGAGATTCGAATGAAATCCTTTTCATGATATTCAAGTAGCCCCTGAAATCTCCTGATCCTGAAACCAATCCTTCCTCATTTCCCACTCTTCCCCCATACTGCATTTCTAACTCCTGCATTCTCATTTCATGGTCAACCTACTTCCTTCCATCTTCCCGCTTAATTCTTTCATTTATTATTATAAATGAAAGAATTAATAAGATAATGAAAGAATAAATAAAGGGTTGGGTAACAAATATTTATTTGTTACCCAACCCTTTACATATTCCTCAAATGATTGTGATCCCTCTATTAATCTCCTTAAATCTATGACTTCAGCATTCCGAGCCCCTAAAAAATCCTTTAAAAAATCGATTTTTTAATTTTACTTTTAAACGATAGAGGACGATCTTCTGATTCCAGTGATATATGGGTTTTATGGTTTTAGACATTTAAAAGGGCTAAAAAAAAGGGAAAAACCAAAAGTAAACAAAAGTGCCACGCCCACCTTCACAGCTGTCAAAGTTTATAAACGTAGTAATTTATTTATATAAACTACTTTTTAAGTTATTTTTTATAATATTTTTGGTGGACTTGTTGAACAGTGATTAACTGTACTTGTAACTGCGAAGAGAAGTTGTTTATTTTGAATTTGCTTGTAGTTCTCGTGCTGTATTTTTGTGCTACTCAAATTCTTATAAGCTTTGGAGTTTTGTTTCTTTTGCTACGCATTTTTTCAGATTTTTAATTTGGATTTTGAAATCGTTCTTTGAAACAAAAGATATGGCACGTAGGAAAGCTTTCGGTCGTAAAAAATTCAAAGGGAATCAATATACGAATCGAAAGGAACAAACAGAAGCGTCTTCTGAAAAGAAACGAATTTTGGAAACGCCAACATCACGTTCCAAGCGAAAGCTATCCGGTATTCCACACTATGAGTATTTAAATACAAATGGTGCTGGTAATATTATTATTGATATTAGTATTTTGTCTAATCTGCTGAAGCAAAGTGCTAAGTGCAAGCATTGCAATAAAGATGGTACCATGATTGCAGAAATTGAAGGCACGCAACACAAAGGGCTTGCGGTTTCCATTGCATTTACATGTACAGCATGTAAGAATTCAGCGGCTTCAATGAGTTCAAAAATTTCAAGGAACCAGTACGACGTAAACATTAGGCTTGTTTATGGGATGCGATGCATTGGTAAAGGAAATAAATCAGCAGAAGTGTTTTGTGCGATGATGAATTTGCCTCCTCCACCTCAACGCTTTTCATCATTTCATGAAAGAATTTTCGACAGTTTGGATTCTATTTCAAAATCTTCCATGAAAGCTGCAACTGAGGAAACTGTAACGTTAGCTGGTGGGAATCGTGACATTGCAGCTGCATTTGATGGGTCATGGCAGAAAAGAGGCCATACATCTTTGAACGGTGTTGCTGTTTGCACTTCCCTAGAGACTGGCAAAGTCATGGACTTTGAATGTCTCACAAAAAATTGTTTCAAATGTAGAAATAGTCCATCAGAAGAACACATTTGTGACAAGAATTATGTGGGCACAAGTGGCGGCATGGAAGCTGCAGGAGTTATGCAGATATTTCAAAGGTCGGAAGCTGAACGTCAAGTTCGATATTTGGACTACCTCGGAGACGGAGATTCAAAAGCATATGATCAAGTAGTGGCCAGTCAGGTGTATGGAACAGAGACCACAATAGAAAAATTAGAATGTGTTGGTCATGTCCAGAAAAGAATGGGTACACGGCTTAGAAAACTGAGACAGGATCTAAAGAAAACAAAATTATCGGATGGCAAGAGTATTTCGGGACGTGGGCGACTAACAGATCGAGAAGTAAATTTGATACAAGCGTACTATGGTTTAGCCATAAGGCGTAATGCTAATAATTCTGTTCAGGAAATGTCCAAAGCTGTTTGGGCTATCTATTTCCATAAGCTGTCTACAGATGTGAATCCACAACATGGCTTATGTCCTACAGATGATGACACTTGGTGTAAATTTAACAAACTTGGAAATTGTAAATATACACATACTAATTCTTTGCCAGAACCTGTTCTGCTTTCCATGAAGCCAATATTTAGGGCTCTAAGTGATCCTAAACTTTTGTCCAAATGCAGCCATGGAAAAACCCAAAACCCCAATGAAAGTTTTAATAGATGCATATGGGACCGCTTGCCGAAAACCTCCTTTCACGGCATAAAATCATTTAGAATTGGAGTAATGGATGCTGTCCTGTGTTTCAATGATGGCTCTCAAAAGCGGTTGGAAGTTTTAAAAAACCTTAGCATAGAACCTGGATATTATATGTCTCAAGCTCTAAAAAAACTTGATGAAAGACGAATATGCGAAGCCAACCGGGCAACTAAACAAGCCTCAAAAGAAGCAAGAAAAGTAAACAAGAACAAAAAAAGGAAATTTGAGCTTGAAGAATGTCTGAATATATCAGAATATGGTCCAGGCGCATTCTAAAGGGTTTCTAAAGTAAGTTATTTGCCTTCCAAATGTTTAAATGCTATTTTCTCAAAATGTGATTTTTCCACACTTAGGTACACTTTTCTCAAATTGTACTCAATTTACAAGCTTGAAATTTTGCATACTATTCCAACTATACCTTATTGCCACAGTAAACCTCAAATTTTAATGAAAAATAAAACATAAAAAATTTTAGAACCATTTTAGCAGGTAAAAAACACATGTTTTATGACCATGTAAAATAAACTCGCTCCAAATTACAAAATAAATTTAATTTTGATTTAATTTGAGGTTACTAGTATCCTTTAAAGTATTTATGAACTCTGTACAAAATCTTAAAGTTCTATATACAGTACTTTTTTGTAAAAGTGTACCTGCGCATGGCACTATTATAAATTTTTGGGTTTTGAGTTGTTTCAAATATAGGGCTAAAACATAAATAATAATACATAAAAATATAATTTTTTTCTGTAAATATATCACTCAATACTTAATAAGTATGATGTAAAAAGAATTAAACAGGTATCTTAAAAATTTATAATATTACATCAGTTTACGTGGCATGACAATTTCTGTCATTTTTCTTCTCCGAGAAGTACCAGGTTCCCTTAATTCCACTGGCAACAGGTGTAAATCCTACTTTGCCTTAGCAAGAAATGCTACATTGATCCCAATGTAAACAATCAATGACATTATATACCCAATACTAAAGTTTCAATGACTACTCTAGCAAATCTACTATTATAAAAGGAAGTGTTTGTGTGTGTGTGCAGTGTCCAGACGAATCTATAGCACTTACAGCCATGAAATTCGAGACACAGGTAGTCCTAAAGGTGACTGAATATCCCTCGAAGCCCGAATTTTAAAATTTAATCTAGAAAATTTTATAATTAATTTATTGGCATATTTTTTATTATTTGGTTTTCTAAGAATGGCAACAGTGTGAAAGACATCTCACAACTTCTGCTCTTGGCAATAATCCAAAGCTGTTTTGAAAATCCATCGAACGTATTCAAAGCGCTCTGGAATCATGATTTTTATTTCAGTAGTGGTTATTTCATGACTAACTCGATTTTTACTTCAGTAGTGGTTATTTCATAACTTACTATTGAATTTGTTTAATCTCTTTATTTCAGGCAAAGAGGGGACGATCATCTCAATCATGAGTACAAACTATTAACCCTAATTACATTAAACTTTGGTTTGGGTATTTTTCGCAAATAGTTGTGTTAATAAATTACATGAAATGAAGTAACAGTGTTTATTACTGTTTAATTTTGTTTTGATTTCGCTGACATTGTGATTCATTTAGGTTGTTCGTCGGAATCAGTGAGGTGACATAACAAGACTTTAAAAGTATAGCATTATATTCAATCATTTTTATTTCAGTAATGGTTATTTCATAACTTACTTTTGAATTTGTATAATTTCTGTAATTTTAATCACATTTTGTTATATTTAAAGATTCAATCACATTTTATTTCAGTAGTGGTTATTTCATAACTTTTGAATTTGTATAATTTCTGTAATTTTAATCTCATTTTTATTTCAGGCAAATAACTACATTGTTTTGGTTTAGCGTTAAATTTAAAGATGCCCCACCCACCAGAAAAAAATAAACGTCTTCAAACAAAACAGCGCGATAACAGAAAGAAATCAAAGAGAAGCAAGACAGCGAGAGAACAAAGACATTGTTCTTCAGTTACAATATATGCTTGATCATCACAACTCTTACATCCACAGCTTCAAATCGGCCATGGATAAGATCAGCCCTGAATTCAAAGTGGTAATCTTAGCGCACAAAACCCCACATGGTGAACATGAGAGGCGGTTCAGTACACCGGCAACAGGAGAAGTGGCTTTAATCATGGTGGGAGAACAACATGGAGCAAGAAACAGTTTTAGAAGAAAGAAGGTGGCACCATCAAGAGAATTCCCAAAACACACAGGTCCTACGATGTGCTACAGTATCCACTCATGTTTTGGCAGGGGGAGGACGGATATAATTTTGAACTGCCACAAACAACCCAACTAAAGGAATGCCGCTAACTAAGAAGATTTCTGCTATGCAGTTCTACGCTCACAGGATGATGATACGCTCTTCAAATTTCAACATTTTACTGAGCAAAGACCAGTTCCATCAATTTATCGTTGACATGTATGCCAAGATTGAATCGGAAAGGCTGTTGTACATACGACTAAATCAGAGGACGCTGAGAGTGGAACAGTATGACATTTGAGGATGCGGTCGTGAACGATGGAAATGTTGCAGACATTGGCCAGTTGATCATTTTGCCTTCCAGCTTTACTGGGGGTCCCAGGTACATGCACGAGCGTACTCAAGGCGTCACTATGGTGTTGGCTGGCGACTTTCGACAGACACTTCCTTTTATTCCCATGGAACCAGGGTGGATGAAATGCAGCCCTGCTTAAAATCATCTTACATTTGGAATGGCATTCATACATTTGGACTATCAACAAACATGCGAGTTCATGTCAACAGTGATCCCTCTGCCCAGCAATTTGCAGATAACCTACTTCAACTAGGAAATGGTGCCATTACATGGGATAATCAAGATGGATGTATAGCAATGCAAAGCATTGGAAGGATTGTGAAAACTCAATGAGAGCTGAAAGAGGCGGTGTTTCCAAATGTGGCACAGCACTTCACTGATCACGCATGGCTGTGCCAAAGAGCAATTTTGCCTTAAGAAACGAAGATGTTAATGTCATCAATAAGCAACTTTTGCAAGAATTGCCCAGTAGTGGTCAAATTTACAAATCTATCGACACTACATATGACACAGATGAGGCTGTGAACTACACAACAGAGCTTTTGAACACATTGGAGCCATCTGGAATACCCTCGCACATATTAGAGCTGAAGATTGGGGCACCGATTATGCTTCACAGAAATCTGCATCTACCTTCACTCTGCAATGGAACAAGACTCAAGAAACCAAAAATAATGGAGGCCACCATCATGACTGGACATGCCGCAGGCGAAGACAAATTTATTCCTAGAAACTCAATCATCCCTTCGAATCTCCCATTCCAATTTAAACAACTTCAGTTCCCTGTTCGTTTATGTTTCGCCATGAGCATCAACAAGGCACACTGACAATCGTTGAAAGTTGTAGGACTCGATCTCATTAAACCGTGTTTCTCCCACTGTCAACTCTATGTGGGTTGTTCAAGAGTTGGAAAAGCCGAGAATCTTTACATCCTAGCTCCAAATGGAAGAACATTAACATGGTGTATCCTGAAGCTCTCTAAGCAATAATCAGTGAGGTGGAATTAATTAGGTAACATGCCCGTGTCATGTCGGGTGGTGGTGGGACTCATTCTTAAAGTTATTGTTTTTTTTCTTTTTAATGTTTTCAGAATCAGTGAGACATAACAAGAATTATGTCACGAGCAACTATGTGCAGGTACTGCTAGTATCTGATAAACATGAATTTGTCCTAATTTCAATGTGTTATTAAATAGTCAAATCTCCAAAGTTATGAATTTCATTTCTTTTTAAATTTAAATACCTTTTCAAGTGTGATGCATCAATTCCATTTAGGCTTTATGCACTTATTAAAATAATTTGTATCCATCTGAAAGGTATTCTGAGATTAAATTTCTTTTTATTTTCAGTTTCTTTGCATATTTTAAATATAATTTTAGCTAAACTAAATGTTTGCCATATATCTCTTAAATTATTGCTTAGGTGCTCTAAATATATTCAATTAGCTTTTAAAATGTCAAACAGAAATATAACAAATCAAAATCGAAGTGCATTTTAACCTGAGGAGCAAATGTTACACGAAGAAAATCATAAGATGTTTTGTTATCATAATTATAAGACATGCATATTGCATATCACTATGAGTTAAACTAAAATGTAAATTTGGTATCAAGGAGAGAATGTTTAATTCCTTGGATAAGCTTCCACTATTTTAGTGCAAATTTAACTTGCCAAAGTGTAAATAGTAACTTATATCTCATAACAATCATAGAAAACAAAATATCTCTATAAGCATATGATATTTTGTCTTTCATAGTATTTTACATTGAATAGTATTTTATATCAATGTAATAATTTGTATTATACTTTTCTAGAAATAAGAGAAAATGTGACTAAAATTGCTACAGAAATAAAACAGAAGTTAATGGATACAATGCGATACACGTGGAATTCTTTGAGTGAGTTTGCTAAGAATCATTCATTTCCTAGTGCCATGATAGAGGCTGAAGTTGAGAAGCTTGTAAATCAAGAGATGTCTGAACCTGTTGAAGCTTTAGGTATGATATTTCACTGGCTATAATACTTTTTGTAGGAATATCCTGTAACATTTGTTCTTCAGAATAAGCTTATTGCTGCATGTTTTAGTTTACAGTGTTAAGAAAAGTACTTAGATAATTATTAAAACATTTAGAATGTGTGGAGTTCATTTAGTATAGTTAATATGAGTTCGTGAAAATAATTTTTTGATTTTAAAGATATTTGAAACTACAGTAATATATTGTTCTTGGAAACAAGAAAAATGCAATATAATAAAGATAAAAAAAACATACTTTTCGAAAAAAAGGCATGAAGTGTATTTAAATAATGTGTTTTTAAAAATTACATAAAACTTAGAAGTTAAATTCAAAATCATGGCAAACTTTGTAAAATAATACGTAGTACTGGAGAATGTTTTTTAAATAAAAATTTCCTCTCATCCAATGCTTTCGAGGGGGCCGCAGTGGCCCGGTTGGAAGAGTAACAGACTAGCAACCGAAGGGTTGCGAGTTTGAATCCAGCCAAACACAGTCGTGTACAAAGGGGGCTGGTGCATGTTAAATCTGTCGTGGCCTCAAATGTCCTCACGTTGGCGTGATGTGGAAGTTTGGAGAGTGGGGTGCCAGCTCAGGTGTTGCCTCGTCATCTGACCGTGGTTCAAAATTACATGGTGTTGTCCTCGATCTTTCCCTTTGGGATTGATCCCGGACGTCACCAATAGCCCGTTGTGTTGCTCCAGTGTGACGTTAATTGAAACCCCCAATGCTTTCAAGACATATTTTTGCTGATTCTGGTTTAGCATTTCACAGGGGCTAGAATACATACTGTCCCATAAAACTAATGCTCCATCAAATGCTGAACCATAATGGCACTTCTAGCTCTAGTAAAAGGAAAAGGGAGGTTGTTCATAAGAGCTGACCTATCTATTCAAAATCAATTCTTCATTCAAGAATCTTTGTCCCCCTTATGAACTAATAAAACCACATACACACACAAATGAGTAATGAATCTGAAAAATTTAGAACCACTTTGACACAAAATATTACCAACTTAGTGCCATGAATGCATGCAAGTCTAGGTCATTAGTCTTAAGAAAAAGCTGAATTACTTTTAGGCAATAAACCTTGTTCACTGTTTTTTTTCAAAAAAAGGTTTTTTAGTGCATTTTGTTCTTAACAAAATATTGACTCACATTTTAGTTTCTTAAGGGTTGTTAGTTTCCTTATTCTGTTTAATAAAATAAAAAAAAAGTCTTCAAAACCAATTTACAAAATAACCAGGAGACAAAAAAGTTAGTTTTTTTATAAAAAATTTATTTTGGTTTAAAATTGATTAATTATTTTATCTGGTAATCTTGTTGTAAATTGGTTTCTTTCCATCTTTTAAATTAAAGTTGTTATATTAGAGTTCAAAATTTTTGGATAACTTTTTACTTTAGTGGAAACATCAACAGAAGATCTTGAGATTGGATTGCTTAATGGGGGGAGGAGAATTGATTATGTACTTCAAGAAAAGCCAATTGAAGCACTTAATGACTACGTCTTTGCACTCACAAGTCATGCTACTTACTGGTTAGTTCAGTTTTCTTAAACATTTATTTGGTAATTATACTTATGTGTTTGTATTTATTTTTAAAAATCTGCCCACACCAATAACCATCACTTTGATGCTTCCATACTTTTCTCACCAACACAAATTTATTTAAGTGTATGATTAGAGTCAAGCTAAATATTTTAAATTTATTCAATTAAACTTTGAATGAGTTGTGCATCATGCATTATTCTACTGCAATCTGCAGGTTTATCTGCATGACTTTTAACCAAATTTAATGTTTTTGGCTAACAAAATTTTCCTCCAACTAATATCGTATTGGATAAAAACAATAGTATTCTTGAAATGGTATAATGCTCAAAGGGTCAAAAAGTAAGTAAAAAATAATGAATGCTCGATCATCTTTGTATTTGTAGTAACCTTAATACTATCTTATTTATGTATCAATGGTAGCCATATAAGTTTAACTATAAAACAATCATCTGTTAAAAACTTGATGAGTGACCAGAATCATGGCTTTGCCTTTTATAAAAATAATTTACAATAGGTAATGAGACATTTTCAAGACCTTTGCTCATAAAATTATTGGTGCAAAATGTTAACAATTTTTACTTTGGGCATAACTGATTATTAGGACTTGGATTTCAACGACCTAAATATTAGTAGAAAATGTCTAAAGAATGGATATATGGACCATAAATGTCCTAAAGATATAAAAAATTACTTAAAAATTCATTTTATTGCAAAACCCTTTGTTGAAGGAAAGAAATACATAAAATAACCAAATATAATCCACAAAAATATTCCTAAAAATACAATTTAACTTTGCTGTTTCTTTGTCTCACTTTGAAATGGAACTTCCTTAAATTTTAATGTCATGTTACATAATTACAAATTAAAGCCCTTTTAAAGGAGCTTTGAATGAGATAATGTCCAGGTAAGAGAAAAAGACAGTTAACAATCTCAAGATACATCAATTTTAAAAATAAGAAAATTAATGTTTAGTAACTTAATGGAAGGAATTTTTTCAAATCATTTCTACACATATAAGGAAGGATATTTGTTGTACCAAGTTGCATCAAAATCTGAGACACAGAATCCCATATTTGTATTAAAAGGCAGTTTCTGTGTAAAAAATTCTAAAAATATCAATATTTTAAAATATTAAAACTTTTTGGAAGTAAAACTATATAACTTTCTACATATATACTTTTATAATATTGAACTTTTCGTCTTGTAAAATTGAGAAATCTGAGAATTGCTAATGAAGAACTTATTTTTGTAACTTTTTGTCCTAGTCTTTTACTGTGTATATTTGATTCTTTGTTAAATAATAATCTCATTGTTAAATAAAATTAGTTCTAAAGAAGTTATTGAGTACTTTTAAGTTTTATGTGTTAGAATTTGATTTAAAAAATTGCATATTTAAGAAACCCTAAAATTTAATAAACTTAAGTTTGATCTTAATACACACTCATTGATAATCTAAAACTATAATTGATATTAAACAATGTCCTTAGTTCAGGATTAACAAATACGGTCAAACAATATTACTTTGGTATTTTGTTGATCTTAAGAGTTAAATTTCCAGAAAAATGTTCTGAAATGATAAATTAAATTGCTTTTTAATCAGTAACAATTGAAAACTAGAAGCATAATTGTTCAATAAAATGCCAGATTTTTTTATGAAGCTTAAGTTAGATTTTGAAATGTATATAACAATCTTATTGATAGTTTACTCTATATGTCAAATAAATGCCATATGTGTACTAAAAATTCAAAGAATCGATTTTAACCAGTGGTTTCACAGTGAAACCACACTTTAAAAATTCCTAGGCTAATTGTATAGCATTTTTTCTTTCGGGTGCCATATGACAGGGATCTACTGCCATCTGTTGATCAATAGCTTAAAATTTGTTCAAATACATTCAATGTCTAATCAAATAGAAATTTTAGCCAGTACTTCACCAAGTTGATTGAATTGAAGTGTGCTTGAAAGGGCTAACGACTGATACTAGTCGCAGATTACAGCAGAGAGAAGAATCAAATATTGGCAGGTATGGAAACATGTTTATGACATCTCCAACACTTTTAATTTTTATTTACTTATTTTTGCAGGGATTCTGAAGATACAGTTCTAATGATATTGAGAGAAATCTATGCTATGCAAGGAATTGTGATATCAACTCAACAAGTTGAAGATAAACCTCCCCAAACTGGATTTTCTACTGAAGATAATAATTCTTTTGAGTTTATAGGAACTCTGGACCAATCTGATAAAAGTTTAGGTACCCCCCAAAGCTTTGATAGTAGTAACTTTTCAAAATCAAGGGAAGGTTCACCTCATATTATTTCTACATCCACTAATGATGTTACACATACAGGTGCTAATTCTGGTACAGCATCAGCTGTTCTGAATTCTCAATCCTCATCTGCCATTCCTGGATCTAAACATATTGGTCCACCTCCCTTGTCAGGCTTTGTAAAACGTTCTCCTTTCATGAGATGAATTTTAGTTTGATTTCTGTTTCTCAGGTCTAAAAATATAGTTATAATGCCTAAATGTTTCAGGAATTTCTTTTTACCTTGTTATATATTAAGTACTTATCTATAGTGTAATAAGTTTCCAAGTGTGCTCTTAAATGTTTTTTTGCAGTTCAATTATCAGTTTCTTATATAGCAATTGTGTTTTCATTTTTGTTTCTTCAACATAATCTCTGAAAAGAGTACATTTTCTTGGAAAGCTGAACATTTCTTAGAAATATCTACAATTGGAAAACATATTTAATGGAATTGAACCTCTTCCTGTCTTTAAAGTTATGCAGGAAGTGTTAAAGCTAAGCTGTGATGTGATATTTCACTACATAAAAGCTGTGTTTAAAGCTTTCAAAATTCATTTGAAAAATATCACCTTTTAATAGTCATCATCTCATTATTTTAGTTCATTGTTCATGTTTCTGCTTTATTTTTGTATTTTATGCTTGTTATCTTAATGAAATATTTAATATTGATGTTACAGTGGAAATAAATAAGTTATTTCAAAAGGGAAAGATGACAGGAAAGTCGATTTTTAGGAATCGCAAAATAGTCAGCATTTCTTTATAGAATGTCATTACACGATTACATACTTTTATTTTAAGAGTGAAATAGAAGTATTTACCATTCTTTTAACAATTAGTTCTCTTAAAAATAGAGGAATTGAGATTTTCTTTGCCTATGTGGGCATGGACACTGGAATTTACTTGAACGAAAGAGCTGATTTTTTAGCCAAAGACGCTTTGAATTTAGCAATTGATGTAAATTGTAGCATTCCTAAGTGTTACTTGAAAGCCTCATATTATGACAAGCTTGTTGCTAAATGGAACAAAGTGTGTATATCTCATCTGAGAAAGCTGGTCACTAAAAAAATTTTTCCTACTATTAAGCATTGATTGAACTCATAATTATTTTTCTTCACAAACTTCAAAAATACAAAATTTTTATCTGGCCATGGAAATTTTGTTAAATATCTATAGGTTTCATCTTCGACTAATGATATGTGCGAGTGTTCTATAAAGCAGCCACAAGATGTGGAGCATTTGCTTTTTAGTTGTCCTGCATTTAAAAATTCAAGAATGTGCCTACAAAATTATTTGAAAAATTAGGTAAAACATGGCCAGTGAAACTCAATGTTTTTGTTAAATCTAATCTGCTTTTCTACTCATTTGTCAAGTTCATAAAATCTTGTAGTTTTAGTTAAATTGTTTTCCACTGTTTCTTTGTTAAATCAACTTACTTCTGTATGCCCCGTGTTGTACTTCTGTGGTGCACGGGGAGTTTGCTTTTGTTCAATAAAAAATAAATATTAAGCTGCCTAATTGATCTTGCAATTTTATAACCATAAAAAACTCAGTGAGAATTCAACTTGCATGTGCTTAGTGTTGGAGATTCATGTAAGATTTTATAAATATATAATTAGTGTATTTTCATGATTCTAGAACAATGCTATACCTATTTTTCTGTTAAATTAAAAAAAATGTAAGAAACACAAATGGTTATTTGTGTACATATACATGTATGATTTTGAAAATCATTTTTGAAGATATAAAATTGTGTATTCATTTTGTTGATATTTTATTGTTGTTAATTTACATTACTTACCATTTTAAAACAAACTCATAATTTTTATAGAAAGAATTTGATGTGAAAGAAGAGCTTAAGTTAACTTATCATACTTGTTACAAAATGCAAAGAACATGCACATCTAGAATATGAAACGTAATACAGATTCATCAGTAATAATCAAATGGGGAAGACTGAAATGCATGTCTTGATTCATAGACATTGCACTAGGAATCCCCTACTTGTTATTGGATTTACCTGGATAGATTGGAGCCCTCAGGAAATAAAATTTCCCGACATGACGTGAGGAACTACCAAGAGGCAATAAAAACGATTACAAGTAGCTAAAAACTGTTAATGATTGGAAGGGCTAATGTTCAAATTGTCTGCTTTAGTCAAATGATCCCAAGAGACATTTAAATATGAACTTCAATCTTTAATAAATAGTTTTCCTTCAGTGTCTTGCTTATTTGTTCAGGATTTACTTATGAATTAAAACCATCATTATATGGGTATACACCTGGAGACAAATTTACATTCTGCGAATTTTTTAATTTTTTTGTAGCCAAAATACTTTTAAATGTTAATTTAAAATGTATTTTAAAAATATCTTAAAATTCCAGATTAGTCCATTCTGTGTCATCTAAAAGCTGTGAACTCAACACTAAGAGAAATTCGGCAGATGGTCATGGCCTGATTCTGAATCAATACATTTCCCTGTTTGGATCAGATCCGGAATTAGGGCTGACAAAGTGCATAGCTGACCTTGGAGGGGAGGGGTAGTTTAGTTTTACTGACTATTGCGTGAGTAACTGGATGACAATCTAAATTGTGACAGTCCAAAAAATTCTTGAATTTCATTTTCCTAATCTGGGGAAGGGAAAGTATTTGAAAAATAAACCAAATTTCTTTTAGTTCTTGAATTTTTTGGACATAAATTTTAGTGACTGCCTAAATTAAGAAATAAGTATTATAATTTTCAAATTATACGGTATTCAAATTTTCATAATTAGGCTATCCTTTTGGAAAATATTTAACTTTTACCCTTTTAAATGTGTTTTGGTCTCATGAACTAGTAATTTTTGCTCTATTTTCTCGCATAAGTTAATTCACAACAGGCAGACATGCACCACACAATCTAAAACAGTAACCAACTCTAAATAGCATGTAGAAACAACCAAAAAAATAGTTTTAAGATTAGCTTTATTTAAAAGAATATCCCTGGAAAAAAGTATTCCGTCTAATACTCCGAACTTAAGAAACTGATTAGCGCTACTGCTAAACTACCTTCAAAAAGATGTGAAAACCAATTAGCAAAGCAAGCTCTGTGAGTCAAACCTAGGGAAAATAATTTAAATTAAATGTATTTAATAGCCTGATTTGAACAAAAAATTATGTATCGCAACCCTACTTATAATGCCAATGGTTTCTAATTCTAATATCGTTTATTAGTATTGGTATTCTAAAAGAATCATTTATATGTAAGAGGAAGTGTTTGAGCCCTGTAGTTAAATCTGTTGAGTCAAACTCAACCAAATATGGTATAAATACTTTTTAGACCATGGGGTTTTGATTTTTCTAAACATAGTCTAGATTTTCGCCACCAAAGAAAAAAAATGGCCTGTAAGCTCCATTTTCGGAGTGAATTAGGCATAGTTAGATTTTGACAATAATCTTTCTTTTAGCATCACTTAGAGATGCGATTCAAAAACTGCATTCTCTGCTGCAGAAAGCAGATTTCAATTGCCTGCCGTTCAGTTCTAAAGTGACTAAATTATCCACATTTTCCTTGGTATACAAAGGTTTTATGTGAGCCCGCAACCAAAAGTCATGGGGTTGAGTTCAGGCTAACGGACTGACCACTTGGTAGGTAACGCTCGCCTAATTGTTCAGTCTTCTATGGGACTTGCTGTCCGCGCTATCCAATGTTAGAGGGTGTTCCATCTTGTATAAAAACGGTAGGATTCGAGACATCCACACTGTTGAAGTTGTGGAATAACAAAATTGAGCAGCATTGTTCAATATCTATGAGCATAGACGGAACAAGTCACTTGACCGATTAATCTGTTTTCATCGAAGCAGCAGTGAGGGTCGATGATGAATGTGACGTGGCAACGGTCCGGGATCAATTCCGAAGGAAAGATCCAAGGACAACGCCTTGTAATTTTGAACCACGGTCAGATGAGAAAACACCTGAGTTGGCACCCCACTCTCCACAAAGTTCCATACCACACCAACGTGAGGACATTTGAGGCCACGACAGATTTAACGTTCATCAACTCCCGTGTACACGACGGTCTTTGGCTTGACTCGCAACCTTCCGGTTGCTATTCCAACTGGCCAACCCCCCCCCCCCATGGGAACTAGGAACTTGTGCATCTTAAACAAATGTTGAGTGGCTGATCTTGTATGGCAGGGGTCGTCAAACTTTGACCGTCAACCCCTTCAAGAGTTTCTTGACTTTTATCGACCCCCTCTATTTTACTATTACTTAATTATAATAGGACAAGCAAAAAAGACGCTTATGTGAGTTTTTAGATAGTTTATTTTATAGTTACAGTGTTTATTGTATGTATAATATAGTACTATATATTATATTGCCTTATAACATCAGAGGGATACGTTTTTGTTTGTGACGTCCTTAACATTACATATTTGATATGAGGGATAAATCTATATAAATAAGAATGGAGTGTTTGTACATTGAATATTTTCGACCCATTTCAAGTTTTCTATCCGTTTTGGGCCCTTCTGATGCAAAATCCTTCTCTTGCGCGTTTGGTGTCTGTCCATCTGTCTGTATGTGTGTGACCGCACTACGTCTAAACGGTTGAATATATTTCATGAAACTTTGCATACTGTGAGTACTTACATGCATTTAGTGACTGAACTTGGTTGCGTTAGTCTGTCTGCCCGTCTTCCCGTTCTATGTATGATTTTGTGTTTGTGCAAATATCACATAAAATTTATTTAACATATTTTAATGCATATTATTTCATACACCATATTTTAGTTTAGTGAATACATTATTTGAAATTTCTTTGCTTACATATTTAGGCAAGTTTCATGTTAAAACATCTGAGTAACTACTTAAAAATCAACCATAATTTGGTAGTTTTGGAGTAGCTTGAAGGTATATTGAGCATTGCAGTAACTTGGATTGTTTTACCAATCTGCTGAAAAATCAATTATTAGTCCCAAAACTATTTTTACGGAATTTAAATTCTAATACTATTTAATTTGAGCCATATTTTTTCTTTACTAAATATAAAAAATTCTGAATATTTGGGACAGACGATAGAGTAAAACATTAAATAAAATGTACAGAATAAGACCTTTTAAAATAGGATTGGTAGCTAATACGACAACCTTGGTATTTTTTTATCGTTTGCCTTTTGAAATTTGTTCCAACCGTTGTTCCGTTATATTCCAACAATCTATTTTATAGTGAAAAAACATACATTTATTACTTTTCGTTCGAAGGTTATTTTTAAATCAATCTGTTTAAGATGTTTACGTTCAATAACTAATTAAGGTAAGTGGTTTAATTAATTTTAAAAACATTTTTATTCATTGTATGATAATTTTTGGACACGCTTTTGTTTTTAAATGACATACAAGGCATTTATATGCATTACTCTGAACTATTCTATGCATTCTAGGTTCCATTTGCACCCTCTAGAGACTTTCTTACTAAAAATTTAAATTCTACAAAAATGTAAAATGTTAAATATGAGATTTACATTTATGAATTGGATTGGATGTTGGGGTTTTATGGCGCAAGGTCCAAACACGGACAAGCTGCGATAAGCGCACGATAAAACAATAAAAATTATTATATTTGTGAAATTGTTATTTAACAATTGTGTACCTTTATTAGACTGGGTAGTTGTTACATGTGATGAATAGGAATTACAATTTATTAGCGAAAGCAGAAGTTAATTACCAATTCAACCCGAGTAACGCTGGGTAATTCTGCTAGTAATATATAAAATTTAATTTAGATAACAAAGTAATAACAATGCAATATTTGTTATTTATATGAAAATCAGACAGTATACTATTTACTAATGTTATCAATGTGAAATGTGTGCTTTGCGACTCTTGCCAAGATTTGCAATGTTGGGTACAAAATTAGTGTATAAGTTTTAAGTCGCCACGGAATTCTATATCTAGCTTATTTATTTGGTTTGTTAAAATGGAATTAACATGACAAACCAGCTTCAACCATGCACACGAGCTTGGAAATGCAAGTAAAAAGGGGAGTACCACTTCAGAAAGTTTTGGATATTTTTCTACATTTATATTCGTCCAAAAGTAACGTAAAGTCTTATTTTTAAAAAGCGTTAGCTTCAAGATCAACTAATAATTCAATAAGTTCATCTTGTAAGTTATATTCGATATTTTTAATATCTGCAGAAAATGGCGTGATAACTCAATCTGGAGCGTGCATGTTTTCAAAATCTGCAAAGCACAATTTAAAATGATCGCTCACATTTTGAAGATGTTTTGTTTATATTTCTAATCTTCATCTTTTACTTCCAATTGCCGTAGATTCGAAAAGTATTGAAAATCTTTTTATAACAGTGATGATTTAAATAAGGCAAATTTAGTTTAGAAGCTTAAAAGAATAGTCCGAGCTTGAATAATTGTGATATCTTTACCTTGTTGACGTGTCTACGTCATTAAATTTTGAAAATAAGTCGTCAAGTAAAAAATATGATACTTATTTCTCTTCACAGTTCATCACTCAAAAACAAATTAACATATGTAAGGAACTCTAGGGTTGAGTCGAACAACTCAACAAATCTTTGTAGATTTGCACCTCTAAACAACGATCTTAATTCAGTATGCAAGAGTAATTGGTTTGATATTCATCATTTTTCACTAAGTTTGGCAAACAATCGCGATTTAAGAGAATGAGGTCTAATTTGATTAATAGATTTAATACACACTTAGAGTATCATGCAGTTCGTCACAGAGTTTTTGCCGCCAAATGGTTTCGATGCAAAAGTGTGGATAGTACGTATACTTAGAACTTTTTCTTTCAGAAAGGCAGCGAAACCTCGATAACAGCCCACCATTGCAGGCGCCTCATCTGTGACTACTGCTGTTATATTAGTGAATGGAATATCATACTTATTTAAATATTCCTCCAATCGCTGAAACATTGTCAACCCCGTTCCATCACTTTCAAGATATTTTGCAAATAAAAATTCGTCAATAATTTGATTGGTTTTACTATATCTTACATAAGCCATAAGAATAGAACTATCGAATGTAGATTCATCAAGTTGGATGGAAAACTTACTATTTTTGAGTTCTGATACTACAGTTTTTTCTACATCTTCAGCCATTTCATCAATACGTCTTTTCACGGTATTCGCATTCAATGGTAAGCATTTTAAAACAGCCAGAATCTTTTTTCATTATGGTTTCAATTATTTTGATTGGGATATAACGATGTCCTCTAAAATTGTACATGGTTTTCCTTTTTCTGCTATATTAAAAGAAATTGTAGATGGCTGTTAATCTTTGTTATTGTCAGCTTCGGCAGGTGCTTTCGTAAATGATTTTATAGTTGGTCAATGTGTGTACAGTAGAGTCTCGTTTAACCAACCTTCGCTCATCCGTCTTATCCGACGCCTCCAAAAAAAACTCGTATAAATCGGCGACGAGATAAGTGTGCCGCTTGTTTGCGAGCGTGAGACATTTTAACACAACTCTTGTCAATAGCGATGGCAACGAAATTGAGGATCAATCATCAACTGTTGAGCCTCTCAGAATCTCGCATAACGATGGAGTTAAGGCTCTAGAAACCGCCATGAAATACGTTGAGCAACAAGAAGCTATGGGGATCGACTTAATGATGCTGGAAAGATGGCGAGACTTGGTTGCGAAGAAACGGCAATCGTCAGGAAAGCAGACTAGGATCACAATTTTTTTAAATCATCACAGGACTGAACTTTTTATGGATTTAACTTCCGACAATGCTGTTACTGTTAAGCTCATTTTATGCAATTCTACACTGCTGGCCACCGTAAATGCAACACCCTGAAGGAAGCATGCAAATAATATGAAATTTACAACATGCATTAGCGGAGGTGAGATATGCAAATGATTAGAATTTCAGCGCAGACGCACATCACGCGCGCCTGTGGCGCCACTTCAAAGCGCTATTTAAGGCTTGGAGATTTCAACGATTTCAAGAACGGCAATTGTGTTTTTCTTGTGTTTTTTTTTCAAAAAAACGATCAATTATGCCACGTAGAAAACAGCGATCATCTTTTGATCAAGTATCCGAGTTCGACAGAGGAAGGATAGTGGCCTACTGAGATTGTGGATTATCTTTCAGGGAAATCGGTAGTCGTGTTGGACGAAACCAAACAACTGTAATGCGGATATGTGATCGTTGGATGCAGGAGGGTACGACGGACCGACGTGTTCGATCGCATCCACCTCAGTGCACCACTTCACGTGATGACAGGCATATGGCAGTGACGGATCGCTCAGCCACATCACGAACCATAGCACAGCACATTCAGTCTGTACCGCATCATCCAGTGTCTGCGCGTACCATTCGACGCCGTTTACAGCAGAGTGGTCTGTCCGCAAGACGTCCATTGCTTCGTCTACCCTTGACGCAGAACCACAGACGTTTCCGCCGCCAATGGTGCGATGAAGGAAGGATGTGGACGGCAGAATGGAATGAAATTGTCTTTACTGACGAGTCACGCTTCTGTCTGCAACACCACGATGGTCGGATTCGAGTCTGGAGACACCGTGGAGAGAGGATGCTGAACAGCTGCGTTATGCACCGCCACACTGGTCCTGCACCGGGTATTATGGTATGGGGCGGTATTGGATATCACTCTCGCACTCATCTAGTACGCATTGCCGGTACTTTAAACAGCCAGCGCTACATCTTCGAGGTGTTGGAGCCAGTTGTCCTTCCTTACCTTCAGGGCTTGCCCACAGCCATATTTCAACAGGATAATGCGCGACCACACGTGGCACGCATTGTCCAAGGGTTCTTCGTCAATCGCCAGATTGAATTGCTTCCCTGGCCAGCTCGCTCTCCGGATCTTTCGCCGATAGAAAACATGTGGTCCATGGTTGCTCAACGATTGACCCAGAATACATCCCCAGCTGCCACACCAGATCAACTTTGGCAACGTGTGGAAGCTGCTTGGTCTGCTGTACCCCAAGAACACATCCAAAGTCTCTTTGAATCAATGCCGAGGCGTGTGGCAGCGGTGATCTCCAACAATGGCGGCTACTCTGGCTACTGATTTTGGCAGGAACCACACTTCACAGAAGTCTATAAATTTAATCATTTGATACTTGGTCAACATGTTATCTACAAAATAAATTTTGTTGTGATATCTCTTGTCTTTCTTGGTGTTGCAATTTGGGTGACCAGCAGTGTATTATTATTTTATGTTGATTTGTTATAAAACATGGTATTTAGGAGCTTAATTTGTAAAATTATAACGTAGTTTGTCGTTTATTAGGTTTTTCTTTATTCCTCCCTGTTATCCGACATTTACGCATATTCGACTTTCTGCAGGCCCGTTTATGTCGGATAAGCGAGACTACTGTGTTTCTCTTTCAGTTCTTTAAACAAGTCAAGATCTTTATCTTTTTTATCGGGATGGAGTCTGAAGATGATCTTTCATTTTTGCTGGTTTCATTGCATCGTTACTAAGAGTTTTTCACTAAGACACGTAGGCTTCGTTTCGTTTGTTAATGCAGAAATAAATCCACAATATTCTAACGAATATTTGCATTTCATTTTTGAATCTGAAACTGCCATTGTGGTTACTGGAGTTGTAACAAAATAATTAAAATTGAAGTCAGTAAACAAAAGTAATAAGTCTAAATAATATACCTACTCGCGTATTTCTTTAGGATGTACAAACTATCAGCCCTCCTCAATTCTTCAACATAGAGAAGTTTAATTCGTGAATGACTAATGATTGAATTATGATATGAAGATGAATTTTAGAACATTAACGCTCACTTGTATATTGATGCGCAAACATGAGACTGGGATCGAATACGTGTGTAAGTATGTGTACGGCCTTACAGGGGCCACCGACATCCGTTTATTGGAAATACATGATTGGACTACGATACTATTTTCATGACCTTGCATCATTTTGCAGGTCCTATTCATGTCATTGTTCCCACGATTCACTCTTAATTGCGTTGTCATTCAGGATGGAGGTAATCCAAGTTAACCGAATTAAATATTACCTGTACAGTGAGGTCTTATATTTTTCTATCAACCCCTGACAACGTTATATCAACCACTGTTGTATGGAATAAACGTAAGCGATTTACGCATGATTTTTCACACCGGTATATCCAATTGTCTGGATACTGCCCGAACACTGCTGGACCTGTGTATAGGATCCACTCCGTCAATTGCAACTATCAAATTATTGATTCGTAATAGGTTTGTGTCTTCGTAGGACTTTATGACAAGTACTACAAATAACATTTGTAAAGCTCCGTAATTTTCAAAACTCAAAATCTTTTTCGACAATTTGTGATACTCATTGGACTTTTTAAATCAGCGATTTTCAGAGTAAAGAAACAAACCAGCCGCCGCGATTTTACTTATGCCCAAATGTTCTCGCATGATACATATCGGGGTCATCTTAAAATGTATAATAGCTTTCGGGACGTTTATAATCTAATTGCGTTGACCAACTATCATATATTAATTCGGAATTTGTATTGAAATACTGGAATTGTAGTATTCGAAAAACAAGCCATTTGACGTCATGCTCAGAATATGTACAAGAAACACGTATCGCCGTAGAAACGCTACCGCCACCTATATTTAGCTTGATAGAAAATGCCTCTCATAAGCCCTTTAACCTCCGATACTTCCGAAGTACTACAGAAGCAATTCCGCCTTTTAGTAGTAAGTTTTAACAACAAAGCACTAGTGTAAACGTAGTCCTATTTGACACACTCGACTATGCCTTTCTCACATCCGCAAAACTATGACGTCAACTTATTGAAATTTTCATACCGTACCTGTTTTTCCAGTGAGAGTCTGCAACCCCCTTACATATTCGTAACACCATTTTTTCTTCTAGTGACGAAATTCTGAATTATTTTAATTTATTAGAAATCAAAACCCCATAATCTAAGTAGTATTTTTACTAAATTTGGTTAAGTTTGGTCCAACAGATTTTTGATTATCGCGCTCTAAGCTCCTCCTTAATTATGGCCACCCTGTATATTGCTGTTGGACTTGTTTCTGGCAATAAAGCTTTTTGAGCTGCTTTAATTGAACGCCTCTTCTATCTGTGTGAGTCTATCTGTTTCAAAAAATATGTAGTCCGCAGAAGCTTTTTTTTAAGTGGTCCTCCTGAAAGGTTGAAGTCCCTTAACCTGAGTCGCCAGAGCTAGACTAAAGATAATACACTAGACATTTAGGAGAGAGAAATGAATTATTCTGAAATCTTAAAAAAATGGAAATTTTTAAAGATTTCAGATATAATATACATAAAAATATACATAAAAATTTTACATATATTATTGTCCATATAAAAACAATTTTGATCCACAAAATGTGAAAGCTTGCATGATGAAATGTTATTTGAAGGAAAAATATTTTATTAGTAATGAAGAATTTTTTTTGTAACAATTTTGGGAAGGAAAAAAATTATGTATGTATTTGCACTTTATATACCTTTTATCTTGGGAACGAGATACAGTTTAAAGATTGTTTAAATCATAATTTCAATTTTTATCCAGAGGCTTGAAAAGCACCATTTCTATCACTTAATATCTCTAGAATCTAATTTTAAAAGTTTATTTTATAAGTTGTATTTGTTTTATTTACAGTTTGTATAGTCATACATGTAGATATGCTTGAATACGCATAGAAAAGAAATATATTTTATTTCAAAGCAGAAACAATTTAAGTAGATATATATATATAGCAATTCCGATAAGTATTTATATATGTATATAGTATGTTCATTAAATATCACAACTCCAAAAGATATACAGTGATATAAAATGTATTCATACACACTCTGCATATAGTATTTATTCCTCTTTAGTTTTTAAAATTGATTACAAAATCTGCTTTAATTTATTACACACCCATACATTTATACGATACTATTTTATAAAAGTGATATAATTCTTTTAATTTGATGCATAATGATTAAAATACTTCAAATTATTATTCTTCAACCTTACGTACACACGAATAGTGTTTTCTAACAATGTACACACAAGACAAAATATACTTATATTTGTAGATTTTCATAAACAATATTTTATGTTCTTAATACACAAATATACAAGCTAGTCAAAAAATTTCCTTAATTTAGCGACTATGTGAAACAATTTTTGAACAATTGCAATGAAATTTGAGCTTTAGGCGTTACAAGTGAAAGTAATCTACCATTCGCTATAATGGTTTGAGCTCACTGTAAATTCTTTGATGTCTTTATGTCTTTTTTGCTCTAGAAAGTGTTTGTATCGCTTTCTTGGTTATCCCACATGCTGACACAATGTTATTAAAAATAAACTGGCCTGGTCATTATAAATTACCGAAATTCTTCAGCAAAACAGTAACAATGAAATTTAGATTTTGGTTTCACCCCTGTATATGTTTAAAACGCATGTCTTTTAACATCTAAATCTCTGGTATCTCAAATCTTCAACAATTGTGATCTCGATAACCTTGTACGTGGAAGGTATTTTATGACAACCTTGTATTTTTGTATGTGTATATCTATATAGACATTTAAATAAATAATACACCTACTTTACACTATAGTACTACATTTGGCGAACAAAAGCCTGAGGCTGAAACAGGTAGCATTTATAATTGTTCTTTTTTTGCCAATATTATTTCATATCAGTGCCGTGCAGTCAGGGACAGGGGCTGGAATAAAAAAAGGAACCCTGGAACCCCTTCGAGAGGGGATTTTAAAATTATTTTGTATGTTCTCTTCGCACATGCAATAAACCTGCTTGTACTCATAAAACACTGGAATTTCCAATCATATTTCGAATAAACTCAACTTTTTATAAGAAAAATTATAGTTAGCAACCGCCTATAAAAAACATGTCAGGATTTTAGGGTCAGTGTTTACGGTAAAAAAATTCCAGTTTGAGCTGTCTTGTAAGGGCCATGAGCAAAGAAATTATGTTCTGTTATTTAATTATTTAAACAAATATGATTATATTTTGTAAATAGTAATCAGTGACGGACTGATTCGGTTGATTAGTCCGGGAAAACGTAGCCATCTACCGGCCTTGTTAAAAATAAATCTAATTTTAAACAATTTTTATGCCTCAAACTTTAAATATAAATTACTTTAGCAACATTGATAAAAAGGTAGGCAAGCGTAAAGGTAGGTATTAACGTCGCACTGGAGCAGCATAACAGGCTATTTTATAAAAAGAAAATACCTCTTAGATCGTCACCCCGTAGAGAAGATTTTCACATTTGTAATAGTCAGACTTATTGATTCAAAATCAACAAGACATTATAAAGTTGATCCAACTTATATTTTAAGACTAGATTTATGAAACGAGAAAGACTTCTAAGGAACTAGATCATGGTATATACTTTTGAACCAAAGAAGACGTGACATAGCTTTATCCTTCTGTATCAATAGGGTAAGGATTTCTCACCCACTACGATCTTTATCTAGACCGGGCTTCTAGCTTCGGTTGACCGCTTAGTTCAACTAAGTAATGCCTTACTTTCAAGTACAACAGAAGACTAATGCTATAGTTTTTTTATATACAGGGTAGATTTCATTGTTTATCCGTAACAGTTTTAATATAAAAAACATTTAAAATACTTATGAAATAAACTTTTCTTGTCTGATGATTGTTTTTATAGAAAGCCCTGCCGGCTTCCTAGAACCAGCAGCCTCTTGGGAATTTCCCGGTGAACCTGTTCGTCACTGATGGTAACTGTTTTTTGTAAAATTTCATGATCAAGACATTCTTGTAAAAGGGAACTCCTGAACAAAGAGAAAAAGGGCAGACTTGAAGCACTCTCTGCGGTCATATGCATGCAGAATGAATGTTTCGATTCGAATCTTTCCAACAGTGGCAGCCATAATATATTTTACATGTTTTATAGGTTTTATTACAAATGTTAATGTGGCACGTAGATTTATGCTAAGCACATTCACAACCTTGTATCACATACCCTGTCAACAGTTTCTAGGTGAAGGATGCTGGTGTTCATGCGATTTTCGCCCGTGATCGCATTGCCTATTTTTCGTTTAACTACCAAAATTTCCTTACGAATATTTGAGTTGAACCAACCGTATAAAATGGGATTGGTGGTAGTCGATGTCATAGCAATCATGTGGCATATAACAAACCCAAGATAAAGATTTTCTGGTGCCATGATTTCTGGATAAAAGTCGGCGATCAAATTGAAAATATTCCATGGTAACCAGGTGATTCCGAAGACGGTTGAAATCATCAGGAGTATGCAAGTGGCTCGCCTGTTGCGATGTCTTTCCTTCTGAACGCGCTCGTCGCTGGTTCGGCTAGAAGTTTTATTGTGACGGCTGAGAGCGCAATTCAAATGGGCTTCGATTCTCATGTGGGTCGTGGTCAAAACAAAAGCAGGTATGAGAAACTGCGCCAAGACGATTACGACGGTATATACGCATTTAGCTTTATCCCAAGGCCATTCTTCAATGCATTTTTCATAAATATACAATCGGGGCAATCCTACGCTCTTAATTGTTTGAGCGTAAGGAACAGGGCTCGAAAGAATGAATGAAATGAGCCACACTGCAAAGATGGTGACAATCACTTCTTTCTTCTGCCTTTGTCTTCCTGTAGGGAAGGCATTCAAGACATGGTTGTATCTGTCAATGGCGATTGCACTTACTGTTGCTGACGACAAGAAAACCGTTGAACCTTGTACAAAGGGCACAAGCTTGCACAGAGTGAGACCTAAAATCCACCTTCTCCTGATAAGAGCCACTAACGAGAACGGCATGCAAAAGGCACACAGTATCAAATCAGAAACACTTAGATTTATGACGAAAGGGTACCTTGTGTTACAGACTCTTGTTTTTCTGACTATTATTCCGGATATTATAAAATTGCTGATAATGCCACTGATAATTAGAGCAGAGTATATGCAGATTATAATTGTTTCTGTCATTTTGTCAAATACCCGATCACTGGAAATGTGACGCTCTACTTCTTTAACTGCATCGTCAAAACTGAAATTGAAAATGGGCAAGAAAGAAATGTTTTTAGCTTCAGGAAGTATCAGCTCTCCTCTAAACGGGGTGGAGGACATCTCTTCTGAAAACGACGAACTGCTCAGCAGTAGACTCAACCTAAAATGGATATTAAAATATAAGTTAACAAAATATAGAGCTAGCGTGATTTAAAATATATTTAAAAAATAAAGTAATGCAAACAATAGCAATACAGAGATAATTTTATTGTTAGTTATTTCACATTCCGTCATTACCAATTTTAAGCTTCTGTATGTGACTGCATTAACTTTATCTGAATGCAGTGAGTGTAAACACAGTATTAATGCACCGATAGAAATACCAGAAAGATCTATTTATCGAAAACTAAAGATCATAATAATTTCACAAAAATTAATTAGAAATCTGTTATGAAATGCAATTTGTTTCAAATTTACATCAAAATAAAGAAAATATATACATAAATATATCAGATGTATGCTGTATTTTCCCCTTTTAATCGTAATTTCAACCTTAAACTAATTAATACAGTTTAGTATAACTAATAGCTTCATATAAGTAGTTACAATATGCTGTTCAAAACTTCTTGTCTAAATCACTAATAAAAATGAAAGTGGTACTATGAGAGAGATAAGGCTTATTTTCCTTATAATAAGACTTATATAATTTCTCTCTCGTAGGGAAAGAAACTATCTCTGATAAAAATCCATGTAGTGTTTGAGAAAATAGATTTTTCTGAGTGTTTGATACAGGAATAATCCAACATCCTCTATGTGTAAGATTCTTGAATATTGTTCTTAACTCATTTATAAAATTGCTTCCAAATATTTACACCCAAAATGTTAACTTGATTTTGTGTAAACATATTTTAGCATAATATATACAATACCAGGAAAATGCCTAACCTTAAAGGAATGTTCAAAAGGGAACGAAACTTATAAAGCACAAAGTTAAGAAAAAGTTATTTTTATTAAGAAGTTTGCTATCAATCTAATGGTAACTAAGAATGATTTGGCTTGACTCAAAAGATTGTGGGACTGCCATATAGGGTGATATATTCGACAGCATGACGTGACCATTGAGTCTGAAAAACTACAATTGTTCAACAAATTACGTGGGAAGGATAATACACTGCTGGCCACCCAAATTGCAACACCAAGAAAGACAAGAGATATCACAACAAAATTTATTTTGTAGATAACATGTTGACCAAGTATCAAATGATTAAATTTATAGACTTCTGTGAAGTGTGGTTCCTGCCAAAATCAGTAGCCAGAGTAGCCGCCATTGTTGGAGATCACCGCTGCCACACGCCTCGGCATTGATTCAAAGAGACTTTGGATGTGTTCTTGGGGTACAGCAGACCAAGCAGCTTCCACACGTTGCCAAAGTTGATCTGGTGTGGCAGCTGGGGATGTATTCTGGGTCAATCGTTGAGCAACCATGGACCACATGTTTTCTATCGGCGAAAGATCCGGAGAGCGAGCTGGCCAGGGAAGCAATTCAATCTGGCGATTGACGAAGAACCCTTGGACAATGCGTGCCACGTGTGGTAGCGCATTATCCTGTTGAAATATGGCTGTGGGCAAGCCCTGAAGGTAAGGAAGGACAACTGGCTCCAACACCTCGGAGATGTAGCGCTGGCTGTTTAAAGTACCGGCAATGCGTACTAGAGGAGTGCGAGAGTGATATCCAATACCGCCCCATACCATAATACCCGGTGCAGGACCAGTGTGGCGGTGCATAACGCAGCTGTTCAGCATCCTCTCTCCACGGTGTCTCCAGACTCGAATCCGACCATCGTGGTGTTGCAGACAGAAGCGTGACTCGTCAGTAAAGACAATTTCATTCCATTCTGCCGTCCACATCCTTCTTTCATCGCACCATTGGCGGCGGAAACGTCTGTGGTTCTGCGTCAAGGGTAGACGAAGCAATGGACGTCTTGCGGACAGACCACTCTGCTGTAAACGGCGTCGAATGGTACGCGCAGACACTGGATGATGCGGGACAGACTGAATGTGCTGTGCTATGGTTCGTGATGTGGCTGAGCGATCCGTCACTGCCATACGCATAATATGCCTGTCATCACGTGAAGTGGTGCACTGAGGTGGATGCGATCGAACACGTCGGTCCGTCGTACCCTCCTGCATCCAACGATCACATATCCGCATTACAGTTGTTTGGTTTCGTCCAACACGACTACCGATTTCCCTGAAAGATAATCCACAATCTTGGTAGGCCACTATCCTTCCTCTGTCGAACTCGGATACTTGATCAAAAGATGATCGCTGTTTTCTACGAGGCATAATTGATCGTTTTTTTGAAAAAACCACAAGAAAAACACAATTGCCGTACTTGTAATCGTCGAAATCTCCAAGCCTTAAATAGCGCTTTGAAGTGGTGCCACAGGCACGCGTGATGTGCGTCTGCGCTGAAATTCTAATCATTTGCATATCTCACCTCCGCTAATGCATGTTGTAAATTTCATATTATTTGCATGCTTCCTTCAGGGTGTTGCATTTACGGTGGCCAGCAGTGTATTAGAGAATATAAGTATATTAATCCAGACATATGTCCAGAATTTATGTAGGCACAGAAGATATCTTTAATATTGACTATATCATTACGAAAATCAAGCTTTCAATATCACTTAGTTGTGGATACATGACGTCATTTGGCAACGATCCATTGTATTGTAGAAATAGGATCATTTCAAGTGTTGATGTAGAGATTTTTTGAAAGACGCAATATCTATAGTTCATACCATTAAAACTATGTGGTGATTCATATTTCTTTATACAAGATCAAAAGGGACTCGGTCATTCCTATACAGAGCCGCAAAAAATTCCTTCTAAATAATGAAGTGAATAAGAAAATAATGTTTGGAATGACTGAAAAAATAGACGTAGTGTTTTACAAATATTAGCACAAATGGCAATATTTGAGTATGGTTACTACACACACTTACCCTTATTAGCAGGAACGTTAAATTCTTTCGTGAATACCGAAACCTTACACTTATTTGACAATAATTCGACCAAATTTTTGACGAGTAAATATTTTGGACAACTTTTCTCGGATGAAAAGCATATATTTTAATTTTTCACATTCAAACTAGTAAACTATTTCTCTGTCGTAAACATACTTTCATCTGAAATCTACCTCTTTCGAAAACTTATTCCATTGAAATAAAAGTAATTAATTCTGAAAAATTCACATATAAGACAAAAGCACTAAAAATTATTTTTTTGAAAGGCAAACAGATGTACTCGTTGACTACATATCCCTATTTAAAAACGTGACTTATTAACTAATTCTGTAGATGAGTTCAGGAAGGGCCAATATAAACTTTTTGAACTTAAAAATTAATTTCAACCCTCGAATGTTGCCTTTTTAACTGATATATATTCAAAGTCGCTTCATTCTATGTACCAAAACAAAAATAAAAACAAAATCAGTAGCAAATGTCAATATAAAATCCGTATAATTGTTATTCTTACGGCTTATTACTCAGACAAGTCATTTTCGGCATTGACAATTCTTGAGTTCCCACACAATTTTTAATCTACTGCATTATTTATTACATTTTCGACAGGAATAGACGTGTTGACATTAAAGTACATCCCTATTAGAGTAAACTTATTCGAGAACAAAGTTTTCAATTCTGAATTATTTGAATATTGCTAAAATCCTTACCCTGTCTTGCATCTCGCTCCCTCGGTCTTAATCCCTCTTTCATCAGTCTAGTTTTACCCAAGCAGTCACTTGCAAGTCAAATGACCATAATTTCCCCAAAACAGTTTATAAAGTTCATCAAGTTTTTATCATTATGACATCTGATTATGCCATAGTGCTCAAGGTGAAAGAAACACAAAAGAAAATATCTGTTGAGCCAAATATAAAAGGTCTAGAGGGATTTAATAGGACTTAGCCAATGAACACTCCCACTATGAATGCCTCCCGTCTGGCGTCGATCTTTTATATGGAAGAAAAAGGTTCCATCGAGACACAAATAAGTCGCCGCTCTGATATGCTCCCCAAGAAACAATGAAATGAAACCTTCACAAAAAATGGGGACTGTTATGAAAATACAGGATTTGTTATTTTTAAGATCTTGCTCATCGATTGTATTAGAAGTGTGTGGGAGGGGGAAAGTTCCTCTCGTTTCTGTTTGTGTACTAAAACTAACTTTTGTGAGAGTTCTAAAAATGGTTAAACGAAAGTCAACGTATAAAGGTTTGCTGAAAAACGGATTAGGTGTAACATTTTCTATAATCTTGACACGCTGTACACTTCGAAAAGGGGTGATTGATACAGCGTGAGATGCATACCAAGAAAGTAGTATGATCGTTTTCTATGACCTAGGATTACGTATTTGTACCTAGGCACTAGTACCAAGAAATAAATATATGTACGTATAAGTGGGTATGGGTATAGGCTTTCGTATATACCTTCATACACGTTATACTATCTATAAAGTAGAGCTACATCCACACACACCTGTGGCGTAGGTCCATGTAAGCCTAGAAGCCCGCATCACCTGGTAAAAGATTAAAATTCAATGAGATTGAATCGATGAAATAAATCTGAAGCAAAATGACGATTTTTTAAAACATAAATCTGAGTGGGACGTCAGTTTCGAAATTTAACGTCCTTAATTTTCAACGCAAGAAGTCAAACAGACAATATGGACGCCCAATCAGTTCAGCTTCTAATGGTTTCTTACTATGATTGGTTAATGGTGTTTGCACGCGCAATTTCACATCGTTGTGAAAGACTGCCTGAAGCTTTAAAATAGCGTTTGGATACAGAATTGTCAAGATTGTGTCTTTTGGGATGCTTTTTAATCCTCCAAGTGGTTTCGATGAGATATCTCGTCCATCCATATTTGACCAATTTTGCTAATGACGAGATATCTCGTCATCAAGATATTGCCGATTTTTTTATGTGATGAGTTGATAAAGATCTGGTCAGTTTTCTTCTAGTGACGAGATATCTCGTCCATCCAGATCTGGTCAGTTTTGCTAATGACGAGATACCTCATCGAGAAAACCACCAGGAGGGTTAACTTAGAGATAAAAATAGCATCCATTGTATTGTTTTTGGAGAAACGAAATAGTAGAAAACCACTGTAGGTCCTTAAACCCACAGCCTAATAATATGATTAACTTCAAAGATCGAATTGATTTGTATCGTGAAATCCATTTTATGCAAGTTAGCTTCACACAAGAACATAGCTATTTTAAAATTTCGAAAATCATTAACAACACGGAGTCATGTATAGGAAGTTCAAGGATATCATTATGCTAACATGTAAGGCATAGCCTTGAACTAAACGTAATTCAAATTGGAATTCATTTTGTATGTTATTACTTTAAAACGAGATTGCTGACTAACATCTTTCGTGTGAAAGATTCAGTTGGAGTGCAGATTTTGAGGCAACTTATCTTCATGAGATTATTTTCATTGAAATAGGCTTTACTCTTTTCCTGGACAAATTTTCGAAACTGATGATTTGATTTGTGTAAAATCTAGACAGCATTTCAATGGAGGAATAAGTTTAGATTTTCTACAGCCTAATAGGATGTGAAATATTTAATTGGAATCGCACGAGTAAAAAGCAGATATCCATTACCTGAAACTCTAAAATAAGCCAGTCAGCTCTCATGCTCATCATTTAAAATGCTTATGCACCTCACGTATAAAACAACTTATTCGCACTCTGCATTTGATCCCAAGAAACTTACAATCCTATTATAAATACTTTTCTAGTTACTGTTACTAAAGTCTGTTATTGAAGAAAATTTACACTCCTTTATCAAAACTGACAGTTCCACAATTAAATGGATGCGCTAAAATATTTCCCAGATACCCTTGCAAGAAAAGCTTGAGAAACTAACAAAATCGTAGTAAGATTTGAGAAAAGGGAATTAGCTACCAGCATTGAGTATGTGGTTCATCAATAAATATCCCTTTAAAACCATTTCAAATTCTTTCCTCCTCCAACTCCCCCGCCTTTTTCTATGATTTAAAACTTATATCCTAAGTCTTTTAAACTATGATATACGTATAAGACTATACAAACAAGTTTACAAAGTGTCAAATGCTTTCTAAATTTAATGCAGCGGTTTCTAAGTAGTCTAATGCCTTCTAAGTAAAGGGATCCCATTTCCCACTAACTGAATCTAATCTCTTATACATTGCAGACTTTCATGGAAATACTTATCTTTCATGATCTATTTATTTACTCAGTGACACTATAGATGGCGAATCCAATTTCAGTACCACTAACGAATAGGAAATAAAAAGGCACAGATAGCACATTTACAAAAATAAAATCATATTTCTTTGAGCAATGGTAATGGATTATGAAATAGATAAAAAAAATCAGAATAACTATTGTATAAATTATAAAATCTGTTAAAAGATTATTCTTCATATAATTGGTAACGACAAAAAGCAAATCTTATAATAAAATATTGGATTTTAAAGTGCGAATATTAGTATTAAATTGAATATTAGTATTAACTCGATTATTCAAAAGTTTGAAGAAAAAATTTGAACAAAGTATTTCTACGTTTTTCTAGTAATATTCTAAGACAGGTTTTAGTATAAGAGTTGAGCAATAGACATATTTTTTGAATAAACATAGCGCAGGAATTTATTTTGGTATGATTTTAATTTCATGAATATGATTTTTATAATATGCACTCATGTCTAAATTTATCTTTCCATACCCAGAAATAATTATGTTCCACGAAATATCCAATCGATGTAATCCATTTTTGCAGGGAATGTGTGAAAGACAAGCCTAATTAGCATTATCCAATCAAAAGTGATCAAACGGTTTTTGATATGCAAATCAAGGCGTTACGTCATTCGACGGTGAATCAAGCGCTTGGCGCAAAGTGAATATCTGAGTGAATTTCTGCAATACAGCGTTTGATTTCAGTGTGTAAGGACTCAAAACGGTTTTTTATGGCTCCGAAGTATCATTTGGAAGAATCTGTGAAGTGGCGAATTATCGGCTGTTTAGAAGCAGGGCAGACAATCATGGAAGCAGCGAGATGTATGAATATTTTAAGACAGTCTCTACGCTATGGAAACAATTTCAGAACTCTGGAACTGTTGTAAGGACGCCTGGACAAGGTCGTAAACGAATAACAACTGCTTCTCAAGATCGATATCTGGCAATAACTGCCCGTCGTAACAGGAAGTCTACTGCTCGGCAGTTAAATTCAGAGGTTGCAGCCGCCACTGGAATTGTTGTATCACGGCAAACTGTATATAGAAGGCTTAATGAAAATGATCCTTATAGCCAGAAAGCCAAGGGTATGTGTTTGTTTCACTGTCTTCACAACAAAAGAGGGATCGCTTTAATTGGTGCAAAGAACATCAGAACTGGAGTGAACACTAGTGGACCCATGTTCTTTTTATTGATGAGTCGAGGTTTAGTTTAACATCTGATTCTAAACGTGTTTACATCTGGAAGTAGTCAGGAACGCGAAATCTTCCTTCGAACATTATGGAACGTGACCGTTTCGGTAGTGCAGGTGTGATGGTATGGGGAGGAATAATGATCGATGGACGTACGCCACTACACATTTTCAACAGCGGATCTGTAACCGGCCAGAGATATCAGGATGAGGTCTTAGAACCTTATGTAAGACTTTTCAGAGGTGCTTATGGATCTAATTTTTTATTTATGGAAACTAATGCTAGTCCACATCGAGCAAACCTTGTTGGCGAATTCCTTGAAAGGGAAGCCATTGAGCGAATACCGTGGCCAGAAAAATCTCCTGATCTGAACCCGATAGAGAACTTATGGGACTACCTTGGAAAAGCAGTTACACGGAGACATCCTCCTCCTAGAGATATAAATGACCTGAAGACCGCATTGCTGGAGGAGTGGAACTTAATTCCAGAAACTGTGGTTAACAACATTATTGCCAGCATTAAAACACGTTGTGATATGTGTGTACACGTCAGGGGAGATCACATTCCATATTAAATTCATAAGCTTAATTTTTTTCTGAGTTATTCTTTTTTTTCTGAACTCTCCTTGTCACATATTATTGCCATTTTTATTGTTTCATGCTACAGTTTTATATCATATGCAGTGCCTTTAATTTTTTCCCTTTGTATTTATGTGTTATGATGTTATGTATCATTTCACACAAATTCATAAAATTATAGTTCACAGTTTCTGTGAAATCCGTGATTTTATGCATGTAAAGGTAATTTTGGACATGTTATTTGTTATTGTTATTTCAATTAACGTCACACTGGAGCAACACAACGGGCTATTGGTGACGGTCCGGGATCAATCCCAAAGGGAAAGATCCGAGGACAACACCACGTAATTTTGAACCACGGTCAGATGACGAGGCAACACCTGAGCTGGCACCCCACTCTCCAAATTTTGGACATGAGTGTATTTAGTTTTCCTAATATGAAGTCGGGTTTGTTCCCGGACCGTCACCAATAACCCGTTGTGTTGCTCCAGTGTGACGTTATTTAAAATACATACCTACCTACTTACATACCGGGCCGCGGTGGCCCGGTTGGAAGAGTAACGGACTAGCAACCGGGCCACCGGTTGCGTCCGTTACGTTAGGGTTGCGAGTTCGAATGCAACCAAAAGACCGTCGTATGCAAAGGGGCCTGGTGCACGTTAAATCTGTCGTGGGCTCAAATGTCCTCACGTTGGCATGGTGGGGAAGTTTGGAGAGTGGGGTGCCAGCTCAGGTGTTGCCTCGTCATCTGACCGTGCTTCAAAATTTCGTGGTGTTGTCCTCGGATCTTTCCCTTCGGGATTGATCCCGGACCGTCGTCAATAGCCCGTTGTGTTGCTCTAGTGCGACCTTAATTAATTACTATTACCACCTATCTACCTACCTAATATGAAACAAAGATTTTCATCAGCCACCAATGGTATTAATATGAACAGTAAATCCGAGATCCAACAAAACGTATGCCGAAATCAATAATGAAACTTTTACGGGGTAGGTAGGAATTATAATTAACGTCGCATTAGGGCGCAACACAACGGGCTATTGGCGACAGTCCGGGATCAATCCGGAAGGAAAACATCAGTCTTTTACGATTATAAACTCCCTATTAATCGAGTAGTGAAATTCAAATTTATTTTTGCTGCGAGAATAACCCGACTATACATTTTCGTAGAGCATTTCTGAATGTTTAGAAGGGCCGCGGTGGCCCGGTTGGAAGAGTAACGGACTTGCAACCGAAGGGTTGCGAGTTCGAATCCAGCCAAACACCGTCGTGTACAAAGGGGGCTGGTGCACGTTAAATCTGTCGTGGCCTCAAATGTCCTCACGTTGGCGTGGTGTGGAAGTTTGGAGAGTGGGGTGCCAGCTCAGGTGTTGCCTCGTCATCTGACCGTGGTTCAAAATTACGTGGTGCTGTCCTCGGATCTTTCCCTCTGGGATTGATCCCGGACCGTCACCAATAGCCCGTTGTGTTGCTCCAGTGTGACGTTAATTGAAAATACCAAAATACCAAATACCTTTCCCTTTGGGATTGATCCCGGACCGTCACCAATAGCCCGTTGTGTTGCTCCAGTGTGACGTTAATTGAAATACCCCCCCTGAATGTTTAGAAAAGCTTATTTCATCATGAACTATCAAATATGGTATTTGGTATTTTTTTAATTAACGCCACACTGGAGTAACACAACGGGCTATTGGTGACGGTCCGGGATCAATCCCAAAGGGAAAAATCCTAGGACAACACCACGTAATTTTGAACCACGGTCAGATGATGAGGCAACACCTGATCTGGCACCCACACTCTCCAAACTATCAAATATAAAACGATTCGTAAGTGAAACTTTTCTTCTTTCATACGTCAACGATTTTAAACATTTACCAAAATTAGTCTTCCGGAAACGCACCTAAACTCAACTTCATGATTCAGATCCTTCCATTTCCTCTTCATTGCGCGTCATCTGACCGTGTTTCAAAATTATGTGATATTGTTCTCGGATCTTTCCCTTTGGGATTGATCCCGGGCCGTCACCAATAGCTCGTTGTGTTGCTCCAGTGCGACGTCAATTAAAATACCTACCTCTTCCTTGAGTAACTGAGTGATTACCAAGGTAGGTCTTCACCTCGTCATCCGAATGTGTTTCAAAATTACGTGGTGTTGTCCTAGGATGTTTCTCTTCGGGATTGATCCCGGACCGTCGCCAATAGCCCGTTGTTTTACTCCAGTGCAACGCAAATTCAATTACCTACCTAGTGGTTAGCGCTCTGGCCCGGTTCAACAGGCTCTAGTGCGAATCCTGGTCAAAACATGGTAGTTCGAACCTTGTCCCGGTCTAACTAGACCTTGTGTCTCAATAGATGAGTGTTCAGCGAGGAACGAAAACTACCCCCTTCATTGCGAACATGCTCAAACCATATCAATGGAGACGGAAATGAGATGATGCGATCACGCCTCCTAGGGTTCGAACCCCTTCCCCACCCCAATAACTTTACGGAGATGGCCGACCACCCCCAACGGGAGGGGTAAATAGTAAAACATTACCAATGAGTTCAAAATAAGTTCCAACAAAACACTAACAGGTGCACTCCCAGCGGCCTGACCCACTTGGGCCTCAATATTTTTACCGTGAGGTCCGGTCACTTCAAACATGTGGGTTATAAATATATTTACAGATAATATGGGTAACCAAATATGCAGTGTGACTCGACCTCATTTATTAGATTGCTGTCAGGAGACAGGCACCAAGTCCTAGGGTCCCGAACATCTTGGGTCCAATATTTTTAAGGTTGGTGCTCGGGTCCCCCATCTCACATGAAGAATAAATATTGCAAATGTGCCAAAATATGGGTAACCAAATATGCAATGTGGCTCGACGTCATTCATTACATTTCTGTGTCAGGAGGTGGGCACCAAGTCCTTGGGGCCTGAATACCTCGGGCCCTAATATTTTCAAGGTTGGTGCCCAGGCCCCCATCTCATATGAAGAATAAATATTGCAAATATACAATAATATAGGTAACCAAATATGTGTGGCTCGACCTCATTCATTAGATCGCTGTGTAAGGAGATGGGCACCAAGTCCTTGGGGCCTGAATACCCCGGGCCCTAATATTTTCAAGGTTGGTGCCCAGGCCCCCATCTCATATGAAGAATAAATATTACAAATATACAATAATATAGGTAACCAAATATGTGTGGCTCGACCTCATTCATTAGATCGCTGTGTAAGGAGATGGGCACCAAGTCCTTGGGGCCTGAATACCTCGGGCCCTAATATTTTCAAGGTTGGTGCCCAGGCCCCCATCTCATATGAAGAATAAATATTACAAATATACAATAATATAGGTAACCAAATATGTGTGGCTCGACCTCATTCATTAGATCGCTGTGTAAGGAGATGGGCACCAAGTCCTTGGGGTCTGAGCACCTTGGGCGCTAATATTTTAATGGTTGGTGCAAGAGCCCCATCTCACAGTACTGATAATATTGGCAATGATGTGTATTTCAAAATTAGGAGTTCCGAAAACCCAATGAAACGACTGGGGTTTTTCTTAGACCCCAATGATTTCCCCTTGTTGGGTCACTGCGATGATATTCGTTTTGGGAATAAATTATTTCAATCAAATGGAAGTGACTTACTGTTGCTACTTATAAACTAATAAAAAGATCACCGAATGATTATCATATCATTAATTTCAAGTTATTTTGCGCAGTCGCCGCTCTTACGTCTATTTACTCTAGGCCATGCGGTGTGTGTGTGGGGGGTTAAATAGTTAATTAACAATAATAAGGAATAAAAGGTCTTCGTGCCATTATTTCTTTGCGCTTTCTTCCGAGCTAAAACGTTGGAAGATATTTCATTCACATGCATCAGTACGAAAGGCAAATGATAATAGCAATGAGTGAGAAAAATTTAATTCTTAAACGGCATTCTTTTACAATGACGTAAATTGATAAGTATAAAAAATTATGTCTGATTGAGGAAACTTTTAAATTGATTACACGCTTCACAGATTTAACTAATTTTAACAAACTTTTTCCAATTATGGCCTCTTATAATTGATTAGAAAGCTTAAATATCTATCCTAATGCTTTCGTTTAATATCTTAAGGCAATTAAATTTTCTTTGTAGAGTTTAATTTTGAAGAGGGGCTGTAGTTTAAGTTCTAAAAAGATCCCCGTAACATGCTTCATTGTAAATTAATTTTCAGAAAGGGGGCAACGAAGTAAAAATTGTCTGGATGTATTTTACATTTGCGATTGTTTTAAGAGAGGGTATAGAAAATAATCATTTCAGTCTAATAGCCCATTGTGTTGCTCCAGTGTGACGTTAATTAAAATACCTACCTACCTACCATTTCAGTCTAAAATGAGCTGTTGTCTATTTTATTGACATGTTAATGCAAACCCAGATATTACCAAACACATTCAGGCTTCCTGAAACCTCAACACGTGCCTAAATCGTTTACCTCAACACGTGCCTATTCGTTTTTATTTTTATTTTCGTAAAAACTTTCGACCTATTTCTTCACACAAAATATTTTAAACCGGATATTGTAATAAATGAAAGAGAACCCACTAAAGTTGAACTGGAGAGACCTTACATAAAGGAGGTAATAGAAGAGTGAAACTTCATTCCAATTACACCAGATCAAAGCTTTCAGGGTACTCGGGTATTTTTCAGTCATCGTTATTTATAGTTAATCGATTTTTTAATTCTAAATTAGCTATAAAATAAATTAATCTGACTAGCAACAAGATATATTTAGAATCCCGTATTATTTCTCAACTTTTTGAAACAACTAGTAACCACTGATTTCTGAATATAAAGTTTAATTTTTGGTAGCAATGTGTTTAAAAGGAGCAGATTTTAACCCTCCTGGTGGTCTCGACGCGGTATCTGATCGACCAGATTCTGATGGACGATATATTTCGACATTAGAAGAATAAAAATAACAGGCAATATTTTGATGACGAGATATCTCTTTCTCAGTAAAATTGGTCAGATCTTGATGGGCGAAATATCTTGTCGAAATCACTTGGTGGGTTAAATGCGCACATAATAGTTTATTTAAGATAAAATAATAAATATTAAGATTGTATTTGAAATGAATGGAATCAAAGATAGTGCTTTTTATTCTAATTTTATTATTCAGTATTATTAGGACTACTACTATTAAGTTGCTGAGAATCATGTTATTGCAAATGACTGATATTAAGAAAAGAGAAACTATTTCCGGAATTTTACTGAAAATTTATACCAACTTAAGTAAAGCTTATCGAATCGTCTCATGTGTAGAATCGGTCTCGGATTTACTCTCTTAAAAAAGCAGTGGTGCAACTGAAAACACACACTTGAACCTTCTGAGCGTCACGAGATTTCCAAGTAGTGTATGAGAGGCATTTTCTGTCAAGTTAAATATGGGTGGCTGTAGTGTTTCTGTGGCGATACGTGTTGTGAATGTGACGTCAGTTGGCTTGTTTATCGATACGACCTCAGCACTTCGCCAATAAAAATTCCAAAGAACAAATTCTGAATTGATAGGTGATAGTTGATTGGTCAACACAATTAAATTGAATGCCAAATGTTGCCGAAACGGCGATAAACTACTTTTCAAGATTACCTAAATATGTATCATCCATAGCATTTGGACAGAAGTAAAATCTTCGCAGACGGTCTGGTTTGTTTACACGGAAAATCCCTCTCATAGAGATATTCGACTGATGTGCCGTAAGAATGAGACTGGTGTGCCGTAAGAATGAGACTGGTGTGCCGTAAGAATGAGACTGGTGTGCCGTAAGAATGAGACTGGTGTGCCTTACAGATGATGAAATGGTTCAAATGACGCGAGATTTATTTCATTTCAACGGTTTAGTTTTGGACTTTTGACGAGTGTGTTCACAAACAATTTTAAGTAATTACCGGTATAAATATTTTTAGTGTTTTGTTTTATTACAAAGTATCAAATAAATTGTTTCAAAGAGTTTTTATAAAGCTATTTTAGAGTAAAAAAGGGGGAAAGTAATTATATATACTATTATTTTTTGTAAATCAATCAAAAACATACCTATTTTTTTGTTGAATTTTCAAAAATGTAATATATTTTTTAGTGTGCCGACATATTTTAGTAATTAGTTTATGAGTACATGAGATGAAAATGGTTGAAAATCGACGGTGCTTAGTATTGCATTATCCCACAATCACGCAGGACAAAATAACCACATCTGTTGGTGGAAAATTCTTACGCAAGATTCTCTAGTCGGGAAAGGTCGAAAGCGGTTAGAAGTCATGCAGGAAAGACTACAGGTTGCAGAACCTATATATATAATATATATATATATATAATTAATAAATATAATATAATCATATATATATATATGAGAACCCAAGAGCCTTAAGCCCATAAGAAGCATGTCTGAAATGATATTCACATAAAATAATAATGTCACATCTCTGTATTAAACCCAAATATCGCAATTCTAAACTGTCATAACTGATCACAATTCAACAATGTAAATGGAATTTGTGTTTCCTCTCCTGAAAATTGCATTTTCTCAGTTTTGACATTGTTTTTCTAGGGGTGCTTGGTTTGTTTCTCTTGTAAAATATGTACAGTTATCCTTAAGAATAATATCCCCAGATGGCCTTAATTTCCTCAAATGTTCAGTTTTTTTATGTTGAAAAGAAGGAATAGTGGTTATGTTTTTACTTCAAAGACTATACAGGCCCGAAGACTCCAAGGATCTGAAGACGCTATTATCCAATATGTATGTGTGTGTAATTTCTAATTTATAAATCATTTAAGTGATCATTACATAGTTTAAAAAATAAGCTCGTCTAGACAAAGTTGATTAAGTCAATCATCATTTGTTGTTAAATGTTTCGCAAGCCTGAAATTATTTGTTGAGCAAAATAAATATGAACGTCGCTATGTTGAATTTAGAGACGAGAGAAAATGTGACGTACGCATTTTAGAAGAAAGACGGGTATGAAGAAAATGTAAAGAGCGAGGAGGCATTAAAGTAAAGGATCTCTTTAAAAAGTATGAAGGAACTCTTTTTCTTGCTTAGTATAGTAGCCTTTAATAAAATTAATGCTCTTGGTGAACAGTGCTTTCAGTGCAAAGATTAAGAAAGAAACTATTAAAATTTCTCTCCAATTATATTTCTGTCACAAATAACCATTGGGATGCCCAATTTCAGGCTATTCTCAGACATGAAGTAAAAGAGAAATCCCGTAAGTATTTGGGCCGCGGTAGCCCGGTTGGAAGAGTAACGGATTAGCAACCGGAGGGTTTCGAGTTCGAATCCAACAAAAGATAGTCGTGTACAAAGGGGGCTGGTGCACGTTAAATCTGTCGTGGCCTCAAATGTCTTCTCGTTGGCATGGTGTGGAAGTTTGGAGAGTGGGGTGCCAGCTCAGGTGTGACCCCGTCATCTGACCGTGGTTCAAAATTGCGTGGTGTTGTCCTTCGGGTTTCATCCCGCACCGTCGCCAATAGTCTGTTGTGCTGCTCCAGCGCGACGTTCATTAAAAATACCTACCTATACATACCTACCCGTAAGTATTATAACTTAAAACCAGTAGGCATTTTTACTTTTAGGTACTTAGCAAAATCCATCAAACATTGCTTTAAAAAAGCTTACCTTAAAAATATGCCTAAATAAATGACACATTGAGGCAGTAAAAATTTATACTTATATTATAAATTTATACTGATGGGCAGAAGCAACGCGTGAACAAATTTTTTACATCAGGTAATCATAAAAATGTCGAAGTGCAGCTACAATTGCATATTCAAATTGAAATCATATTTTAAGACGGAGTATTTGAATAACTAAATTATTTTTAATAACCCTTATTCCAGGAATATTGCAGCATGCATGGAACACTGGCTTGAGCTTATCGACATTACTGCGGATAGAGAGATAAGGGCTAATTATACGGTATTCTAAGAAACACTGAGAATATATGTTTAAAGTATGGGGATGATATATTTTTCAGATTTTTCCTTTTCGTTTGAAGCACTAAAAGAATACTAAGTTATTAAAAAGAATATTAAATTATTAATCTTAAATTAAAATTGATTGAATAAATCACTGCTACTCAATTGTGTGTATATTGCAGGTATTTGGTAAACCACCTGTAAAAAGAGCAGGAAACGGACTAAAGTTCAGTTGAAATTCTTGGCCTTCAACAATTCTTTACCTGTAAATCGAGACCAGAGGACATCATCACCTCAGCATATAGGTCGGTAGGTATTTAATTAACGTCACACTGGAGCAACACAACGGGCTATTGGCAACGAACCCGAAGGGAAAGATCGAGGACAACACAGCCATCAGGCGCAAATTACTTTAAGCAGTCGATTATATCTAAATACTAGTATATCATTGCATGTATTTCGTGGGCCGTGGGAGCCCAGTTGGAAGAGTGATAGATTAGCAACCGGAGGGTTGTGAGTTCGAATCCAACCAAAGCAATCGTGAACAAATTGGACTGCTGCACGTTAAATCTATCGTGGCCTCAAATGTCCTCACGTTGGCGTGGTGTGGAAGTTTGGAGAGTGGGGTGCCAGCTCAGGTGTGACTTCGTCATCTGATCGAAATTACGCGTTGTTGTCTTAGGATCTTTCCCTTCGGGTTTGATGCGGGACCGTCGCCAATAGCCCGTTGTGTTGCTCCAGTGCGACGTTAATGAAAATACTTACCATGTATTTCGAATTTGACAGTCAAGAGTGTTGAGATCAGCATCCTGAATTCAAGACAAAACTTAAACCTCTTATTTAAAATTTACGCAAAATTATTAAACGTTCAATAAAAAGCAACTAATTGGCTAAAAGTGTTGAACCTAAAGCTGTTTCTTCAAACTTAATTTCCAGTGAAGACGGTTTAAATTAAAATCACAAATACTTTAGCTAGATTTCTGAAATATTTTTGTTATTATTTCTAAGATTTTTTTAAACGATACATGTTACAATTTATCCGTATATATAAAAGTTAGTTGTCTGTCTGAAAGTCTACAAAAATCCAATTTTGCAAGTACAGCCACGAAGGGATTTTGCAGCATCGTTTTATTTATTTGGAAAAGAGAAAAAGCAAGTATAAATTGCGCATACGGTGTAAGTATTTAGGTGTATCACGTACCTTAAATTTTTATCATTTTCAACTCCAAAGACTGATGAAACTAGTTCAATCTAAGTTCAGCACTTGGGAGGGAAATTTTCTGTACATACTTTGCAAACTGCAAAACCTAGGAAAATAAATAATTCTTAGCATGAAATGTGAATCACTGTTGAATGAAATTTATAAAAAATGTGATACTTTGAAGATTTGTCGCATATGTATACACATATTTACATCAGAACTGTGGGGAATCCTGCCTTATGGAAATATAAGTTTAAAAGTGCATTTTTCCTCTGGCGGTGAAATTTCCCAGGAAAACATTTGTTAAATATTTGTTGGCATTTTGTGTTTCTGGTAAAAATGTATTGAACACTTACAGTTGATTTTGCCAATAGTTAAAAATTTCTGTTTATCTCTAAAATAACATGTACTTTTTTAGTTTAAACCGGGTCTCCGTCCTTAATTACCTTCAGAGGCACTTTTTTAGGTGTGTACGAACTTCACGGACCCGAGACACCTGAGTGATCTTTTATTTTCCCATGGGGTTACTGTCTTTTGCAAACAAGGGGGTCGTTCTCCGGGAACACGCAAGCTATCTTTTTCTGCTTTCATCCTACTACTCTGTTACTCCCCAAATCCTCTTTTCCCCTCTTTCACGACAGTTGTCTTGTGTTTGGCTCAGCTTGGCCAAATATGGCCCTTGAACCATAATACTCTAAAACAAGCAACCGTCCTTAATTTTGCCGTCCAGTTACTAAAAGAAAAAGTTACCATTACAGCTGTGCATATGCATTTATGACTATATTCCTAGAATTTAACGTCATCTGACCGTGATTCAAAATTACGTGGTGTGTACTCTGAGCTTTCCCTTCGGATTTGATTCCGGACCGTCGCCAATAGCCTGTTGTGTTGCTCCAGTGCGATGTTAATTAAAATACCTACCTACCTTTAATTTAAAACTATACTGCGGTTACGCGAGAAAAGGTACAGAAATATAACAATCTAGAGCCTTTCTAACGCTACGAATACTGTCTAATTTATCTGTGTACTCACAAAACTGAGGACACAGAATCTGTATCATAGGTATTTATTTCGATTATAACGGTGATATACTTCGAAGGAGCAAATGATGACTATTCAACGGATACACATGCTATGGTTTAAATAAAGCAGATAAAAGCTACTAAAAGTTTAATGGAATTAGTAAAATTTGGAAGTAAAATTTAAAAATGCTTTTCCCAAAGTTATAATTTACATTTGTTACAAAGTTATCCAGGTGGGGTACCGGAAATCCCTAGTTGCCTAGTGAATGCAGATGTTATCGAGACGAAAAGACACCTGCGCATGACCATTCAAACAATATGTTCATATTATTTTACTAATTTTCCCTTAGATAAACTTTCTAAAATTTATGTTTCCGACTTCTACTTAAAGCAACCTATTTAAAACTTGTTTTCAGATTTGATATATTGTTCCTTTTAGTGCAATTTCTCTTCGTAAAGATTAATATAAACTTTTATTTTCACCAGTTAGCACATAGAAATGGTCTTTTTTATACCTATTTAAACAACTATGCATAAAATCAATAATTTAATGAGATTATCATATTTTAAATATCTTGTATTTTCGTTTTTATAATAAGCAAGTTCTAATGCATGGGTAAGAAAAATCAGTGCAAATCTATATTAATTTTAAGTACAAACTGCAAGTATTAATTCTAGATATAGCTTTGAAGATTTTTTTCAATGTGTAGATACTTCCTCCAACGATCAAAAACAAACTAATAAATAAATTAAGCAAAATATCGAATTCAAAATATCACTCATGAATAAATTGGAGCGGAAAGTATATTTTTATAGGTAAAAGGTGTTAAAATCATTTGCATCAGTATCATACATCAGATAAGAAAAATTAGTCATAAAAGTCCACTTATTAAAAGCTTGTCTCGTAAAAAACAAGTAAAATGTTTTGAGGATTTTAAAATGTTTAAAAAAAAGGTTTGATATGAATTAATAGCCGATGAAAAATATAGTGAAAGGAAAGACATTAATGGCTGAAATCTGTTGCTCTATCAGTAGGATTCTATTTTGGAGTCAAATAATAAAAATAAAAACTTTAATGAAAATCAAAGTCTAAACCTTAACTCATTAATAAATAGTGTTGCGTTCCAAAAGTTTTATATTTTTGGTCATCAGGATATAAAGGAAAAAAAAGAAAGATTTAATCTAAAATATGCACTCCGACTGCAACTCAAAGCATAATTGCAGATTTCATGTATGTATAGTCTTTCTACACATAAAACTAGAAATGATTTTTTTTAAATATGCTGGCAATGCACCCTGGGTGCCAAATATCTCACTGCACAATTTTAGAAATTTTAAAACATGAATGAGTTCCCGAAGGGAAAGATACGAGGACAACACCACGTAATTTCGAACCACGGTCAGATGACGAGGTCACACCTGAGCTGCCCACTCTCCAAACTTCCACACCACTCCAACGTGAGGACATTTGAGGAAACGACAGATTTAATGTGCACCAGCTTCTCTTGTACACGACGGTCTTTGGTTGGATTCGGACTTGCAACCATCTGGTTGCTAATGCTTTACTCTTCCAACCGAGCTACCGTGGCCCACACCGAAACGGAGACTAATCACTATGGAAACTTTTATACTTTAACTGAAAAATATTCATGCCTCATTAGAATTAAAATAACTACATCATTAGAGTTTTAATTAAACAATATAAGCATGACTCACGTTATATCTATTTTGTGCTCCCGTTATATACTTGTAATGGCATGTATTCAACGAGTTTACAATTTATATAATCATAAAATTAGATGGATAAAACAATTAATAACAATAGTAAGCGAATTTTTATTTAAAAAACAAGGAATTTGATTATTTTATTACACAATTCATAAGTATCGAACCTGTTACCGCAAATTAAAAACTGGATGCTTTAACTTTTCGATAAGTTTATCTTTAGTATATTTGTTGCTTCCGGGGTTTGAACTTAATATGCTTACAATATCATCTCCTGGACTTATCCACCTTGCATCACGTTAAAATTGGAGAAAATTTTTAAATTAAAATAAGTTGCAATTTTTTCATTTTTGTCAAAAAGGTTATTTTTTCGTTTCTCAAGTCGGAAATGCACACTGATTTGAATTGTAGGTGATTTTAAAAATAATTCAATATTAAATATCTGTGTTTCATATAAAAATAACCACGTGACTGATACACGTTAGTAAAAAGGACATGGAGTTTGTGTACATATTTAAAATGTGAATCTCTTCGGAACTATATCAAATGCAGGGATGAATGACGGTGGAAACCATCAAAACTTGACAGAAAAAATATATTTATACCCATTAGATTAAAAAACCTCCATCATTAAAATTTGAATTTAAAAATATTGTAGTGACTAGCGTTGCATCGATTTCGGGACTCGCGTTACATTCATTTTGTAACTCATAATACAAAGTTCTGATACTTTATTTCAATGCTCTCTCTATCTTTTATAGTTATATAATCATAAATAAAAACTATACAATGGTTTTAAACTAATTTTTATATAAAAACAAGGAATTTAACTATTTTGTCTTAATAAATAGTACATATATATCAGAAATATTATATATTGCTTTTGTTTCACCCGATTAAATTTACCCTGGTGATCAACAAAATACTAGTCCCAACGTGGGGTTCAGCATTAGGAATGACATTGGAAATCTTTCTTGGTAAATCAATCTTGGTCGTACTATAGGTGGTGTATTTTATAAATACTTGTAATAAGATGAGCTTTTTTTAAAAACGTTTTCCTACTGATGATTCACTTTTCTTCTCAATTTAAACATTTTTCTGCCTCTATAACTTTAATTTTAGATCTAACGTTAACTACAAAACTTACAGTATTTAGAACGGTAGGTAGTTGAGTTAACATCGCACTGTAGCAACACAATTGGCAATTTGCAACGATCCGGGATCAATCCTGAAGGGAAAGATCCGAGGTCAATACCTCTTAATTTTGAGCCACGGTCAGGTAACGAGGTCAACACCTGGGCTGGCACCCCACTCTGCAAACTTTCACACCATTCCAACGTGGATGTTTGTCCCAATACAGATTTAATGTGCACCAACCAAGTGATAAGACGACACCTCGTAATTTTGAACCATGTGTTGTCAGTTACTCATACTTTAATTTTGAACTGCTTCTTACAGGCCATTTTCCATATGAATTCGCAAAAATATCTACTTTCTGTGAAATTACATTTAAACAGCTGCTGCTTAGTAACAATTCTTAAATTGTGATGATGGTCCGTAAGGATGTTTATATCTATCAAGATTTTTGATAGACCTTCAAATATTTTATCTAAGTGAAACTATAAGTTTCTTTTAGACTTCTTTTCTACTAAAATGGTTTTTATTCAGACATGCATAAAATTTTCCGAATTCTTACTATGCTTTTGAAACCTAACTCGCTTTTGCATTGTAAACAGAGTTTGTAATTTAATGTCCATATTTCTTATTTTCTGAAATTGAATTGTAAAATAAAACAATATTAATCAACAATTTTGACCTCATCAATTAGTTTTTAAGGTTACTACTAACATTTCAAATAAAAAGACAATATTCGCTTAATTGAACTAGCGTGACTCACGTTACACAGACGTTACCCACATCCCGTGTCTCACGTTACAATATGCTTTAATGTCAATTGCATAAATACATTGATTTTAGAGGTAGGTATTTAATTAACGTCGCACTTGAGCAAAACAACGGAGTATTGGCGACGTTCCGGGATCAACCCCCCAAGGGAAAGATCGAGGACAACACGACGTAATTTTGAACCAAGGTCAAATGACTAGGTCACACCTGAGCTGGCACCCCACTCTCCAAACTTCCACACCACGCCAGTGTGAGGCCACGACAGATTTAACGTGCACCAGCCCCCTTTGCGCACGACGGTCTTTGGCTCGATTCGAACTCGCAACCCTCCGGTTGCTAGTCCTTTACTCTTCCAACCGGGCTACCCCGACCCGGGATTTAAGAGTATTCTCTTACATATATGTTACCAGAGGCTATCGTAAGGATTAAGTGTGCCAGGATAGCAGGTATAATTAAACTTGCCTGACTTCGTTACTAATAGGCTTTCTGTATTTCATTTTGACACTTTTCTGCTAAAACCAGAGCTATTTTAATCCAGAGCAACTTTAAAATTGGATACTAAGTTCTGTTAATTGTTATTTGGTATTACAAACCAATTCACTTTTAGTTACATACTGCTTGCTGTAGAGCTTTTTTACACATAATAATGCTCAAACTATTTCGGTGTAAAAGTGTACAGTGATACTTTTTGCTTGTTTTTTCTAAAATGGCTTTCGTTCAGATTATTAAACATGCATCAAATTACCAATTTCTGTATTTTTACCATGCTTTTGAAAACAGAACCCATTTTTTCATTGTTAACAGCCAATTGCAATTTAAAGTCAATAGTTCTTATTTTCGCAAATCTGGTTGCGAAATAAAACGATAATCACCAATTTTGAATACTAAATTGGTTTTTAAGTTTTTTTACTCGCATTTTTCAAATAAAAAGACAATATTTGCTTTATTGAACTAACGTGGCTTAGGATACACTGGCGTTGCTCACATCGCGTGTGACTCACGTCATGATATGTTTATTGCATATGTGCAGAGCTTTTTGGGTATTTTTGGAATTATATATTAATTAAGTGTATATCAGAGAAAAGCTATGAAATTATACTTAAAGTCGCCAAGTTCTCTGTGTTAGAAAGAAAACTGCGTGTTTTCGTGATTCACGTTTCATGTGAAAAAAGATATAACTTTTTAGTTTAAATTACAATAAATCAGCCAATTATTTTTTAAAAATCACCGATAACTCCGCTAAATGATTAAAAAAGATATAATCATGGAAAACATTTTCAAGCATAATACCTTTGTAGTAAAATAAAATTTCAAAACCATCACCCTAAAAATAAAAAATCACAAGGTGCAATCAGGTTCCCCTTTTCAAGTAAACCCATCCTTGAAACAGTTATTTTTGCTTTTAAAAATTAAATTCGGACACATACGACTGAAATTAATAAATTCATATGTATGTAAATTTTTATTTTTTACTTCCTCTCCATCATTTCGTGGATAAGCCCCCGATTGACTGGAAAAAACAAATTGTCTACTTTCCTATTTCATAAGGAATACTTAATAAAGCAATTGTGTACTTCAATATAAGTTAAAGATATTTACAAAGTATTTTAAGTTTTTATTTCTTTACAAATTAAATTTTAGTGAAGTTTCTAATCGATTCTTATATTAGCAATTTCAAATTTTCTCCATGAAGTGGTAAATGTATTCTGATCTTTTTCAACAGTAAGTTCGTATAGCTTCTTTAACAATAGCCTCCAACTATCTATTTGTAGCCAATAGCCCGTTGTGTTGCTCCAGTGCGACGTTAATTAAATACCTACCTACCATTTATCTGTTTTCGAAATGAATAAAGATGTTGCTTACAATAGTAATTTACCTTTAATAATATAATCTTAATGTAAAATAATTTTTCTGGGTCATATACGAATTTTACTAGGAAATCAAAATTTGACAGTTGAATATCCACTAGTTCAGAACTGTTCTTCGGACTAAAACCCTCGATCATAATTGAGGGTTCTGAAACTTATTTCTAGAAAAATAATCTAGATACGCTACTTAACGGAGACAGAAATTCTAGGTTTAAGCTAATATAGAAAAACTTATTATGTTTATCTTACAATTACATGAGTGAATTTCATTTAACTTATTGTCAATATCGAGGAAATCTTAAATTTTTTTTGTAGTTTTGAGAGACGAGATATCTCATCCAAAGACGATATAGGTAGGTATGTACTTTAATTAATGTCGCATTGGAGCAACACAACGGGCTATTGTCGATGGTTCGGGATCAATCCCGAAGGAAAAGATCCGAGGACAACACCACGTAATTTTGAACCACGGTCAGATGACGAGGTCAACACCTGAGCTGGCACCCCACTCTACAACTTCCACACCACGCAAACGTGAGGACATTTGATGTCACGAACAGATTTAAAGTGCGCCAGCCCCTTTGTGCACGACGGTCTTTGGTTGGATTCGAACTCGCAACCCTCCGGTTGCTAATACATTACTCTTCCAACCGGGCTACCGCAGCCCAAAAAATGCTATAGAAAAAAATTCTCTAAATATTTCTTTTCACTTGGAATACTTATATTATTTATTTCATTGTAATATACGAATGAATCGTAATAGAGTTAAAATATATTTGCTTGGTATCACTTTAAAATATATTTTAGAATTCATATTTTTAGAGTACTTGTGCACTGAGTTAATAGTTTTTGGCCATTTTGTTAAATAAGGCACGTCCCATAAAAGCAGAGGAATATTTTGAAGGATGTTTTATGCCGAGATCACATCTTTTCATATAGGATTACAGTCGTTAAGCTAGTCGATTTTAATATTAAGATTAGATAGCACGCACCCATGGAGATCATTTTACAAGATTTTTTTCCCTTAATCAATTTAAATCAACATTTTAAAGAAGGTATCGGGAATTTTTTTTAGAAAATAAGATACAAGATAAAAGTATACAATGCTGTTTTTCTGCTGAAATTCGACTTAGTTTCAAATACAATATTTTAAGGAATTTAAGAAGTATCCCTTTCAAGAGCTCATCTCTAAAGCTCTAATATGAAATTTGCTTTTAATTTAAAAAATGGCTGTTAATAAATGAAGAATATTTCTTGTTACTTAATTTTTAGAGTGTATTTAAAAGAATTTCAGTCCCTCTTTCTTCGAAAAAATTAAGCAATTTTCTGAAAATGCCAATATTTTTCTTGCTATTAAACAGAAGTTTTTAAGTATATATATATATATATTATATACTTTAAATATATATATTAAAAATCTTTGAAAATTAGCATTTGTGTCACACAATAACGCACTTATAACTGAAATTATTCAAAACACTTCATAATTCAAAAGCATAGCAAAATATTTCTCTATGAAAAAGCTTTATAATTCTGCAACGGTTCTGATATGTAGTTGATATTTGCATTTAATTTCTTTAAATCACAATTGGTTTTAGACGGTGATGTGTAAAATCAAAGGATGGTCTAAAGAAGTTTACGTACGAAACATGTGACGTCAGCTAAATTTTTGGATACACAAAAATTTGGCTACGCAAAAGACGAATAAACATTTGCCAATGCAACACATGGTCTCAAATGTGCAAAACTACATCAAAAAGCAATCCTGTACTGTGCTCAAATAGTGGTGTTTGGCTAAATTTGCTTATTCGTCAATACACGATTAAGCCATCGTATGGATGATGTTACATGATAGGAAGTGAATGGTAGTTTGGAAACTGTCCAAACCAAGAAAGAAAAAGAAGACACAAAAAATCCTTTTAAGACTGGTGATAGTTTCAAGAAACAGGGGAAGTTTGAAAGTCGACCATGAAAAGGTCGTCCCTACCCACTACCATTCACTACATATCGATGGTAGGGAAAGATAACATCGAGGAAATCGCTAAGGAATTAGCAATGGCAATTGGAATGAGAATATCTCGATATAAATGTGTACAGAAGAATTCATGAGTGATTCTTTTGCAAAGGACAATCTCATTTATTTATTTATTAGTAGTAGATAGTATTCCAGTTGTTTGTGTTACTCTCATGAGTGATGTTACTATGATGAGTAGGTCTTGTACATAACCTCGCTAATACATTTATCAACAGAATCGTGATGAGAACTGAAAACTCAGATTATCTTCCTGTATACCTTAACCAAGCAGTGAAAATCTTGTCTTTCTTTTGCAACACATTTCTTCTCCCATTTGCGAATATCTAACAATAAAACCTTTTCTTAAATTATTTTTCTTTTCTTATAATGTGAGTTTTGTCTGTTATGCATATTATCCTTTAATTTCATGTACTTGTATTCTTCGGTTGTTCATTACTACAGCATATCATCGTCTTTTTTAAAAAGTACAGAATCAATAAGAAACATAAATCTGGATTTTTTTAAAAAATAAAAACTGAATTTTAAACCTTTGCATTAACACACATTAACGGTTTTAATTCAATTGAAATGTATTCAAAAACTTAAATTCATTAAGGCGAGTACTTATTAATAATCTTATGAACAATTCCATAACTTCAACTCCAGAGATTAAAAATTAAACGTGTCTAGGGAAATTATAGTTTTGAAAAATAAAGTAAAAACATGCACATCGTGTGTAAGTAAATATAAAGTTAATGATAATGTACTGATAAATACTTTTTGGAGTAATATGCATTCATTTTGGAGTATAATATGCATACATTACGCTTCAGATATTGTACCACTTCTAGAAAATCCCCCTTATGCCCTAAACAATTAAAATTAATTTTCAAAATATATATTTATTTCACATACTCATTTAAAAGTTTTAAAAAATAATGAAAAGTCGTTGGCAACGAGTCACCGAAAACAATTTTAAATCTGTTTAAGTCAAAAAAAAATTAAATGCACGGTAAATTTTCATCATATATTTCTAAAATGTATCATGAAAGCCAAATATTTCACCCTGCTTAAAATTTAAACAAGTTTTGGTTACTAATTCACTTAGGATTGGAATTAATCTACGCACTTTACAACTGCAAAACTGATTTCGCACTACAAATAAAATGATTTAAAGCAAGTTAAAAAAAGTAATGCACTATAATATAAAACCTTTAAAGGTGATCAAATCCTTCGATACCTGACGTGAGAAGGAGCAGGAAGCAAGTTCCGGAGAGTGTTCCGAAGAGCAAGAAAAAGGAGCGACTGTCCGATTAAGATCTTTTCCGAAGAGTGAGAAGCTTCCGAAATTTCCGTCAGCGCCTGCGCTTTCACTATCTTGCTGTGCAACTTACCAATAGCTGTCGGATTTTCGGACAACAAAGTTCATAATGTCCTGAACTGCCCCTTGTCTAAATGAAATTTAAAACTCATATCAGGAGATATTGAAATTATATTTCTGAGAAGAAGCGAAGGCCTAAGCGAAGTTATTACTTGGGTTTGATTTGGTTTGGCGCTCTACGGCCATTTTTGCTACACGAGGGCTAATTAGACCGAGACCGACGGTTTAACCCTCCTGGTGATTGTCTCGACAAAGTATCCCGTTTTTAATTAAACTAACCAGATCTTGATGGACGATCTCGTTCTCGATCCTGGATGATCTCGTTCTCGATCTTGGACGATCTCGTTCTCGATCTTGGCCGATCTCGGACGATCTTGATCTCGTCCATCAAGATCACGGCGTCTCTCGTCATTAGAAGAAAACTGACCAGATTTTGATCTCGTCATCGTTAAAAAATCGGCAATGTCTTGATAACGAGATATCTAGTCGTTAGCGAAATTGGTCAGATCTTGACGGATGAGATATCTCGTCGAAACCCCTTGGAGGGTTATCGTGTTATTGTTTGGGTAGGTAGTTGAATCTACGTCGCACAGCAGCAATACAATGGGTTATTGGCGACGATCCGGGATCAATCCCGGAGGTTAAATGATGACAGGTACTTAAATATCTGTGTGGTGAGGTTTAACTATATATAACAGTTTCGTTTTTTACAATTTTTTCAAATACGTTCCTCATATATCTACAAAAAGTGCCTGAAAATGACTGAAAAACTAATTACTTACATGAGTACTACTGAGGTTGATGACTTTCAAAGCTTGAAATAACATAATATTTGCAGCCCTTTTAAGTTTCAAAATCTGTAAATATTTAAGTAAATGAGTCTAGTCTAAGTATTGTAATACTTATTATAGAGAAGAAATATAGAAAACCATCATTATTCCGTATTTAATTACGGAGTCTAAATAGCCTTTCAACACAACGTGGATTACCCATTGAATAGGAATCTAAATCTAAAAAAAATTGTCGCACAGGATTAACACAATGGGCTATTGGCCACAGTCAGGGATCAATCACGAAGGGAAAGGACCCGAGAACTCGTACTTTGGAACCACTGTTCAGACGACGAGTTATTACGTGAGATATGCTGTTTTATTGGTATTTACTAAGACTATTGGAGTCTGGAGAGCATAGTTTGTGAGTTAGGTATAATTCAGAAAGATGGTTCTCCCTTTTCAAACACGATAAGACAAGAATCAGTTGATACTGACAAAATATAAGATCAAGTTAAAACTTCTTTTAATGAAAACAAATTTCTATTTGATTCTTTATGCTATCGGTTCAATGATGGATGTTACTATATATGTTTTATAATGTGTTTTATGTAGTAATGAGACAAAACTGAAGGAAATGAGGTAGAACTTGTTTCCAGTAATATCGAGACGCTTTTCTGGTGAATGGTTAATATTTGTCACCTTCTGTTGGTGAAGAGGAGAATCTATTTTTGAAAAAATATATACATACACGTTCATACTGTAACGTAAGGATATATATAAATCTTTAGGGGAATATTGTTAAGATTTTGCTGAAGAATGGTTCTTTTCTAACCTATACCACAGGAGATGAGAAAAATTCTATGTTCTGAGAATATATTTAGCACACAAGACTCTCTTCTTTATCGGTGAAAGTGAAAATAATATAAATTCGGAAAAGATGTTCATCATCTCACAGTGACAAAAGTAAGACCAGAGCAAATTTATTTAGAATTGTACTAAAGAAGTTTGTACTAATGGGTTCTACATCCTCATACACTGTCCGCCAATACGAATTCAGTTGAATAAATCTATAGATGAAACAGAAGATGGAAATAAATAATTTCTTAGATAACTCAGCTAATATAAAGAATGACAGACAGCTAAGATGACTTTATTTTAACGCTATGGTAACTAAAGCATTGATTAATCTGGAACACTATGTTCAAAGACAAACTTTAATTTATTTAAAATAAAACACATTTTATTCACAAAATAAGAAAAATAAAAATAATGCGCTTTTCACATAAATTTTCCAAGACAAAATTTAAATTACTAGAGTGAACTGTAAAACTCAGGAAGGTATGTAGGTATTTTAATTAACGTCGCACTGGAGCAACACAACCGACTATTGGCAACGGTTCGGGTCAAAACCTAAGAGAAAGATCCGAGGATACCACGTAATTTGAACCACGGTTAGATGACGAGTAAAACGCGACTTCTCTTGAATGGAAATATATCGCTGAAAAATAAACAAACTTTTCATTAAAGCAGAATCTGAAAAACTACCTAGAGATCCAACAAATAACCAAGCGAATATTTACAGAAAATGGAGACCATTCTACGACCCCCTCTGGGGGCTTACTTTCTTTAATTAAGCAAAGGCATCACAATCCCAAGGTACCTAGTGATCTTTCCTCCCTTTCTTTTTCTCCTAGCCTACCCGATTGCCTTTTGCTTTTTATCCCCCTCATTGTGGTTGCCTCTTTGGAGGCGAGGACTCTCTTTGAGAAGCTTTTCACAGTTCTATTGTTATCAGCTCCTCTTGGTAACTATATTAATGATTATTATTTGATGTGCGTGGAGACCCTTGTTCCTGGAAAGAAGGATTCTGGTAGTTGATGGACGACATAGTGGCTCAACATGGTACTTCGACCCCAGTTTCGGGTAAACGAGAGGTACATAGATTTGGTGTGCATCAATCTCTGGTCGGATGGATTTCGTCACCGGCATGGGAATAAGTAATCGGTTCGCCTGCTGAGAATCTTGCTAAGGGTGGAGACTTCTTCAGAGGCACATTGGATACGTATAGGCTCTGGTGCAGTCATTGCAACCCCTAGTTGGACTCGGTAGTAGGTGGTGCTACAGGCTCCGAAATTTCTCTCTTTCTCATGGATCAACTTTCTTCTACTCCTTCCAATCGGGAGCAACAAATTTCATCTTGTGACAATACTTCAACGGCTCATTTCATTGAGGTGAAAATAATGGATAGTTCTTTTTATCAACCCTCACTTTTCCTCATTCAAAAGGCATAGCTGGCTCGATTGGTGATGAAATATTTATCCGCAAAATGCGTTCTGGGGATTTACTAATGGAAGTGCTGATCTCGAAACAAGCTGAAGCTACCTTAAAATTGTATTTCCTTGCTAACGGCAGTTTCTGTATCCTCTCGCCTTATCCTAAATTTTTCCGGTAGTATTATCTGAGCTTCTGATTTACCTATCGTCATCTGAGCGTGGTTAAAAATTAAGAGTGTTTCCTCGGATCTTTCCCTTCGGGATTCATCCCAGACAGTCGCCAATATCACGTTGTGTTACTCCAGTGCGACGCCAACTCAACTACATACCTATCTCTGATTTACTTAATGTTTCAAAAGATGAAATTTTGAAAGCCTAAAAGAGCAGAAAGTCTATGACGTTAAGTGCATCATTGTAAAGCGCCCAAATGGAAAGCTAAATGGAAAGCTAATGGAAAGCGTTTGATACCAAGCATCTAATCCTGACATTTGAAACGCCGCGGATCTCACAGTCAGTTAATGCTGAGTATTCGAATTGTCCTGTCAGACTCTACAAACAGAACCCTCTGACATGCTTTGTCAAAGTTTTGAGCATTCAAAAGCCACTAGTTATGGGAAACCTGTTTGTACCTATTGTGCCGAGAAGGGCCACAGCAGTAATGCTTGTACCTGAGAAGATAAATATGTTAATTGTAAAGGTAACCATCCTTCCTACTCTAGATCTTGCCCTGTGTGTATACTAGAGAAGGAAATAGCCACTGAGAATGTGAAAAACAATATCTCCTTTCCTGAGGCTAGAAAAATTGTCAATTCACCAACACATGGCGTTGGCTATGCATCAAAAGTTCCAAAAAACACAAAATCAATCGACACACAATATGAAATTCTCTCTCTATCCTTGATTCATTTACCCACAAGATAAGAACAGCAAACACCAAAAAACTACTTCTCCCAAAAATAAAACGGTTTTGGACCTTACACCATGAAACCCAATCAATCAATCAACCAAAAAGAAATAATCTAATTCTAAAGTCGAACAAGCTCTTAAACTGAAATCATCAAAAGAACCTAGGCATAGACTTCCAAACAAAACCAATCACTCAATTAGAGACATGGATACTGTTTCACTGCATCCATTTGACGATCATTTTCTACAAAATGAGGATTTCCTCGAATAATCATAAAAGTCTTCCTTAGAAACTAAAAACAACCCACTATCTTAATGACTTCGTTGTTTCCTAGAATAGTCATGGTCTTCGGTCCAAATTGGATGACGTTAAGGATATCATCTCTTACGCTCCAGCTTGTGTGGCAATTCAGGAAATTTTCTTGAAACCTTGTACTCGGCTAAAATGCGTAGGTACAGCTGTATAGTAAACGATAATGATGGTAGTACTACAGTGTCTGGAGGCGTGTGTATTTTTGCATCACATAACTATCCTAGCACTTTAGTTACACTAGAAACAACGCAGCAGGCTGTGGCTGTGAAAGTGCACACGCAGTTATTAGTGCTGTTATTATGCTTCTATATCTACCACCGCACGACATCATCTATCTGGAGGAACTTAATAATCTGGTCGACCAGAGCCTTTTTTATAACTCGTTGATTTCAATGGTCACAAAACCCAATGGGGAATGAAAGTACTAAGCGCTCTCTGTTTGCTCAATAACGACGAGAAGATGTACTTTCATGAACCCACTAATATCTTCTATTCACATATGCTCAGCCTTCATTCTTCCTACTCAGTAAATTTTGTTGAAGCAGTCGTGCTTTTCAGTAGATATCTTCTCATTCCCACCGTAAATACTGTATATAGTGACAGTTTGAGTGTACTGGAATAAATGGAGAACTTTCATACTTTTGGTCACCCTATAATATCGTACATTTTTATCACCCTTAGAAAACTTAAAATAAAAGGGGGTTATATCCTTTTCTGTTGGGACCCGAGTCACGTGAACATCAAAGGTAATGAGATTGCTGACAGTGCTGCTAAAACAGCTTCTGTCTCACTACGGCAAGCCATTCCCTTTTCTGATATTAAGATGTTCGCAAAGGAGTTCATTAACCCTCCAAGTGGTATCGACGTAAACATCTCGTCCATCAAGATCTGACAATTTTGCCAATGACGAGATATCTCGTCATCAAGAATGCCGATTGAATTTCGAATGATGAAGATATTGCCGTATTTTGATGACGAGATCAATTCCAGGTCAGTTTTTCTAATGACAAGATATATAGTCCATCAAGATCTGATCAGTTTTGCTAATGACGAGGTACCTCATCAAGACAACCAACCACCAGGAGGGTTAACTCCCTGTGGCAAGAGCCATGGATTATGCAGATCACCAAAAAGCACTTTATTTCATTAAATCAAATATTCATTTGCATCCATCTTCTACAATGCGAAGGACTGGCGTCAAATTGACTCTCCTTGGTATTGAACACACACGTTTTACAGACAACTTTTTCTTGCAGAAACTCCCCATTGTGTAACACGTGTTAAGTCCCTTTTCCTGTTCACCACATTTTAATTGCATGTTCCACTTTTAACTACCATCATATTACATTTTTCAATAATCCTTTTAGTACACCTTCACATTTTTCAATAATCCTTCCTAAAACGTAGGGAGAAGGGATAAAAACCTCATCCAAATCCTTTGGATTTTTTTATGCAATATAAGTTTTTGGAATGTCATATAGTGTATTTTACTTTTCATTACTTTAGCATCATAAAGTACTTCTTTTTAACTATTGATGTTACTAAACAACATATTTTAAACCAAATTTTTTTCATGTTGATGATCATTGTTATTTAAGTGTTTCTTTTGAAAATTCATTTTCTTGTTTTGTTGGCAAACATTTAGAACCTTTTGTTATTTTCTTTTTATCTCTTAAATTATAGTCTCGTCTATTTTAAGTTTTTATTGGCCGGTATTTAACCTTTCTTTTGGAGTAGCTGGTCCACAACTGAACCTTGCGCCATAAAACCCAAATCAACCAATGAACCGTAATACTACTAACAGCATGTGAAAAAGCAAAATTCAAAAGCTATTACGAAATTAAACAAGTGCAAAAAAATTTCTTATACGAGTTCCAAATGCTACTTGACAACTTCACCATATGCGCCTAAAACAATAAGAATAATTCTAATATAAATAAAATCCGAAATAAAAGCAGCAATATATATCAAATCGACAATAGCCCAAAAATTGAAATAGAAATATTTGGAACAAAATACTACCAACAAGATGACCAAATGAAGAATACAAAACCGAAAAAATCAAAAAAGTACATTACTACAAATTGGAAATTGAACCTTCCAACCTACAGAGACAGAAATATTTACTGACAGTTACACATAAACTGAGAACATGAGAACTGCGAACAGCTTCAATCATAGACTAAGTAAAAACCGGAGAGTACAAAACAATATCGATTATGTAAGTAAATCTAACGCAGCCATAGTATTCTTAGCTGTGCTTTACGAAATTTGTCATTGGAAATCACCGAGACAACAAAATAAAAATATTTATAGATTTAATGTCATTTTCTAAATAAATAACGAAATATCTAGTATTTCTCAGTGGAAAAAATAAATTCAGATGGAGTGAGTAAAAATGAGCTGGAAGGAATGATACAAAAATAGTAGACACCGAGAATTTGCAATAAAATAGAAACTTGAAACAGTGCAATTTGAAAATTAATTTAAAAAATAGTATTCAAAATGAGGAAAAAGAAAATATCAAGTGAACAATATTCTGTCAAAATTTTCGAGAAATGAATTTTGTAGCTTTTCTAGACAGAATGCTGTGATCTTTAGACTGGTGAATTTCACTATGTCATTTTTTTCTTCGCATGACGGTTATATTTCTTCTCGAAAACCATACTTAATGAGTATAGCATAGAGAGCAGAATTTGTTCCGCATCATTTTCTCATAACTATGTTTTTGACTTAGTATGTTTCACTTACATTGTATAAGCTGACGATATCGAAAGTATAAACTATCTAATATTCAAATTTGTATTAAATCGAAAAATCATTGCAGATATGCATTTTAAAAGATTACTCAAGTTTGTACAAAATTCCACCATATTGATGTACAGCTGAAATGCAGATTCCCACGTTGTGGAAGTGTTAGGAATGGGGAAAATTAAGGAATCAGATTTCAAACGGTGAAAATCCGGTAGCCCTAAATATATATCGTCTAACTTTCCCGCTCATTTTAATTTGATTTATTTTGAATAGCGTCCTGTTTTCAATTTCTATCGCTGTTCGATATAGTAAAACAAGTTAATAAGAGAACCAAGCATTCCATTTATCTTTACTAGGTCATTCATCTTTCCATAACACAACTGAACTTGAACTCTCAGTTTGATAAACGCATCTTTTGCTAGAGATTCTCTTCATCACTGATAACACTTTTATATTTGTTTCTCTATTACTTAGCGACCACATCGAACTTTTCGTGGCTACTGCAAATTAAATAACTTACAATAAAGATAAATTACTTTTTAAAACTGACTATTTGATTATCATGTATGTATCGATAACATTTATTATAGATGGTGATGATGTACAAATTCGCATAATGCCAATATTGCTAACCTATTTTGAGGATGTGCCAGATTGATTTTTAGTTTTATTACTATTAAGCTTTTGATTGAAATTGTGTAAACTAGTACCCGTTTTTATTATTCGATTTTCTTACAAAGAGATTTATAAAGGATGTTACAGGTGAGTTTATTGATCTCATTTTATTACTAGCAGTGTTACGAAAGTTATAGTTTATTTTAGAATTACTTGTCTTTTCTTCTTCAATCTGTAACTAGTGAATAAAACAGCAATTATTAAATGGTGATCTATACGGATTCATATAATCATTTACTCAAGAAATAGAGAACGGTGTTATGTAAACAATAATTCAAAATACATCAACTTTAACAACTAAATAGGCATTACACGTATTTAATAATAGTAATGGTAATTGAAGTCACTTTATTACATACACATATGGTAAATTTATTAATCGGATTACATTTTTAACTTTGTTGAATATTTTTATTTAAATAACGAATGAGATATATTGCTTTTCACATTGATACTATCATTCTTGCTCATACAGTCTTTAAGATGCTAAAGGCCTTACTTATAAACCTTTCTGATCTTTTGAACTCGAAAACGTTACTTATATAACTTTGAATAAGTTACTTCTAAATATTGGTTATACTGAATATAACATTTTATTTTACAGGTTGGTATACCAAATCCGCTTACAACTGCATGTGTTACTATTAAAAGTTTCATTTTTTCATACGCCTTGAATATCAGAGTTGAAGGCTAGCCGGACATTTAACAGCATTTAAGTTTGCCATGCAAAAGAAATATGGAACTGTAACTAAGCTTTTAGTCAAGACTTTAAGCTAATATGCTCAACGAAGTGCAAATAATCTTAACCCTCCAAATAGTTTCGACGAGATATCTCGTCCATCAAGATTTGACCAATTTTGCTAATGACGAGATATCTCGTCATCGCGGATTTTTTTTATGATGGCAAGATCAAGGTCTGGTAAGTTTTCTTCTAATTAAGATATATCTCGTTCATCTAGGTCTGGTCAGTTTTCTTCTAATAATGAGATATCTCGTCCATCAAGATCTGGTCAGTTCTGCTAATGACGAGATAACTCGTCGATACAACCACCAGGAGGGGAAATAACTGTGAAAGGTATGAGGAAAAATATGCTTAAGCTTGTGAAATTTTCTTGCATATCAGGTCCCTCCATCCCTTCAGATTATTGAAAATGTGAGATGGTGATGAGAAAAACGTCTTTTCTTTTTAGAAGTGCGTATCAACATTTCATAAACGTGCACCATATTAGTTTTCTACGCGATTCAACAGATAGATTTGATCTTTTGACATTCTATCGGTTGTTTTTAATATCACTGTAAAGTTGCAAAGATTTGGTACACTGAATATAAGTAACTTTCTAAGTTACCCCTATTTTACCACTGAAGGACAAGAAAGTCTTTTCAGTCGTGTTATGTATTGTTAGATCCATATATATATATATATATATATTATAAAAATTGATAAAAAAAGGACGTTTAATGTATTCATACTAACTAATGAGTTTAATGTGATGTACAAAATATATAATTGTATTTTTATTAAATATTAAAGTAATGCATTTAATATATACGATAGATGAAATCACTCACTAAATCTATATTTGCCACATAAAGTTATATACGTAATATTGTAGTTTTTTTTAAATTTCTATCATAATGAAATTCAAGATTTCTTACACTTACATTCACGAAATTTTGAGTTTGGCAAGTACTTGTTGAATATAAAGACAATAATAAATTTAGAAAACATTTCACAAACATCGGAGAAAAACATTTAATAATCCTTTTATACTACTGTGCTAGTCAAAAGTAGGTACGTCCAAGTTCGACAATTTTGGATTGACGGTCGTTAAGTTATTTATATAAATCTGATATTTAACATCGTTTAACAAACTGTTGATTGACTTTTCTGTTTTCTAGAGAATTTTCTGGGAGTTTGAATAATTTGAAATCTGATAAACTGATTTTATTTCCCCTTGAATTAATGCACTTGAATTTATAACTAGAACTAAAGTTCAGTATGTATGTATTGATTTTTCAAAAAGAATTAGAAAAATGTTGGCAGATTCTTTTTCTTGAAAAATTGTGGAATTTTTTTAATTAAGTTGAATCTGGCTGAACATGACAACCCAAAACGTAATGCTTTGAATGCAAAGGTCTGATAGGTACATAAAAGGTCATCAAGACTATTTAAAATCTTCCCCAGCTTAAAGATTTATTACCCCTCATTACCTTTATGAGGAAATCTAAGAAAATTAACACGTCATAAAACAGTAAAATTAGTTGAAAATCAAGCACAGTAAAATGAAATTGCATCCAATTTGACCAAATACGAGTATCTTGGGACAACAATGAAACAATGCTTTCTTGATTTCATGAGGTGTGTTACATTTTAAATATTTCTAGCAAACTATTTATTACGATTTGATTATTTTTATGGGAACTAAAATAGAAAGATAGAGTTTTTCTGTGGTTCAAACTCAATCGAATTTTAACTACATGGATATAAAATATATGAAAATTATTAAAAATGTGAGGTGATCGAATAATTTTGTGACTCACTGCGTGTGTGCACGCTGAGGATCATGAACAGAACCTACCTTGTGCTTTGTCCCCAAATGACCAACCATTCTTAACACAAAAATATCTCACAGTATATCAAAAATTTTCTAGTTATTAGGACATTCATGATTCCTCTTCTTTCATTTTGCATATTTATGAAGCACGTTTGGCTCTTTTTTATTTAAATTTAAAAGAAATTTCGGAGACAAAAGTACACCCTTTCTATAAACCTCCAATGTGCAATGATTGACATTAGAATGTGCTTATCTTTTTAACCTTTGGATACAGTGCGCTTCCTCATATCTAGTGTCACCAATAGCCCGTTGTGTTGCTCCAGTGTGATGTTAATTAAAATAGTACCTACCTACCCTCCTCATATTTAGCATTACCTAACAAACAATGATCTTACTTTTTTGTGGTATAATGGAAATATATGCACGCTTTGTTTAACCCTATAAACAGGAAAATGTAGAGAAAACGTTATTCGTGAGGAAGAATAATGTTAAGACAAATAATTTATTAATAAATTAAAAGTTCGATAATTCTCTTACTCTTAAAATTCAAGTGCTTGAGGAAAGATAAGTCAGAATGAAAATTCCGAAATGAAAATTTAAAACCAAAATATTAACGAGTATCAAACCTATTTCTGATTATTTGAAGGGGTGAGTGAACAAACAATCTAAATTTTGGAATTTTTTAAAACTCGAAAATTGCCAGCTTAAAAATTTTTGAAAAGTGGCTTATCACTATGTTGCAATGAGATCCTCAATTAATTTAAGGACAACTAAAAAAGTTCAATTTTCAACGTAAAGAAGTAGACAACCTTTTCTTTCCAACATAGCTTCAGTTGGTAACTACAAAATTCCACATATGAGCCAATTCTAAATAAAAAATTGAAAAACCAGTCACGTTTGGCTCAAATCAGTCTTTAGTATGCATTGAGCGCAACTCCGAATTTTTCCTCAACGATGATTGTAATACCATTTCCCAAGCTGTATAGCTTTGTATATTAAAAAGAAGTATACTATTTTAATCTGAACCACATAAAAATAACCCATGTTTGCTTATTTCGAGTTCATTGGTGATTTTAAGTTCGGTGCTTGAAGAAAAGGAGTTCTTTTTCTGCGAAAAAATAGATTTTTTTGTATTTGTTCAAGTACATAATTTTAATTTTTAGGGTCTTAAGAACATTCCAAGTGGAAATTCGCAAAATTGACCTAGTTATAAGTCATTAACCCTCCTGGTGGTTGTCCCGAAGAGGTGTCTCAGCCTTAGCAAAACTGACCAGGTCTTGATGGACGAGATATTTCATCATTAGAAGAAAACTGACTAGACCTTGATCTCGTCATCATAAAAAATTCGGCAATATCTTGATGGCAAGATATCTCGTCATTAGTTAAGTTGGTCAGATATTGATGGACGAGATATCTCGTCGAAACCACTTGGAGGGTTAACAAACGAGCGCATATGTAGAATTTAAATGCACTTTTTGCGAGTGGTAGGCATATCTATAAAACTATTGGATTGATCGACTTGAAATTCTTACAACATGTCGAGCTTTTAACCTTTAATGAACTAGAAAATCGATGTGTCATGTTTTAAATTTTTTTTAGCAAAACAACTTGGTCAGTTTTTTGAGTTAAATCTATGATTTTGGATTTGACAGGTCACCATTTCCTCAAATATTTTCTAAAAATTCTTCTGGTTCATCAAACTACATGTGTATGAAATAAAACGCGTTTAATTTTTTGTTTAAGATCACTTGGAATTGAGAAATCTTACCAATCAGCGACCACGGAACTTCGCCATCGCCATGGTCGAGGAAGGCTAGCAGGAGTGATTCTTAATGAAAATGCCTTTTTTTAATTTTTTCAAATACTTGAAATGATAAGACTTACAAAATTTGAAATTATTTGATTGCACAATTTCGTCAATAAAATGTCAGATTCGATTCCTCCCTGAATGTATTTCTCGCCTCTTTGTGTGTATGTCCATTACTTGATGTTTTCTGTCTTTCGTTTAGCACAGCATGTCCAAATATGGCCCTTGCGCCATAAAATCCAATCAACCAGCCATCGTCAATAAAATTTCTCCAAACAGCGGTAATTTTAACGAAAGGAGAAAGGAAATCCCCTTAAGTCAATGCGTGTGTAGTGGAGCCTCTTTCCATCTTCTCGAGAAGAGTGATGCAACGCAAAGAAGTAACTTTTACAGGAGAGCCTAAAGAAGTAAATTATTCGAGCATATTTGACTTTTTAATTTGAAATTTGTGAAATTCCTTCCTATCTTCATTCAGGGCCGCAATAGAGTGGTTGGGAGAATAGCAGATTAGTAATCGGAGGGTTGCGTGTTCGAAACCCGATCCATCCAAAGACCGCCGTGTAAGTGGGGGTTGATGCATTTAAATCTGTCTTGGCCTCAGATGTCCTCACGTTGGCGTGGTGTGGAAGTTTGGAGAGTGGGGTGCCAGCTCAGGTGCTAACCTCGTCATCTGAGAGCGCTTCAAAATTATGAGGTGTTCTCAGATCTTTCCCTTCGGGATTGATCCCGAACGTACACCAATAGCCTGTTGTGTTTCTTCAGTGCGATCGTAAATTCAACAAACTACCTACCGAAATGATAGCAATTGCTGTTGTGTAGGCAATGAGTTAACGTGATTTTTTAACATGTAAGTATTTGACAAATTGCTGCACATTTCCCGACTTGATTTCCTTGGTTTATTCAAATTCAATATAATGGCTTGTTATTTGAAAAATTAGAAAATCTCATTGAGTTGTGTCACTAACCACGAGAAAGGTGATGTGCAGTTTTGAAATGAAAGCGGGAGAAAATACGAAAAAATAGTAAGAATCTGGAAACGGTCCTTTTTATTTGACTTAGTGGCCTATACTTGAAACTCAATTTCTATGTATTGAAAAATAAAAGTGGTAAAAAGTATTTAAATAAATTGTCAATGTTATTAAAATAGAATTCTCCCTCTGTGCCAAAATATAAGTGTTACATTCAACACTTGAATTTTGTTCCGAAATAGTTGTTACATTTGTAAAAAAGATGGCAAAAAATAAGATTTAATCGTTTTTCGGGGTTTTTTTAACATGGTTAAATATTGCATATTAAGACAGTGTTTAGACAGATACTTTAAATATAGCTTCAGAATTACAATTAATGTTTCTTGGAAGGTGATTTTCATCCCTCTACTCTTCATTCCTAATATGCATAATTTTGTAGGCATTACTTCCGGATCACATTATTACGCTTTCAATATGTTTGTAATGTTAAGAAAATATTTCTAGTTTTTCCACTTTTCTGGTACTTTTGAAAAGTTCCTTTGTGAAATTTTTTACTAGCCTTTGTTTACAATAAAAAAGACGATAGAGTGGCATTCTTAGTTTGCCTTATACAGTTAAAATTGCCCTCGTTGTACAGTTCACTTTAAAATTGAAGAAAAATTATTAATACTTGAAACGAAAATGTGCAAATAGGACACTTATTTTGGGACAGAAGCATTTTGTGATAAAATGTAAGCATATACAGGAACTCAGATGACATTAGTAGTGGAAGAATCACTATCGCTTAACATCTTTGGTTTTGCAGCAAGGGACAACGCACAATATGGACTTCGCGACATTTTACAATTTCTGCAGAAGAATCGAGATAAATGTTTTATTCGGTAAACGGGAAGACATTTGGGATTATGCATTAGAAATGTAACTTCAAAATGTATTTCTGAATTCCCATCTCGAAATCTTTTGTTTCACGAACTTTTTTTTGAACTGATCTTTTCAGTAAGTCCAAGATATTGCGGATAGTCTGAAGAAATCCGAGGAAAGGAAAAGAAACCTCGCAGAAATGCGTTTTAGTGAAGATAACAACTCCCAGTTTGTGAAACAAAAGAAGAGAAACTGGAAGCATAAGTGCAGTGGTGGTCATATAGATATTGAAATGTCAGGCAGACAAATATTATCGTAACCAATGTCGCCCCGCCTTACAAAGAACGATCCCAAATGTTTCTGCATAACACTAATACACCTCAAGACTATATTCGATGTTCCAGGATACAAATCCTATAGCGAAATCCTGATGTTAATCCTTGGTTTTGACTTCAAATATTTTATACATTTAAATAGAGCTGTTCTCAGAATATTCACGTCGAAGCCTTCGTTTGTTTAGTATCATGGTTCTTAGATATTACGAGGAACCCTTTTCATTAATCAGAACGAAACACGAGAACGCCTTGTATTTACAGCTGCAAAAAAAAACTAACGCCAATCCCTTTATTCGTTAGTGTTGTCATCGGATTTCCCTTTGGAATTGATCCCGGACCATCGCCAATAGCCCATCGTGTTGCTCCAGTGCGACGTTAATTAAAAATACCTACCCCCTATTTGCTCGTCGGTAGGTATTTAATCAACGCCGCACTAGAGTGACACAACTGGCTATTGGTGACGGTCCGGGATCAACCCCTTAAGGGAAATATCCGAGGACAACACCACGTAATTTTGAACCAAAGTCAGATGATGAGATCACACCTAAGCTGGCACCCCACTCTCCAACTTCCACACCACGCCAACGTGAGGACATTTGAGGCCATGACAGATTTAACTTGCTCCAGCCCCCTTTGTAAACGACGGTGTATGGTTGGATTCGAACTCGCAACTCTCCGGTTGATAGTCCGTTACTCTTCCAACCTGGCTGCCGCGGCCCCACTATTCGCTCGTCATTTCAGAGTATAGCAAATTCAAAGGTACTATGTAATAGAAGAATAGCATCTACGATTTAATTTCAAAGCATTAAATTTGCGTACGGAACCATTTTCAGATCAAATTGCGCATAAATTTCGTAATTTTCTATGACGACACTCGATTTTGAGGTCAAATTTCGCATTATACCAACATTTAATCTCGGATACCAAGTTCCGATCGTTCCAAATCAATTGGTTCAGTCGTTTCTGGGTTCTGAGTATGGAAAATTTCAGCACATAATGTGATATTAGATTCCCAGACCTTTATTCATATCTTCCGAAATAGTCTTCCCATCTCTCTGAAATTGTTTGTTATGTTACTTATAAAGAACCCTAGTAAATCTACCCCCTAATAATAACCCTAGTAATCTACTTAATGATTATTCCTTGAGTAATTTTTAATATGCAGCATTAATTATGAAATTAATATTCGAAACAAATATGAATAGTAACCTTCATATATTTTGATTTAAATCGATTTAGACTTTCTATATGACCTTGCCAAATTTCAACTCTTTCCTCCCTACAGTTTTTCTCTATAATAAATTTGGGACTGAAGTAGTCCAGTTGGTTGATTAGCGAAGGTTGGGAGTTCTAAACTCGATCCAACCAAAGATCATCGTGTACGCTGGGTCTGGTGCTCGTTAAATATGTCGTGGCCTCAAATGTCTTCACGTTGGAGTTGTGAGGATATTTGGAGAGGTGAGGTGGCCAGCTCAGGCGATGACCTCGTCATCTGACAGTGGCTCAAAATTGGGTTGTCCTCGATCTTTCCCTTCGGGATTGATCGCTTACCGTCGCCAATAGTTCGTTGTGTTGCTCCAGTGTGACGTAAATTCGACTACTTACATACCAGCAGAAATGACAGCAATTGCAGTTGTGGCAATGAGTTAACATGATTTGTTAACATGTAAATATTTGTAAACTTTGCAACTCAGTTTGTTCCATAGAAAAATTCGCTTGAAGTAGGGAAGCAATTAGTTTCAAGTTCCAATAGAGAAACCGAAGTGATTAATTAAACCAGGATTCTCTAAACGTATTGAACGGAGGAATAAGCTAATATACTAAAGTAATTCGAGGGCTTATGGCTACATACAGAAACACCATGACAAAAAGTTTTCTCAGCGACATACAATCGAATCTGACTTTTTTTCGAGAAATACATATCAAATATACATTCGAAACCACGAAAAGAAAGCATATTTTTTTTTATCTCTGATATAGTATTCCTTTTTCACATAAATGATGAATACAATAAAATAAAAATAAGAGAATCGCTTTTTCGTGGACGCAATATTTTCATAGCTATGTTTATTTAATCTTAGACCTTAAGGCAAGGATTGCTGTTAGTATTTGATTTCTGGTAGCTATGTACACCATACTGACGGCATTTGCAACTATTGTCGTATAAATTGATTCCTGAAGCATGATAGTAAAAATAAAGCTAAAATAATAGAATATCATAACTAAGAAACCCGATAATGTTTTTTTGGCCTCCAAACCTTGTAAAAACTGGTAATTCATTCCTGGTTTTTAAACCCTATTCTGCACATCGCTACAAAAACTACAGATCCTGCTTGCTAAAACCTATCAAGCAGAATAATGTATTTAGTGTTCGAACTTTATGCTATAAGTTAAATAATAAAAAAATAGTATATTGAGAATTAATATCTAAATAGAAATGAAAAATAATTACTTACGAATTAAAATTAATTACTAAATAGAAATGACAATTACTTACTTAAGAATTAATTTTATATTATGAAGAAAATAAATGCTGTCAAAACTAAGAAAAACGGTTATAATGATGGAAACTAATTCTCTCAGATCTTCAAACCCGGTAAAAACTGGTAATTAATTCTCGATTTTTTAACCCTATTCTGCACATCACTGCAAAACTACACATCCTGCTTGCTAAAACCTATCAAGCAGAATGATGTATTTAGTGTTCGAAATTTATTCTATAAGTTAAATAATAAAAAAATTGTATAATGAAAATAAATTACTAAATAATAATGAAAATAAATTACTTAATAAAAATTAATTTTATATTATGAAGAAAATAAATGCTGGAATAACTAAGAAAAACCCCGTTGGAAACAATTTCCCACAAATTTCCAGAACCGGTAATTCATTCCCGGTTTTTTAACCCTATTCTGCACATCACTAAAACTACACATCCTGCTTAAAAGATTTATCAAGCAGAATTATGTATTTACAGTTCAATCTTTATAATATAACCTAAATAATAAAAAATAGTGTAATGAAAATATTACTGAATAAGAATGAAAGTTAATAAATTAATATTTAAATATATTTTTTTCATTTTTATCAATTTTTTATCAATTCATGAAGAAAATTAAGGCTGTCATAACAAAGAAAAGCGGTTGTAATGTTGGAAACTAATTCACACCAATCTCCCAAACCGGTACAAACAGGTAATTTTTTCCCAGTTTTTTTTTACCCTATTCTGCTCATCGCTGCAAAACTATACAAACAAAATAATATAAAAATAATAAATTAAAAATTAATGTAAATGCTGCCATAACTAAGAAAACCGGTAATGATATTGGAAACTAAATCCCACCAATCTCCCAAACCGATAATTCATTCCCAGTATTTTAACCCTATTCTTCACATCGCTACAAAACTACACATCCTGCTTGCTAAAACCTATCAAGCAGAATGGTTATTTAGCCTTAGAACTTTATGCTATAAGTTAAATAATAGAAAAATAATACAATGAAAATTAATTATTAAATAAGAAAACGAGAGTTAATTATTTCAAATAATTAAAATAATTTTATATTATGAAGAAAATAAATGCTGTCATAACGAAGGAGAAAAGCGGTTATAATGTTGGAAATTAATTCTCTCAAAATCTCCAAAACCGGTAATTCTTTTCCGGTTTTTAAACCTTATTTTTTCATATTGTAAAACTACTTATACGGCTTGCTAAAACCTATCAAGCAGATAGACGTCTTTAGAATTCATCCTTTATGCTATAAATTGCTAAAGCAATGGTATAATTTTAAACTGGTCATAAGAGTTATCATTTCTGTAATACCCTACCAAGACTAAATCATGTTTCAAGTATCATTAATACACGATACAGTTCCTCGATTTTTCCGCCGGAAATCAAGGTAATTAAGTAACCATTATCTACTTTCAGCGGAAAAATACACCTGGATGATATTCAACAGAACAAAGAACAGGTAGAATCAGTAGTTATGGATACTGTATAGAATTTCGGTATTTGATACTTGTCTCAGGTAATGGTGTTTTTTATTCGTTTTACTGGAAACGTTTACGTTTAATGATTATATGATCCTAGGAGACAACAACTTCATTAGTGGATAAAGGGGAAATATGAAACCTTGAGAAGAATACCTTGTGTGATCTTTTTTCGAGGCGCAAGCAATTGTTAAAAATGTAACGTAATCCTTAACTACTTCCTTGGGAGGGAAGTATCACGGACTAACTCCATTTTCTCAAAATATTGGACTTTTAAAAAAAGGAAATTGTGAAAATTAGCCTCAAATTGCAATTTTCGCCGCTACAGCATTTTTCTGAAGGGTTAGCTTTGCCTTGCATGAATATCTTTAGCGTTTCCAATTCCTCTACGTAACTTATTTTCTTGATATATATTTCACTATTACTTTTAAAACATGAGACAACACACGTACGAATTATGAACCTATTCACTGACAAGGCATATTCAATTCACGCAACATTTATAAAGCTGAAACAAATTCTGATGATTTTTTTGCTTTCCAATTAAGTTTCCGCGTGTTATAGTAATATTGACCTTATATTAATGAACTGCAAAATAATACGACAGGCTAAAAATTCTACTGCATTAAATTTTAATGCTTGCGAAAGTTATCTGCAACTGATTAAAATTAGTGACTGTTATCGATATTTGATTGTTATATAGTCGTGGGATTTAGCGAACAAAAGAAACCAAGCATCCAAAGTAAACACTACACTCGATTTGAGGAGACATAATTCGACGGATTCCTTATTCATAATTAAAAATGAAATAAGGAATCTGCTTGCATCAAAAATATATTTGTACGATCGTATTTTTAAAAGTGAATCATTCTATATTTTAACATGATTGAGGGGAAGGTCTAAATGTATTACTAATGCACCATCTTCAAGTAACTGAGTCATTTGTGAAGTCAAACCATCGGACATAGGACATGAACAAGGGACTTCTAAATAAGCCATCAAAGGAAGCCGCTCTTAAACAAAGAGTGGGCCGCGGTAGCTCAGCTGGAAGAGTAACAGATTAGCAATACGTAGGTAAATATTTTAAATAACGTCGCACTGGAGCAACACAACGGGCAATTGGCGACGGTCCTGGATCAAACCGGTAGGGAAAGTCCGAGGACAACACCACGTAATTTTGAACCACGGTCACATGACGAGGTCACACCTGAGCTGTCACCCCACTCTCCAAACTTCCGGATTAGCAATCGGAGGGGAGCGAGTTCGACACTCAATCCAACCAAAGACCATCGTGTACGTGGAGGTTGGTGCACGTTAAATCAGTCGTGGCCTCAAATGTCCTCACGTTGATGTGGTGTGGAAGTTTGGAGAGTAGGGCTCCAGCTCAGGTGTGACCTCGTCATCTGACCGTGGTTCAAAATTACGAGGTGTTTTCCTCGAATATTTTCCTTAGGGATTGATCCCTGACCGTCGCCAATAGTTGTGTTGCTCCAGAGCGACGTGAATTCAACTAGCTACCTTAAAAAAGAATGTTTACATTACACGCACGAATAATGCATATCGAATTTCAGTTACAATTTAGGTTTTAAATCGTCGTGGACAAATGATGCTTTTCGAGCCATCAAAGATAGGTAGGTATTTTAATTTACGTCGCATTGGTGCAACATAACGGGCCATAAAAGAAGGAAACGAAAGGAACGGTGACAATGAATGCTGAAAGTTCATAAAACGAATGCCGTATCTTAAAAAATGATTTCTAGCACTTTTAAGAGCCAAATTTGGAATTAAGTACGAGAAACAGCTAACTTAGCAATTTTGTTGTACCCCTGGTGTAAGCTGGTTTCGTTATACGCCATCAGCTATCCATAAAATTCTTTTACACGGAAGGGAATAATAGAATGTGTTGCTGTCCCCACAGCTTCACTTTCACCCAGAATGGACTCTGTCACAAAAACAAAGATTATTAGCACTTTTGGGTTCATAATAGCAAAAAGGTCTTTCATTTGGATAAAAGATGTTTCACATGATTTTAACATTATCGGATCCCTAGTTACGTGAGGCCAGTATCAAAATTAAAATCACTTCCACTTATCGAAGAATCACAAAAATGATTAAATTAGCATGCATACTATAAATGAGGTCTAAAACTATTATTAATATTTCGGAGAATTTTATTATATTTACGTTAGGTACCTGAAAGTTGTAGTTTGGTACCCAAATTTCTGCATCATTATGTAACTATAAAATATGGTTTGAGAATACATTATTATGATAAACATAGATTTATAATTCCATTTCAAATCATATCAAAAAATGTCCAAGACGAATTGTGTACCTTTAACATATATTTTGTAGATAAAAAATTATTAATCTATTTTTACAATATTCAAAGTCAAAGTGGTCATATCGAATAACCTTGAAATTAAAAAGTCACTCACATGGTTATAAAATAGATCACTCGAAAACACAATTTTTTACAAAACAAATCCTGCTTGAACTCAATCAAACCATTAGGTTAAGAGATACAGGAGGTTTTAGAAAGTCTAGAATTATGAAAATTTACCTGATTTAAATATATTAAATTGCCTGATTTTAATATTGCAAAAATATCTTGATAAAAAATTATCAATCTATTTTTACAATATTCAAAGTCAAAGTGGTCATATCGAATGACCTTGAAATTAAAGAGTCACTCACAGGGTTATAAAATAGATCACTCGAAAACACAATTTTTTACAAAACAAATCGTGCTTGAACCCAATCAAACCATTAGGTTAAGAGATACAGGCGTTTTAGAAAGTCTCGAATCATGAAATTTGCCTGATTTTTCAAATTAAAAAAACTATTACAAGTAGGAGACTAGAATTTTTTAAATTTTATTTCATGCGACTGAAAACAAAACAAACTGCCTAAAGAAAATTGAAGGACAGGATCGAGTTGTGAGATGTGTCAATTTGACATGGAATCATCAATTCACTATTTATGCAGCAATTTAAAAGACCTTAATGTCCATGGTTATCTGACAACTAAACCAGTCATAATGCTTTTCAAATTCTTGCAAATAGCCCGTTGTGTTGCTCCAGTGTGACATTAATTAACTGCTCACCTTTCTTTCAAAATTTAAATGTATCCAAAAAATATAATCGCGCGCGCGACCTTTCCTATTTATTTAATAGTATTATTTGTCCTGCTTTATATAATACTTATTTTTAGAATAAATTACATAATTAAACAAATGCATTTTTAATAACATCTCTAAAAATAACAATAAATTGTAGTTCTATTTATATAAAGAATGAAACAAATTCGTTCTTACAATATGATTTGTAATCAATATTTTACGACAGTTAGAATTTCCAATTCTAATTGTACATATTTTATTGATATACACTTATAAAAGCCCAGAACCTTTCTGTGTAAATCAGATAGAGCTCTGCAATTTCGTTCGTCTTAAGATGTATTTAAAAGAAATTGTGCTTGATTGTTTGAGGCGTAAGAAATTCAAGAATTAATTTTAAGGAATTTTCAGTATATAAGCATGATATGTAGCTTGTCAAAATATAATTATTTTCCTATGAAAAATAGTTTAACTAAAGAAAATTTCTCTACAAATTCGTGTATTAGTTGAGCACTCGATATTCTCTAAGATGCTGTTGAATACATTTAAACAAAATCTGGCTCGATTTTATGTTATTGCAACAACTGGATTGATCTATAAAATACTCCATCATTCTGAAAATCATATCACAAGTTTATAATAAAATTTCAGAGATCGGTTGAAAAATTATCAGACTGATTTTTAATATTGAAATCATTTTTTCTTTGATTTACAATATGCCGACCCGTCCATGTTCAATCGAAACAAGGGCTGGTGTACGTTAAATCTGTCGTGGCCTCAAATGTCCTCACGTTGGCGTCGTGTGGAAGTTTGGAGAGTGGGGTGCCAGCTCAGGTGTTACCTCGTCATCTGGCCGTGGTTCAAAATTACGAGGTGTTGTCCTTGTATCTTTCCTTTCGGGATTGATGCCGGACTGTCGCCAATAGCCCGTTGTGTTGTTCTAGTGTGACGTTAATTAACTACCTACCTAACTACCTACGAATCAAAACAAGCATAAAAGAATGTGTCGTAATAATAGAGTAGCATCAGTGCCCATAGTAATCAATACCAATTGAATTAAAAACTACATGGTAATTAAACTCTAATTTAAGCTCTATAATGAACCAAATTATAGCACCTGGGGAGGACACTTAATTTTAATTAATATAATTACAATTCCATTCATATTTAATAATGTATATTCAAGTAGTATTATGTAAGAAAATAAGTGTTATATGACTTATTTCAACTGATGTAATTAAAGCTGCTTACCTGAACTTGTTTCGTTACTTAAAACGTGGACTTCGTTTAATAAATCTATAAATAACGTTTCTCAACTTGAATTTAGTGCTAACGTCTACATGCTTTGAATTTAACTTAATTCAACAAAATTTCTCAGCAGTTGATTTTTGACTTTACTAATTTTAAATACATTAAGCAATAAACAGTTAAACAATTTTTCTTAGGAGTGTACAGTTTGATGAGTTTAATTGAACTTAAAACTGCATATATACATATAACAAATAATATGCATAAAAAGTACAAAAATGAAAGCAATAAAAATATAAAAAACACTGAGTTCTTTAATAGATATGAGCAGTGGGATAGGGAAGTAGTTATTTGCGTAGAGAGCGCGAACAACATATTGATATATTCAGCAATTGTAATTTATTTTATTAAGCTCTTGGCCCTCAAATAAACCCGCTCTGATAAAATACATTTCAACATGTTTAATTAAACTAACTGCTAATATTAAGTTATGTGTGTTAGGGAAAAAATTACTTTTTATCAGATTTTCAATATCATTGTCTGTATAGTAGTAATATTTATTCCTGATGGATTTCTTTCACGGGGATCATCATACAAATATGGATTTCCATCATCATTTTGCATTAACAAGATTTAAAGTTTCTTATTGGGATGTTTTCTAACATTATGTTAATATAATATATTATAGAATATTGCATGTGTGTTTCTTTCTATTCGGTAAAATTTCTTAATATTGTAGTGAATCAATTTTAAATTTTATTCAACTGTAAAAAAATCCGAAATGTAACTTAAATACAATAGTCACTCTCCTTTATCCTAAATATCATGGAGCAATGTTTTTCCAAGTATCAGTATTCATCTAAACACATATAAGGACACATCAATTTTGACAATAAAATGGGCATATCACATTTCAACATTTGATCATATTTAATCGTCAACGATGTATGGTAAAACAGTACTTACCAGAACAAAATATTTAAATGGTAATATGAAATTTATTAAAGTAAGTAAAGTTTACCTTTTTGCCAGAGAGATATTCGAGAACCAAAAAATTCGAACCCTTAAAAGATAAACGTATAATTGAGGGACAATTGTCCGTGAATTTGAACTAAATTAGAACAGACTCCATCTATTGTACAAACCAGGGCTTATAGTATAAGGGGATAAACATGCACTTTACAGGGGAACAGGCTGGGATAGTCAAAGGGATAATTACACCTTATATTTGAGGAGAAATCATTTGAGGTTCCTTGCATGTTTTTCGGTGCTGATAAAGCATGACTTAGTTGATTAACTTTAATAACTTAATCAGTACCATAATGGTTTAAACTTAGTCTTCAAATTTAATAATCATTAGTATACCTTTTAGATCGAATTCTTAACAATCTATTTTTACTAATGAGTAACATCTTTGCCCCTGTTATAGTAAATTAATGCTGCTATTAACACAATACGAATCTTTGGACTGGAAAACGAAATGATCCTATACCTTCCCTTTTAGATTGAAATAATTAAGATCTTCCGTACTTGCGCGCCCCATATCACTACTCGGAGGGTTGGGATTCTGGACATTTCCTCTTGAAAATATCCTTTCTTTATTCAAGCTCTTATCTAGATGGCCGTGTGATCTCTGTATCATTTATAATTACTATATTAACTTACAGCTATAATGAAAAGCGCCTAATGAATCCCCATAAAAGTAATTATCACTAATCTACCTTACCGGGAAATCAGAAAAGATGTCCCTCCCCCTTTTTTGTACTATGTACACCCAGCATACCGTTCATGGACGATTCGAAACAATTATCACTTGAAAATCTGAAGAAATACAAATATTAGTAGGTTTCGAGCATCTTCTAACGCATGCATGTAAGCGAGAACGAACGGGAATTAGGGACCCGCATCATGACGTCAAAGCGACGTCAGCGCCGCAGGTTCAGGGCCGTTTTTCGTGATCACCCCGGGGTGCTCTAGATCCCTCACGACAATGGTAGAACCTTCTTCTGTCATTTGCCTCCAAAAATGCATAATACTAGCGTTTCACCAACTTTATCAATCTAAGACAAACCGACTTCTCTTAATCCAACAATTCTTCCTCTCTCAAACCCAGTCAGCTATTCATAATGTTGTATCCTTTTGAGACGAGCTATGTTTACGTACTATCAGCAATGCCAATAGAATTCACCGACACAATGGGATTTTATTTTTAAGTATTTTCTCTTCTAGGTCACATTTCAGCCTGTATTAGATACTCAGCTGAGATTGTACTCACTTGCACATCCCACGATAATTACCCGTCTGTCAAATTTCTGGTCAATTTAACAACTCTTTCTTGGTGTTGCATTTTCAATGAACAGCATTGTATGATTGTGTGTTCAAAGCCGGATGGTTAACATGCCCCAGTATCTTTACCTCTCTTTGTTTAACCCTCCTTGGGGTAGTCTCGACGAGGTATCTGCAAATCTGACCAGATCTTGATGGATGAGATATCTCGTCATTAGAAAAAACTGATCTGATCCTGTTCTCATCATCATTGAAAAACTGACATTATCTTCACCACTCAGAATTCAATCAGCATTCTTGCCGACGAGATATCTCATCGAAACCACTTGGGAGGTTATACAGCTTATCATGTAGTAAATACTATAATCAGATATAAATTAGCTCTCAAAAAGAAACAGCCAAGTTAAACACACAGTGAAAATTATCTTCGAAAACAACTACGAACGCAACTAAGAGAAAAGGAACATGAATTGTGTAATTTAAATAATTTTCAATTCCCAGTGAAAATTAGACATAAAAGGTAATTCAGACTAAATTGTGTAATTTTACAGAAAATTGCGATAGAAAGTATCGTAATCAAAATAAATACGATTCTTCCTCGTTTCTTTATATTCAGCCTCTCTTTAATCACAATTATTATCTGATTCAAAACAGAAATTATATGCTTCATTTTATATTAATTGACGTGATTTGCGTTCTGAAAAACAAATTTTCAGATTTAATTTCCTATTCAATGGATAATTCATGTTGTATTGAAAGGCTATTTAATATACTCCGTAATTAAATACGGAATTTCTTGTATTTCTTTTCTAATAAGTATTACAAAGTTTAGACTAGACTCATTTACTTAAATATTTACAGATTTTGAAAGTTAAAAGGCTGCAAATATTATGTAATTTTAAGCTTTGAAAGTCATCAACCTCAGTCAACTCATGTAAGTAATTAGTTTATTACACGATTTAGTTTTTTGAATCATTAGGTAATTTTTGTAAATATACGAGGAAAGCATTTGAAACAATTTTAAACTTATTTTAATATTTTTAAAAATCGAAACTGATATTTATAGTTAAACCACACTGCACAGATATTTAAGTACCTGTTTTCATTTAACCTTCGGAATTGATCCCGGATAGTCGCCAATAGCCCGTTGCGTTGCTTAATGCGACGTATATTCAACTACTTACCTACCTTCATTTAAAAAATTTACATTATAAAAAATAAATCTTATTTAAAATTTAAAACTAACGTTTTGCAATGTGCTTTTAATTTGTAATTATCGGATGTTTTTAATCCTAATAGGTTCATGCACGCATAATTCCACCATGCAACCTAGAGTTTTCTCTGCATGACTTCAAACCATATTTAGACTTCTGGACCAATAGAATCTTTTCTAGAAATTTTTTTACCCAATAGATGTGGCTATCTAGTCATTATGTGTGTTGTAGGGTAAAAGCAAAAGCCCGTTGGAAATAGCCCCTGGAAATAGTATGACGCTCATAGGATTAATTGACATAAAATTATTTTATGAAGTAATAGATCTGATAAAACTCAAACATCTAAGATATAGTTTGTATATATATATTTGTGTATATATACCAACATTTTTTACTCAAGTTAAATTACTTCAGTTACGCATTTATTTTTCAGTTTAACATTTTATTGAAAATTAAAGAGAATTGAGTGAGTACTGTGAGGAGGCACCTCTGTATGAACTTCAATCGCGTAGCTCAATCTAGTAGAATGCGATCCATTGGAAAATTCTGAATTCTGTTTATAGTTTGTATATATATATATATATATATATATATATATATATATATATATATATATATATATATACGAACATTTATGGTTGGCTGGTTGGTTTTGGGGTTTTATGGCGCAAGGGCCATGCTTGGCCAATGCTCACATTTTAAGCTCAAGTTAAAGTATTGTAGTATTATATATGCATTTATTTTTCAGTTTAACGTTTTATTGAAAATTATAGAGAATTAAGTGAGTACTATGGAGTGGCTATGGGATTTGAACTTCAATCGCGCAGCTCAATCTAGAATGCGATCCATTGGAAAATTTTGAATTCTGCTGTTTACACGTGACACGTGATCCCTAATAAATTTGATCAATAATACAGTCTAGACATTGTTAATAAATTACAAATACTAAGAAGCAAGCTCACGGTGTGTGTGATTCTAGCAACCTTTGAAAATTGTCAAAAATGCAATCAAGCAGTCTTAGATAAGTGCTGGTCAGTTTTAGATGCGTGAATCTCCAAGAAACTCCTAGAAGCCCATAGCTCTGGTTATTCACTATAATGTTAGTTACATGAGAGAAAACTGACACACAGATTTGCATATTTTATACACACGGCACGTGACTACTTTGATAAGATCTCCAGCTTCGAATTACCAATAACCTTTTACAATCTGGTCTCAAAACCCCCTTGAATCCTTTGTTAACTCAATGATTTTAATACATTTTTATTTACGAACTAAGTTTCTCCTCTTGTACCACAGAGTACAACACTGGGCCCAGGACCTAGGTAGTATAGAATGTACAGAATAATAAAGAAACACAGTAAATAAAGAAACAAAATATTTGTATAGTAATTACAAATTTTTAGAACCCAACATGAGCCTCCTTTGACCTAACCTAGTACGAATGGACTGGGAGCCTAAGGATAAAAAAATTTCAACTCTTTTAAGGATAGTTTTTCGCTCAAAAGTTTCAAGTAGTCAAAGATCAGGTAGTTAGGTAGTTAATTAACGTCACACTGGAGCAACACAATGGGTTATTGGCGATGGTCCGGGATCCATCCTGAATGGATAAATCCAAGGATAACACCTAGTAAATTTGAACCACGGTCAGATGACGGGATCACACCTGAGCTGGCACCCCACTCTCCAAACTTCCACACCACGCCAACGTGAGGACATTTGAGGCCACGACATATTTAACTTGCACCATCCCCGTGTACACAATGGTCTGTGACTGAACCGAGTTTCGAACTCGCAATCCTGCGGTTGCTAATCCGTTGCTTTTCCAACTGGGCTGCCACGGCCTCAGTCAATGAGCAAATGCATTGTGTTCTCTCTGCAGTTGCCACACCTGTACTGTTCACTAGCGTTCAATCCAAATCCGTGAAGGGGTATCTAAAAACCCCATGCCTAGCTGAAAATCCGGTGCAAAATGACATGACGGTTTTTCAATCTTAATTGCACCTAGGGGAAGAATCTTTTAGTAAGTGGGATCTTATCCGATTCCAGATGCTCTATGTTCCGACACCCGATGGTTTTTTGCTTGTGCAGATGCTTCCAATGTGAAAACGACACAAGGATATTTAATTTAGGGATCGTACAATTTACTGACTTTGCAAAGACTTTTAGCCTCAGTAATGCAGCAATGACTCCTTCAATGATTGAAGTTAATTACTACGTTATTGCTACGTTTAGGTAATTTGGTAAAGTGTACCAAGAAGAGTTCTTGTCAAAGGTAGCTTTGGCTTCGTATGAGTGTTGCAAGGCGTTGGGTCATTTTACAATGGGCTCACATTTTGTGAAAGGGACAAGTATCGAACTGAAGTTAATTACTACATTAGTGTCACGTTTAGGGAGTCTGGTATAGTATCCCCAAGAAGACTTGTCAAAACTATCGTTGACTGCATATGCGTGTTTCTTGGTAAAGTGTACCCAATACTCCTCAAAAGTAGCTTTGAGGAGTCTGAGACCTGTTGCAAAATGACCAAAGCCTTGCAACACGCATATGCAGCAAGGCTTTGGGTCAATTTGCAACGGGTGCACATTTTGTGAAAGGGACAAGTATCGAACTGGAGCTAATTACTGCATTAGTGCTACGTTTAGGGAGTCACGTATAGTATCCCCAAGAAGACTAGTCAAAACTAACTTTGACTGCATATGCGTGTAGCAAGGCGCCAAATATTTGGTGAAAGGGACGAATAACGAACTGAAGTTAATTACTACGATTTGGATAGGTATGTATGTAGGTATTTTAATTAACGTCGCACTGGAGCAACACAACGGGCTATTACTACGATGAGGGAATTCGGTAAAGCGTACCAAGAGTACTCGTCAAAAATAGCTTTGGTTGCATATGCGTTTTGCAAGGATTTGGGTCATTTTTCAACAGGTGCATATTTTGTGAAAGGGACTAAAAGTCCACAAACTCTGAATGGGTGCTTGGGGAAACTAGAAGGGTGCTTATGAGATAAAGTCGTATACATAAAAGTGTCTTGAGATAAAAAAACCATCACGGTTTCGTAATTCTTATGGACGCTTTGAGTGGAAGCATTAACCCTCCGAGTGGTTTCGACGATCCTTCGTCCCTTCGTCATCACCATCAGGATCTGACCAATTGTGCAACTGACGAGATATCTCGTCATCAAGATGTTGCCGATTTTTATGATGCCGATTTTATGAGATCAAGACCTGGTCAGTTTTCTTCTACTGGCGAGATATCTCGTCCATCTGGTCAATATTTTTCCAATGACGAGATATCTCGTCGAGACAACCACCAGGAGCGTTAAGATGATTTGTGAACTGTCATGACAAGAATGGATCAAGTAACAACGCAAAAGTTAAAGTACACTGCTGGCCACCGTAAATGCAACACCCTGAAGGAAGCATGCAAATAATATGAAATTTACAACATGCATTAGCGGAGGTGAGATATGCAAATGATTAGAATTTCAGCGCAGACGCACATCACGAGCGCCTGTGGCGCCACTTCAAAGCGCTATTTAAGGCTTGGAGATTTCGACGATTTCAAGTACGGCAATTGTGTTTTTCTTGTGGTTTTTTTCAAAAAAACGATCAATTATGCCTCGTAGAAAACAGCGATGATCTTTTGATCAAGTATCCGAGTTCGACAGAGGAAGGATAGTGGCCTACCGAGATTGTGGATTATCTTTCAGGGAAATCGGTAGTCGTGTTGGACGAAACCAAACAACTGTAATGCGGATATGTGATCGTTGGATGCAGGAGAGTACGACGGACCGACGTGTTCGATCGCATCCACCTCAGTGCACCACTTCACGTGATGACAGGCATATTGTGCGTATGGCAGTGACGGATCGCTCAGCCACATCACGAACCATAGCACAGCACATTCAGTCTGTACCGCATCATCCAGTGTCTGCGCGTACCATTCGACGCCGTTTACAGCAGAGTGGTCTGTCCGCAAGACGTCCATTGCTTCGTCTACCCTTGACGCAGAACCACAGACGTTTCCGCCGCCAATGGTGCGATGAAAGAAGGATGCGGACGGCAGAATGGAATGAAATTGTCTTTACTGACGAGTCACGCTTCTGTCTGCAACACCACGATGGTCGGATTCGAGTCTGGAGACACCGTGGAGAGAGGATGCTGAACAGCTGCGTTATGCACCGCCACTCTGGTCCTGCACCGGGTATTATGGTATGGGGTGGTATTGGATATCACTCTCGCACTCCTCTAGTACGCATTGCCGGTACTTTAAACAGCCAGCGCTACATCTCCGAGGTGTTGGAGCCAGTTGTCCTTCCTTACCTTCAGGGCTTGCCCACAGCCATATTTCAACAGGATAATGTGCGACCACACGTGGCACGCATTGTCCAAGGGTTCTTCGTCAATCGCCAGATTGAATTGCTTCCCTGGCCAGCTCGCTCTCCGGATCTTTCGCCGATAGAAAACATGTGGTCCATGGTTGCTCAACGATTGACCCAGAATACATCCCAGCTGCCACACCAGATCAACTTTGGCAACGTGTGGAAGCTGCTTGGTCTGCTGTACCCCAAGAACACATCCAAAGTCTCTTTGAATCAATGCCGAGGCGTGTGGCAGCGGTGATCTCCAACAATGGCGGCTACTCTGGCTACTGATTTTGGCAGGAACCACACTTCACAGAAGTCTATAAATTTAATCATTTGATACTTGGTCAACATGTTATCGGCATTGATTCAAAGAGACTTTGGATGTGTTCTTGGGGTACAGCAGACCAAGCAGCTTCCACACGTTGCCACACCAGATCAACTTTGGCAACGTGTGGAAGCTTCTTGGTCTGCTGTACCCCAAGAACACATCCAAAGTCTCTTTGAATCAATGCCGAGGCGTGTGGCAGCGGTGATCTCCAACAATGGCGGCTACTCTGGCTACTGATTTTGGCAGGAACCACACTTCACAGAAGTCTATAAATTTAATCATTTGATACTTGGTCAACATGTTATCTACAAAATAAATTTTGTTGTGATATCTCTTGTCTTTCTTGGTGTTGCAATTTGGGTGGCCAGCAGTGTACATAACACCCATATCATGTCTAATAACCTAAAAACTGAAGAGATGACGTAATTAAGAGGTTTTATATTCGTGGCAACTAATTTTCTACTGTAAATTCCATACGAATTTTTAAACTCCTCAGTCTTATTTTCTCGATTTAAAAACGCTAATTAGGAAAGGTCATCATTTAATATCAATTTTATTTTCCCATTTTTCTTTCCCTACCCGAAACTACAAGAGATTTCGAACTTCTCTAAAATTTAACCTTCGGTTGAAAGTCATCCATTTTTTTAAAGTTATACTCAATGAAGTTCAGTAATTAGGGTCTTGACAACATAAACAAAGACATCTTCATTAAAGTAGAATAAACTTTGAGATCTAAATCCTTTACTGTATGTATAAAGAAATACAAAAGCTTGCTAGTTAAACTATGCTAAGTACTCTTTCGCACATCAGCTTAAACTAAGCAAAAGGAATTTGGGTAAAAAATAATTGAAAACGCGATAAAAGATCAAACGCTATTAAAACAATTTTTGCAGAAGACAGATTTGTAAACATTCCATTTCGTGGAAAGCTTAAAAAACGAAACTAATATTTACTTCGATTATTTTTGTTCGGATAAGAATTAAAAGAAAAATAATTATGCATATATTGGCAGAGTTGATTATTAAGCCTGATTTATATTTCTACGGTCGCTTTTCAATAAGACTAAGAATCAAGATTTCTAGTAACGCCTGAAATTTGTAGTAAACATGGAATTAAAACGCTTTAAAATCTTAGCCTAATTTCTAATTCTATAAATAGCCCGATGTGTTGCTCCAATGCGAAGTTAATTAAACTAATTACCTAATCTCTATAAATCCTACTCCAGAATAAATTATCATTAGACTAACTTTAGCAAATCAATTATCTCACCTTAATTAAAGGGCATTTTCTCTTCTTACCCCATTCGGGTCGAGAGTCCCATATATAACTTACCTCGTAATGCTTTCTAAGATTCTGAAGACAACTTATCGTAGCACTTACATTTCTCTCAACGTTGTTAAATATTTTAATGCCACTTAAATTGATATCTTCAAAGCTTCTTACAAAACTTATGTAAACCTCTTATTAGGAAATGGTACGTATAGGACATAGAAATTAAATATTTATTGGGTCAAATTAAATTTTAATCGAGGTATCACAAGTGTATCGGTAAATACTATAAGGAATATAAAAATAGTATTAAAATCCAGAGATTTTACATGCACATTTAAGTACGATTTTTTGAGAAGAGCTCACCGATGAAAATATGTTATCTGATATTTATTTCGATTTGATTTCATTACTTTTCTGGCTACATAATTGTTCTTTTCGGAGAATTTTCGTAAAAATGACACAGGATCCCATGAATACTGCAATATGTGTTTAAATGTCACTACATGCAACAAAAAGGCGCATATATCGTATGATGAAGAGTAACATGAATAAAAAAGTAGCAGTAGAGACATGCAGGATCTATACTGCTGGCCACCGTAAATGCAACACCCTGAAGGAAGCATGCAAATAATATGAAATTTACAACATGAATTAGCGGAGGTGAGATATGCAAATGATTAGAATTTCAGCGCAGACGCACATCACGCGCGCCTGTGGCGCCACTTCAAAGCGCTATTTAAGGCTTGGAGATTTCGACGATTTCAAGTACGGCAATTGTGTTTTTCTTGTGGTTTTTTTTAAAAAAAAACGATCAATTATGCCTCGTAGAAAACAGCGATCATCTTTTGATCAAGTATCCGAGTTCGACAGAGGAAGGATAGTGGCCTACCGAGATTGTGGATTATCTTTCAGGGAAATCGGTAGTCGTGTTGGACGAAACCAAACAACTGTAATTCGGATATGTGATCGTTGGATGCAGGAGGGTACGACGGACCGACGTGTTCGATCGCATCCACCTCAGTGCACAACTTCACGTGATGACAGGCATATTGTGCGTATGGCAGTGACGGATCGCTCAGCCACATCACGAACCATAGCACAGCACATTCAGTCTGTACCGCATCATCCAGTGTCTGCGCGTACCATTCGACGCCGTTTACAGCAGAGTGGTCTGTCCGCAAGACGTCCATTGCTTCCTCTACCCTTGACGCAGAACCACAGACGTTTCCGCCGCCAATGGTGCGATGAAAGAAGGATGTGGACGGCAGAATGGAATGAAATTGTCTTTACTGACGAGTCACGCTTCTGTCTGCAACACCACGATGGTCGGATTCGAGTCTGGAGACACCGTGGAGAGAGGATGCTGAACAGCTGCGTTATGCACCGCCACACTGGTCCTGCACCGGGTATTATGGTATGGGGCGGTATTGGATATCACTCTCGCACTCCTCTAGTATGCATTGCCGGTACTTTAAACAGCCAGCGCTACATCTCCGAGGTGTTGGAGCCAGTTGTCCTTCCTTACCTTCAGGGCTTGCCCACAGCCATATTTCAACAGGATAATGCGCGACCACACGTGGCACGCATTGTCCAAGGGTTCTTCGTCAATCGCCAGATTGAATTGCTTCCCTGGCCAGCTCGCTCTCCGGATCTTTCGCCGATAGAAAACATGTGGTCCATGGTTGCTCAACGATTGACCCAGAATACATCCCCAGCTGCCACACCAGATCAACTTTGGCAACGTGTGGAAGCTGCTTGGTCTGCTGTACCCCAAGAACACATCCAAAGTCTCTTTGAATCAATGCCGAGGCATGTGGCAGCGGTGATCTCCAACAATGGCGGCTACTCTGGCTACTGATTTTGGCAGGAACCACACTTCACAGAAGTCTATAAATTTAATCATTTGATACTTGGTCAACATGTTATCTACAAAATAAATTTTGTTGTGATATCTCTTGTCTTTCTTGGTGTTGCAATTTGGGTGGCCAGCAGTGTATATTGAGGGGAGCATGTCAAGATATATCCTGCAAAAATCTTCTGTCGAAAGTTTTGAATCTGTTGTTACATTTGTATTTTCCGAGACTTTTTCTTATGACCCTTGGACCTTGCAGTTTTTTCACTATTTTTGGATCCAGTACAATACAGCCTAATAAATAATAACTGAAAATATGAAAAATTCTAAAATCTTTCCAGCTTATTTCGAAATGAAGTGCAGTTTTTCAAGAAACCCTAAATCTTGAACTCCCTGCCACTGCTTTAAAAAATAAACTACTGATTTGATCAGTCACTTTCGGGAAGAAAAGTAAACATGGTACGTACTCTGGTATAATCCCAGTAGAAATTCCAATTCTGTGCTTCTAAAATGTAGCATCTGATGAATATCAATTGAACTAAAAGCTGAACGTTAAAGCAGAAAGAAAGCTTCCAAGAACGTTTTTTGATCTATTTGTTGTTTCATGCGCAGAAAGTTTCGAATATTCAATTTTTAAGCAATAAGAATAAAAGATAAAGGTATTATCCCTTTGGTTTCTTTAATCTGAATTTAATCGAAAAATTAAATGCTACCTCTGTCCTAAAATATATATATATATATGTAAGTGGCATATTCAACACTTGAATTTTGTTTCGAAGTAGTTGTCTCATTTGTAAAAAGATGGAAAAGATTTACCCCCCCCCCCAGATTTGGTTGTCTCGACGTGGTATATCGTCATTAGCAAAATTATTAGCAGATCTTGCTGGACGATACATCTCGTCATTAGAAGAAAACTGACTTAGTCTTGATCTCGTCGTCATCAAGAAATAGGGAATTTCTTGCCGATTTTTCTCGTCATTAGCAAAAGTGATATTGATGGAAAAGATCCCGTCGAAACCACTTGGAGGGTTAATCGTAAATTGAAAGGTTTCTTTTTCTATATGTTAAATATTACTTATTGAGACAGTATTTGACTTTAATATAGCTTCGGGATTACAATTAATGTTACTAAGAGGCCAATTTTCACATCTCCGTTTTTCTTTCTTAATGTGTATAATTTTGTAAGCAGATGCTTACTTCCAGATGATATGATTACAATCTCCATACATGTTTGCCCAATGCTAAGAAAATTTTTTCTAAATTTAAATGTTTCCAAAGGGTGCACTTTTATAAAAAGGCTCCTTTTTGCGATTTTTAACCTGCCTTTGTTTACAGGAAAAAAGACGATCAAGTGACATTCTTAGATTGCCTTATAGTGTTCACAAATGTGTCCTAGTTGCTACAGTTCATTTCAAAATTGAGTAAAACTGTTAATATTTAAAACAAAAATGTGAAAATATGATACTTATTTTGGGACAGGGGTGTGTGTATTATATATTGGTATTGAACTGCTATAGAGATGAATTTATGTATATTAAAAATGATTTTTGGTTCAAAATTGATTGATGTTTAACCATTTACTTTGGATTTATTTTTGACACTGTTCAAGGTGAAAAGTCATTCATTAATCAAGATCAGTCAGAGGTATCTAGAGAAAGGAGAGAGATTGCTCACATTTTATAAGAGAACAAATTTCTAAGGTCCTTACCCTTTTGCCCCCTCCGAAATTGACTTCAAAATATTGCGAAAATAGATTATTGGATGGTATGAACTTTATAGATTAATGATTATTTATTATAGTGAACTTTATAGATTAGTGATGGTAGTAACCTTTTCAAAAAATAAATTCGCCAAAACTTTTATTTAGCGAACTTTATAGATAAGTAGATGGTAGAAACTTTTTATGTAAAAAATTCGCCAAAATTTTTATTTAGTGAAATGTATAGATCAGAAGATGGCAGTAACCTTTTCTATAAAATAAATTCGCCAAAATTTTAATTTATTTATTTTTTTATTGAACAAAAGCAAATTCCCCGTGCACCACAGAAGTACAACACTGAAGTAAGTTGATTTAACAACGAAACAGTGGAAAACAATTTAACTAAAATTACAAGATTTTATGAACTTGACAAATGAATAGAAAAGCAGATTAGATTTAACAAAAACTTTGAGTTTCACTGGCCACGTTTTACCTAATTTTCTCAAATCATTTTGTAGGCATTAGATTTAGATTCAGATTGTATAGTAACCTTTTCTATAAAATAAATTCGCCAAAATCTTGAAACAATCCGTTATCAGTGCCTAGAGGGGAAAAGAAATGTTCAACACTTTCTTCAAAAACTGAGCTTACCCTCATGGAATATATAAGTATATAAAAACGGTGCTCCCCATTCTGTTTTCCGTTCATTTCTCCTCGACCATTGAAGAATTCTTAAAGAAAAAGAGGAGGAAATTTAATTTAAATCTAAGCGGTAAGCTATATTGGAATTTTTCTCGCATCAATAATTCATAGCAGAAGTGAAAAGATGAAAGCTTTAGGGAAAGTAAAGTGGAAACTGAGAAAAGGAAAAGGTGGTTTGGTCTAAATGTTATGGATTGACAGACGAAATAAGAAGTTTTTTTAGCATTATTAGTTCTTAGTGAAAAAGAAATGGTTATCGTTTCTCTAAAAATGTCATAAGCACTTTTTTATGGTGGGGTCCCATTTTCCAGTGTTGTTTTCCAACATTAGTTCTTCGATCATTTCAACTTCTATGTAAAATGTAAACGAACAGAAATGGTATACTATGAAATATATATATCAAGAGTGTGTAGGAAATTTTTGATTAAATTCGGATAACTTTTAGTAATTTTTGTTTCGAAGAAAGAGTGCAATTTTGATCGTTAAGGAAATACAGCTAGTGGTGCTAACTTGGGGATATTATTGGTGGGATGACAAGTAAGATCCCTGAATACTTCTCATATATCGTCGATTTACAGCAGAAACTCATTAACTGACAAAAAAAAATATTTTACTGTACAGCTGTTTAAAGACTAAGAAATAGTTTTTAGGTCAAAAATAAAAATTATAAGCATTTTGATAGTACTACATATCTTTAAAAATATTATATTAGTGCAATGTATTTCTCATGATCATGAAAATAGCATTCAATGTCTTCGAAAGACTGTCAGATAATGAATTTCTGCTCTAAGCCGATGATAAATGTATTTTGGATCAATTGATTTTGTTTATACAGATATAACCAATATTGTCGATAGGTCTGAAAATTCATCATTCATGTTTTGGGTAGGCGAGCCCCAAACACGTAGAAATATTTTGTGGCAAAAGGTCCAGGACCCTTTGCCTTTTCTAAAGTATCACGTTATCGAAGGGGCCCTGCGAGGTTGGGCCCTAGTACTTGGCACCTTTGTTCACCACCGAATTACCTAAGTCGACATTCCAAATACTCAATATTCTAGTTTTCTCCAACACTCTTAAATACTTACCTAGAGTGCGATGCTTCATGTCAGTTGAAAGTGTTCGCTGTGTCTCAAGCACATTTTTCAGCTCGGACTATTTTTTAAATACAACACTCCTATATACTGGGGAGTGTTGGGGTGTTCCTAAATTAAATGTTTCTAGCATGCTGGAAACATTTAATTTAATTTAAAACGGCAATAAACGACATTTCAAGTTATTCTCGATATGTATCATGAGAGAGCGGAAGTAGTCTTTACATTCCGTCTGGTTTGTTTACAATGAAAATCCTTCTCATATGACTTTAATATAACTCGAACTCAACGGTTACAGAGTCCAATTGCAGTTCACATTCTACAAACCTCCTTTAGTTACGCATCACAACTTTTGTATGAATTATATCTTTGGTTAGCATATTTAAGGACAATAAAATACGTGAATTTTTTTTATATATGAACATATCAATATAAATAAATTTATTAATATATGAACATATTTATAAACAAATTTATTAATATGTGAACATATTTATGGAATACGTTAGCTTCCAAAAAAAATTCCACAATTTAAAATTTGTGCGAAGAAACACACTTCTCTGAAAATTTAGTTAAGTACATGGAAATTATTATTTTCATTCTTTTTATGTTAGACATCAATATTTTATATTGCTTTCTAGGTATTCTGTAAATATCGTAGTTAATTTAAATTTTTAGGTAGAACTTTGAATGTGCAAATTTAATTTTTTGATAAGTTATAAATAAACTGTAATTTATGATTAGAACATTGTGGAAAATACAAAAGGCTTATAGATGAAGCCATAGGTACATTTCTATTTCTGTTTTCATGTGACTAGTTCTTTTTAAATTCTAATTACATAAATAATTTAATGTCAGACTCAAAAATTACATTATCGCGAAAGCTAACCGCGCGCGAAGGTTACAAAACGATGCACTTTAGTTAAAGATCTTGAAACAATGACACACCTGTTTATAATGAAAAACCATTATTAGCAAAATTTGGTTTCACACAAGAATCAGCAAAGACCACAATATTTGTTTTGCCTATCTTATTTATAAACCTAAAATAATGAAAAAATTGATAAAGCAAGAAATTAATGTGTCAATGAAATCTGTAAATGCCTCATAAATTGAAACAATTCAAACAAAATATACACTATAATAAGATAAACATATGGTGATACAGACAAAACGCATTTTTGAATATATCTTAACTAAAATATAAGGTAATGTTTTGATAGCTTTAAAAATTGATATTGAAAGTAATATATAGGTAGTTTTGGTTCTAAACGGTAATAGGCATTTAAAAATTTGTAAAAATGGTGTTCTAAAATATTCAAAATAGATGTAATAAAGTTGATGTATTGTTGGATTCAAAAATTTCAGATTGCAAAAAATCATATCAATACATATTGCAGCAAGTACCTGACATTTTTTATTCAATTTTTTGTCACGAATGGTTTTATGGCACCCGTTGAATTTTATACTCTCAGTAAATATTTATGAGTATTCTACCAACTTCATCCTAGCTTCAATATTCCTCAATGAAAACAAACAATGAAATTGGAAATAAACTTTCCGAAGGTAGAGAAGCGTGCAAGCATTATCAAAACATTCCGAATAAAGTATTGATGGCGCCAAACAAAGCAACTATCTAAATCCCTGAAATTGAACCTTTTTCTTTTAGCTTTTCGAATCACATCACCCGTTCATAAATCTTTTCAGTTCGACAACTTATGGCAACGGGAGAAAAGCAGGAATTAGTAATAAAATATTTACATTCAGAGGAATTGAATTCAAGATATTAATTTATTATGCAAAGTTACCAAGTGGAAGTTCACCAACTAACAAAATGGAACAATTGAGCGTTTAAGATAAAGAAAGACCCATCATTTTTCTCGGTGCACTAATTTTTCCCCTGGATGGAATTTTCTTTTCTTACAAATTAGTGCTATTGTGGAAAGAGAAAAGTAAGGAGACGCATATTTTTCGCTTATAATATAACGAATTATTTCACCTATTCATTGAGTTTATGTAGGTAAGAAATATATTTATTAAAAAAATCTAGTACTATGGTTTCTTGTAGAACTATATTTATTTAATTGTTGTTTCTTTACAGAAAAAGGACTGTGCTAGCCCGGTTGGAATCCAACCAAAGACCGTCTTGTACAAAGGAGCTGATGCACATTAAATCTGTCACAGCCTCAAATGCCTCACGTTGACGTGGTGTGGAAGTTTGGAGAGTGGGGTGCCAGCTCAGGTGTGACCTCGTCATTTGACCATGGTTCAAAATTACGTGGTGTTGTCCTCGGACCGTCGCTAATAGCCCGTTGTGTTGCTTCAGTGCGACGTCAATTAAAATACCTATCTACCTCTATAGAAGAAAAAATTCAATTACGGAAAACAAAAATACATGATCCAAAAAGTACTAGAAAAAGACAAACACAAATATAGTTAGAAGTAAGTTAAAACAAAACACTTCATTAAAGCAGAGATAAAAAATATATTGTATCGAAATAATATATATTATCAATCTCCGATAAAGTATCATATTGTTATAGAGAATAGAGTTAACCCTCCTGGTGGTGGTCTCGACGAGGTATCTCGTCATTAGCAAAATTGGTCAGATCTTGATGGACGAGGTGTCTCGTTCAAACCACTTTGAGCGTTAAGCTATGAAATTTTTCCCCCGATGCCAGCTGATGGATCGAATGATTCTTCAAGCATTAACCGGCGAGAACGTGGCTGTCTGCGTGAAACGAAACTAAAAATCATTGGCCGCAATTTAATGACCATCATATCACAAGACGTTCACAGGATGACATGGAATCTCCAACACAGCTCTAGTTCAAATTCTGCAGAATTCAAATTTGCTTCTTGTCAACGAAGTATAAAAATAGTTATGGGCAGCGCAGCACCAACTGGAGGAATAAAGTTCTTTACACTGGTTACTCCAGGGAGAGTGGGAGATGCTGCCAGATAGCATCCACTGCGAACCCCATGCTTTTGTCGAAGTCCCTTTTCGAAGCGAGTGAGAAATAGGATTAATTTTAAAATTAGACGGATTTCATTAGGCATGCATAGAATCTAGTTTGATTTAAATTGAGTATAACAAAACGGCCTACCACATTATACTTACTATATCGTCTGAAAAAGCATGTACTTTTTAGGTAGGTAGTTGAATTAACGACGCACTGGAGCAACACAATGGGCCATTGGCGACGGTTCGAGATCAACCCCGAAGGTAAAGATCCTAGGATAAACCCCCGTAATTTTGAACAACGGTCATATGACGAGGCCAACACCTGAGCTGGCACCCCACTCTTCAAACTTCCACACCACTCCAACTTGAGTTTGAGGCCGCGACGGATTAAACGAGCACCAGCCCCAGTATACGAAGCGGTCTGATACATTTTTTAAGTTGCAAATAAACCACCCATTTTATATCGGCACATTTTATAGGGACAAGTACTTGGCAAGAAAACTTTCAGACCTGTAGATTTAACACGCGCATACTCTGTGCAAGGATAGTGAAAGTCAAGATAAAGAAATTGAGGAAATTAGTTTAGGATGGTTAAATTACAATATATTTTTCCAATGCCACCTTATGGACGTATAATCCTTCAAGTATTAGTTAGCTAGAACGCGACAGTCTCAGTGTTAACGGGGGGGGGCACGATGAGAGGTGTGCCACGGCCACGGTGAACTGGGTAGGGGAGAGACATGCCTCCCTGGAATGACTTTGGGGAAGCTGGTTCGTTTACGTGTCTTGAAGAAACCAGGGAACTTCAAGCATCCAACCCGACATCGGCACATATGAGATTCGAACTCGTAACGAAGCACTTCAGTCTACCATTAACCTTTAGACGCTCGGCCACTAGTGGGGCTAAGAATAGATTGTAGTATTAACCACTCATATTTTTAAATTGTATCATTTTCCATGATTATGTTTTTATTCTTAACCCCCTAAGTGTTTTCGATGAGATATCTCATCCATCAACATCTGAACAGCTTTCCTCTGCCGAAATATCTCATCAGATGCTGCCGATTTTTCTATGATGACGGGATCAAAATCTGGTCAGTTTTCTCCTAATGACGAGATGTCTCGTCCATCTAGATCAGCTAATGATTTTTCTAATGACGAGATACCTCGTCGAAACAACCACCAGGAGATTTAAGCGATATCAACACAAATTTAGCCTTTTAATCTCATGAAAAAGACTAGCGAAACAAATCTCAGTACTTCTCAAAAACGAGCTGATTTTTCAATTTTTATTTGACGTCCCGAATCATGAGACTATTGCAACAGCTTGTTATTTCCTCAGCCCTCTCTCTCTCTCCTCGAATGCAGACATAAGTAAACAGGGCAAAACTATTCCCACCGTGCAGTTAAAAAATCTAATTTCGATATTGTCTCATCCGTCTTTTACGATCTCCACGAAACACTTCAATACAACTATTTTGCCTCACATAATTTTGTAGATTGCTTTAGAGTTCAACATAGATCTTTCACGGAGCAAATCTCACTCTTTGTTCAGTTCTTGAATGAATACGAATTGACTTTCATAATTTGGTGATTGTATAAGAGATGCAATTTTCAAGCTTGCCAGCCATACGTTTAATTGGATCCGTCTGCAATTCATTAACTCTTCGGTTGTAACCACGCTAAGCTATCCGAGTGACCACGCAATAAGAATATCTATATTTATTACATTCAATCTTCGGACAGTCTCACTCCCCAATCATGCTTTTAATGAAAACAACCTAAGTCAAACACGTAAACGTCTAAATGCATCCCACTTTATTGCTGTGATTTTAACAGATTTCCAGACAGAAATTTTTGATTAGGTTGCGCGTTCATCGTGATATAGTTTCTCCAAGCGTATTACTTCATAAAGACGAACGCTTATGAATTCTCAATTCAATGCAATATCTCTGACCAAATGTGTTTATAGTCAGGGTGCTAGTTTATCTTTTAAAGATGCATCTTGCTGTAATCTACATGTGATTCCATCTTCGGTATCTGACTGAATAACAGGTGGTAATGATTTTTGTTTTGAACATTTGAAATTCCATCTGCGTTATCTGATTTAATAACAGTTGGTAATAATTTTTTTGTAATGAACAGTTGGAATTCCGCTGTTATCTGATTGAATAACAGATTATTGTAATTTTTTGTAATGAACGTTTTAATTTTCATCTGTGTTATCTGATTTAAAATAACAGATGGTAATAATTTTTTTTGCGATGAACATTTGAAATTCCATCTGTGTTATCTGATTGAATAACAGATAATAATAATTTTTACTCTTGCTGATGTTCCGTCTCCCCCTTCTTCTGATTCAGTATATTATATCATTTCCATTAGCTTCCATATATATTAGTCATACTTCCTCCTTTGTTGTACCCAACAATGCAAATTTACGATTACGTCACTTTATATTTAAACAAAACCCTGGATTTCAATTTTAAAAAATATTTATTTGTATTTTAAATTGATTCATGTTATCTTTTTCTCTACTTTTATATAGTATCAATACCTCCTTTCTTTGCGTATGTGTAATGCAATTTTATATTCAATATTGTAAGAAAATTCTCCTTTTTGGTTTACGACAAATCAACGAAGTACTAGAATCTACATTAATAATCTACCACATACGTAGAATTTAGCCCTTCAGAAAGTTTTGCATATTTATCTAATTTAAAGAAGCATAAATAAAACCAATAAATTCAGTTGTACATTTTTTAACCTTAACTATGAAATTTTGACAGAATCATGCTTAAATTTACATTGTTACATTTACATAGCTCGAAATAAAATTTCATATACAGAACATTTTTATTTTATATTGCTTTCAAGTTACCCAGCAAAAGATATTTTTAGATTGTGAAAACTTTATTGAAGAAAATATTTTTGCACCACAAATTCATAAGAAAAATCAATTTTCATGAAGTAGATGAACTTTGACTCGCCGGCACAGTCATATTTATAAAGTATAACCAGTTAAAACTATTTTAACAATTATTAAAATAGCTTGAAATGTATGCTACTTAAAATAATCAAAATGTGTTTTTCAGACATGTAGCTATAACTTATTATCACATCTTTAATTTTAAGTCATATTTTTGAAGGTCATCATCATTTTAATAAACATGTAAATCACACAGGTAGATTAAATTATATCGAAAGAAAAGCATGTATGTGTTAAATAATATCGGATCACGAAAACAAAGCAAGAACTCGACATAGAATGATTCAGTATCAAAAACAAATATGTGACTCAAGAAACAAATAAATGAAGAAATAAATGCTTATTGTCACAGAAAGTAATTGATTATGAGCTATAGATGGATTATTCACAGGTTTGTTAGACCCCAATCTCAAAATCTCAAGATTTCGGAATTTTCAAAATTTCAGTAAAATTATATACACTGCTGGCCACCCAAATTGCAACGCCAAGAAAGACAAGAGATATCACAACAAAATTTATTTTGTAGATAACATGTTGACCAAGTATCAAATGATTAAATTTATAGACTTCTGTGAAGTGTGGTTCCTGCCAAAATCAGTAGCCAGAGTAGCCGCCATTGTTGGAGATCACCGCTGCCACACGCCTCGGCATTGATTCAAAGAGACTTTGGATGTGTTCTTGGGGTACAGCAGACCAAGAAGCTTCCACACGTTGCCAAAGTTGATCTGGTGTGGCAACGTGTGGAAGCTGCTTGGTCTGCTGTACCCCAAGAACACATCCAAAGTCTCTTTGAATCAATGCCGATAACATGTTGACCAAGTATCAAATGATTAAATTTATAGACTTCTGTGAAGTGTGGTTCCTGCCAAAATCAGTAGCCAGAGTAGCCGCCATTGTTGGAGATCACCGCTGCCACACGCCTCGGCATTGATTCAAAGAGATTTTGGATGTGTTCTTGGGGTACAGCAGACCAAGCAGCTTCCACACGTTGCCAAAGTTGATCTGGTGTGGCAGCTGGGATGTATTCTGGGTCAATCGTTGAGCAACCATGGACCACATGTTTTCTATCGGCGAAAGATCCGGAGAGCGAGCTGGCCAGGGAAGCAATTCAATCTGGCGATTGACGAAGAACCCTTGGACAATGCGTGCCACGTGTGGTCGCACATTATCCTGTTGAAATATGGCTGTGGGCAAGCCCTGAAGGTAAGGAAGGACAACTGGCTCCAACACCTCGGAGATGTAGCGCTGGCTGTTTAAAGTACCGGCAATGCGTACTAGAGGAGTGCGAGAGTGATATCCAATACCACCCCATACCATAATACCCGGTGCAGGACCAGTGTGGCGGTGCATAACGCAGCTGTTCAGCATCCTCTCTCCACGGTGTCTCCAGACTCGAATCCGACCATCGTGGTGTTGCAGACAGAAGCGTGACTCGTCAGTAAAGACAATTTCATTCCATTCTGCCGTCCGCATCCTTCTTTCATCGCACCATTGGCGGCGGAAACGTCTGTGGTTCTGCGTCAAGGGTAGACGAAGCAATGGACGTCTTGCGGACAGACCACTCTGCTGTAAACGGCGTCGAATGGTACGCGCAGACACTGGATGATGCGGTACAGACTGAATGTGCTGTGCTATGGTTCGTGATGTGGCTGAGCGATCCGTCACTGCCATACGCACAATATGCCTGTCATCACGTGAAGTGGTGCACTGAGGTGGATGCGATCGAACACGTCGGTCCGTCGTACCCTCCTGCATCCAACGATCACATATCCGCATTACAGTTGTTTGGTTTCGTCCAACACGACTACCGATTTCCCTGAAAGATAATCCACAATCTCGGTAGGCCACTATTCTTCCTCTGTCGAACTCGGATACTTGATCAAAAGATGATCGCTGTTTTCTACGAGGCATAATTGATCGTTTTTTTTTTTAAAAAACCACAAGAAAAACACAATTGCCGTACTTGAAATCGTCGAAATCTCCAAGCCTTAAATAGCGCTTTGAAGTGGCGCCACAGGCGCGCGTGATGTGCGTCTGCGCTGAAATTCTAATCATTTGCATATCTCACCTCCGCTAATGCATGTTGTAAATTTCATATTATTTGCATGCTTCCTTCAGGGTGTTGCATTTACGGTGGCCAGCAGTGTATATATATATATATGTGTGTGTGTGTGTGTGTGTGTGTGTGTGTGTGTGTGTGTGTGTGTGTGTGTGTGTGTGTGTGTGTGTGTGTGTGCGTGCGTGCGTGTGTGTGTGTAAGAATACCTTTGGCACTTTAGGATGAGTTTGCATCCAGAATCTCTACTTTAGCAAAAGGGATAAAAGCAACATAATTAACAATTAAAGAATTTATTTACAAGTAAAGGGGGAATATTCACAGATTAAAAATAGTTAACAATTTCACTTCATCGAGTATCAGTTAGACATGGCCGTACGCCATCCTCTTCTCGCGTCATCGTTCTGCAACTGTCTCTGGACTCTGGGAAAATCGTCCTAAGCCAGTCTGTCTAGACTTGGCGGCGCTTCTTCATTTCCTGTATTCCATCTGCCACTCCCTGTTCCACAGGGAGTGGCAGATGGAATGCTGATCTTTAAAATATAACCCACATTCGTCCATCTTGACATAGCCAGGTCCTCCGGTTATACACGAAATGGGAGTATGACATCATCACTACCTGAAAAATATAAAAGGAAAAGAGAAAGAAAGCGAAAGAAAAATGTCAGAGTTGAGCATGTTTGGGATGCTCTTGCGCATTTTTTCACAATGCAGCACATTTGTACGACGGTGGGTTGATTTCAGAGTCTTCGTGCAGCGTTCTGTTGAAAAGCATCGTTTTGCCGTGTGCAGTGGTAAACATCGTTACTGCGGGTGTTCTTCGTGTGGCCGTCTTGAGTAGAAGCTGCATTCGTCGTTGTCTTCAATCGTGTACGTCGTTGAGTTCTGCATCGCAAAAATCGGTAACGCAAAAATACAAAAGTAGTTTGAAAAAATATATATAAATTGTACAGTTCAGTTTTGTGAATGTGGTTCAATGTTTTTAATTGAACCAGGCTTTCATGTGGTCGGCTGCAGTTGAAGTTTGGTTGGGTCCATCGGGTTGTCCAATTTTCTTGACTTCACACCGGTCATTTGGGAGAGCTTTAGCAATTTGGTATGGACCATAAAATTTTGGAAGAGAGTTTAAGGCCAGTTCCAAACTGTGTTCGTTGGATGGCTACTTTGTCGCCGATGTTGTATGAATGTGCTGGTTTTCTTCGTTTGTTGTACTGTCGTCTATTTTCTGCTTGAATTTTTAAGATGTTATGTTTGGCTTCATCGCGAAGAATGAGTTTATCGTTCATCGTGGCTTGTAGATATTCATCTTCTAATATTTGTTTTATTTGGATGTCATCTTTGGTTTTCATTTTTACGCCAACTGAGAGTTCAAAAGGTGTAAATTTAGTTATTCTGGATGTGGTACTGTTGATTATGCGTTGTACTGTTGCGACGTGTTTGAACCATTTAGTGGGTTCGTTTATGGACAATTTTGTCAAAACTGGGATAAGAGTTTTGTGATAGTGTTCATCTTGGCCGTTGCCTTTGGGTACTCCGGTTGTTACTAGCAAATAAATGTTCGATATCTTCGTCTTTCCAATGAAGTTTCAAATTCTTTGGAGGTAAAAGCACTGCCTCTATCAGAAATTATTTGACTAGGGAAAATGGTTTGAAGTTTGAGCTTGTCGAGAACATCATTTAATGAAGTTGATTTAGGAATTTGATGGTTTAAAATTGTGTTAATTTTCAAATCTGCCGTGTCTGTTTTGTTGGGTTTGTAATTAATAACTAAGTTTATAATATGACGTCTGTGTTCTTGATGTGATGTGGGAGACCGCTATTTGATCCAAATTAACTGCATTGGTCATGTAAGTCAGGTTGTTGAAATCTGAATTGGTGTTTTCTCGAACTATTTTGTCGTTTCTGCAAATTTGAATAGTTCTTACACGTGGTATTTTTGTATATATTCGTATGATACCACTTTTAAAATTAAAATTTACTTGATTGAGAATGTCCATTCCAATCACAAAATTATTGCATATATCTGTAAGAACGTAAACATTTGTCGATGTAATTACATCATCAATACGAATTTGGGCATCGAAATATTCAATAGGAGTAATTTTATCACCACTTATACCCATTAATGATATATTGTCTGTAATCAATGTAGTGTTTTCGAGCGTGTCGTATAATTTGTTGATCATTGTCACCTCGCTACCTGTGTCAATTAAGGCAATGTGTTCTGAATCGTTGAGGATAACATTCTTTTGAAGTTTTCGGGAATCCGCAACTATAATAGTCTTTACTTCAAGGGTTTTGGGACAGTCTCTTGCAATGTGTCCATTAAAAGAATTACATTTAAAACATTTCTTGCCTTTTAACTTATCGGGACAATCAAAAGATTTGTGTTCCGTTTTCCCACAATTGTAACATCTATTTTCATTTGTCATAGGTCGTAGAAGCGCATTCTTGTTGTGCGAGTGTTCTATTTTCCACGAATTATTTTTTGGTTCGTTAAAACGAGACTTCGGAGTATCAAAATATCGTGGTTGAATGTTTTGAAAGGTGTTTGGTCGTTTTCCATGAATAAAAATTTTCTCATATATCTTTAATTTTTCTTTAAATTCTAAAAGATTTTGGCACCATACAAAAGCAATTTGTCATTATTTTCAGGAATACCGGCAATTACAAATTCGATGAGGGAGGCTTCATTAATATTTGAACGACTAGCAATTTGTCTCATTGCAATTAAATATTCAGAAAGTGACTCAGTAATTTTAAGTTTACGGGAACTTAAAAGTTTATGTATGTCAATCGATGATACCTGAGAACTAAATTCCAAAAGTAATTGTTCTTTCAATTTTTCAAAAGTAAAAATTTGTTTCAAAGTTGATACATACAGTTTGGTAAGATCAGCCTAATGCTTTCTTAGTAAACAAAATTTTTTGTTGATCAGAGGTGATATTATAAAAGTAAACATTTCTTCTATCTCATCCAAAAATAAATCAATAGAACATGTATCTCTTCCATTAAATACGCGAACAGTTTCAATAATATCTTTCAATGAAAAAAACACTCCACCTTGAGTAGGCATATGCAAACACTCTTGAAAAGGATTTGTAGCAACAGCAAATGGAACACTTTTTCGCGGAGCGTGAATCAGGTTCGTTTGAAGAAAAAGACTGTTCTTCGTTTCGATTAAGCATGGGATGGGGTAAGCCAGAATTACTGATATTTTGATTAACGGGTTGTTGTTACATAATAGTTCCGTTTTTGAATGAATCATCATGAGAAACTATTTCAGCCGTTGTGTTGGGACGAGAATTTGTTTCGTCTTCACTTTCGTCAGCGTCAGAATTGAATTGCGCACTTTGATCTAAGTCTAAATGAGATAATCCAAACAAGATTCGATTAGTTAATTCGTCAATATCAGCTGTTACTTCAAGGCGTAGAATGTTGGCAATTGAAATAAGATCGGACAAAGAGAATTTTTCAAGAATTGTTTCTTTTTCAACGTTAGATCACAATCGGATGGAAGGCCAGAAAATTTTCTCAAATCTGATCTGTTAAGTCTTCCATTGTCTGTTTCAAATACCAAAGAATGAAAAAGTTTGATATTTTTGGTAGAGGCTGATTTTATGCTTTCGCGCATCCTGGAGATATCACCAAGAGTTTTTGCCATGATCAAGGATAACAAAACAATTTTCTCAAAAAAGAAATTTTGTACTCACAGTTTGACGGTCTCGCAGCTAGGTAATCCAATCGGGTTTTGTCAGTGTAGACGATTTCACAACGATGTAATCCAATCAGGTTGCTTTCGGTTTCAAACACACCTAAGTTCTGTAAGATAATTCATCACTCGAAGTCTGCTTAATTGACGTCGTGGTCACTTCTGTTTTCTGTCACTTCTGGCATTGTTTGCGGCGGGTGTGTCTAGGGAGGGGTTCTGCTCGGAAAAGCACGGGCCGAGCCCTCATGTAAGAATACCTTTAGCACTTTAGGATGAGTTTGCATCCAGAATATCTACTTTAGCAAAAGGGATATAATTAACAAAAGCGACATAATTAACAATTAAAGAATTTATTTACAAGTAAAGGGAGGAATATTTACAAATTAAAAATAGTTAACACTTTCACTTCATCGAGTATCCGTTAGACATGGCCGTACGCCATCCTCTTCTCGCGTCATCGTTCTGCAACTGTCTCTGGACTCTCTCTGGGAAAATCGTCCTAAGCCAGTCTGTCTAGACTTGGCGGCGCTTCTTCATTTCTTGTATTACACACAGGGAGTGGCAGATGGAATGCTGATCTGCCTTTCTTTAATAAGGGGGATTTTTCACTTTGAATTCTAAATTAATTGCAAGAAAATTTGTTAATCGTTTCTGTGACCGTTGAAGTAACACAGCATCTTTTATCTCATGCTGTAAAGATTCTAGCTCATTTTTCACTTTTCTAATCAATTGACATTTATTTCAGCTTATACTTTGGATTTATAAAAATTTATACTTTAACCTTCTGAGGGGTAAAACACTCATATATTCGGTCTGCAAACGGCAGTCTCCTCTGCATGACTTCTAACCAGTTTTGGTCATCACCATTTTGGTTTTTGATTGACCAATACAATGGTTCCTATGATACGCTCAACCAATAGATGTGGCTATTTAGTCATTAAATGTATTGTAGGGAGAAAGCAATATTATACTAAGCAGAAATCTCGTGACACTCAGAGGATTAAAAGTTTCTGATTTCCTTTTTTGATTATGGATATCAGCTCACTTTTTCTAGTATCGTAACTAGACTTTTGACATCGCAGTAACTGTGCCATGAGCTCCTTTTTAAAACTAAATTGAAATGTGATGTAAAAGCATAAAATTGTGGCGTAAGAAACGTGCATTAAGAAGCCTAATATTTCATTTTATTTGTTAGATTGTTCTGTTTTAGAACATTAACTCGAATTTTAATAAAACATATAGCGGAAAGATCATTACAATATGCACTTAACCTGCATCCTTTAGATTTGGAGTAAAATGCTCCAACGTAGACACTTCTTTCTGTGTTACAAAGTTGGTTGGTTTTGAGTTTTATGGCGTTATTTCCATATTTCAACAAGCTGCGCCAAACACGAGACAGACAATGCCAATTAATTGTGGAAAGAAGGGAAACGGGGGATGGAGAGGAGAAAGTAGAGAAAGATCGCTTGGGCGTCCTGGGGTCGTTCTCTCTATGTTTACCTTAGGCCAGTAAACTCCATGGGAAAAGAATAGATCACTAGGGTACCTCGGGTTAGTGAAGCCTGTACACACCTAACGAAGGCGTGCCCCTGAGGTGGCTACAATCCAAGGACTGGCAGTGTTGGAGAATTGTGTGGAATACAAAGTTGCACCGAAATCTTGGGTGACTTAAAGAAATAAGTTTCACATGCTGGTAAAACAAAGTAAACGTATTTTACATTGTTAACGTTAGTCAACTAATCTTTTCTACGGAGTTTTTATATTAAACTTATCGAAAAAATGTTTGAGAGAATAAAACTCTGAAAATATGTCATTGTTAAATAACAAGTGTGCTGTCAAAGGTAACTAATGAACACGCGCATCTCTAAAAGTACTTAAAATAAATGGTACAGTAGACTTGAAGATTTCCGCGTATTGGGAGTCTTTTGCTGTTGAAATTGCAGAAAAAAATCAACATTTACGTATCATTTTATTATACCCATTCAATTGACGATATTGAGACCATGAAGTCTTTACAACTTCAATCATTTTTCGTTAAAATGAAGTGTAAATTAATTGATTGCCATGTAACGTCACTATATTGATGTACCTTTAGCTTTGAAATAAATAACTCTTTTATAAGATGAAATTGACGCCACATCCGATATTATTTTATTTATTTAAAAATATAATCTTTCGGAGTAAAATTTCTCGTCCTTTACTGTAACATATTTTGACAAATCAAATAAATGGTATTTCACCAGTACATTAAAGTCTGTTAGTAAAATGCAAAGAATATAACCTAAATTTCGACGCGCTTCTCAAAATAATCTTCTTATCCCCACAAGATTCAGCATTTCTAATATTCTCTTATTTTTTCGACCCCGCTTTTACTATTGAACACCTGGAAAGCATTCAAGTTTCCCAACGACAGTTCTATAATGAGATGCCCAATAACTTAAAGCTCCTTCGTGTGAGCTCTTCCATCTCCAGTTAAGGTATATAAAGAACTGATAACATGCTCCATTAAGTAAGAAAGGTTCTTCCTTACGATCAATAAGGAAGTTAGTGTCTTGAAAACCAATAAGTTAAAAGCTGGATCCAAATTAAAAATTCAGGTTTGTCTGGTTTTTCTCTACTCACTATTCCACCACCAGCACATTACCAAAGAGTAATTGAAAACTAGAAATTGATTCCATCGAAAAAAGTAGTCGATGTCCAACAAGAAAAAACTAAGGAAAAACAGGAGTCAAAAAATGTGAAAGGGTTTCCATTTCCTCTTTGGAAGGGAAAAGTTTCAATCATTGCAGCTTTCAAAAGAAATAAAGGGGAGTTTTTAAGAATAAAATAAGTAATTTTGTGAAATAATACGATTTGAACGTATTTTGTCATTGTCTGATAAAACTGGTCTACAAGGTTTCTTATAACGTGAACAAATATAGCTGTTTCTAACTAAACTTTGGATGCTGATTTCAGATCTGAACTTGAAAGTGGGCACAATGTCGATTTTTGTTACTCTGCATTTAATAATTACTATCTATCAAAATTAAGCGCTTTTAGCTGTGGAAAGCGACATTAGATTTTTATATTTTTGAGAATATGTAACCACAATCGAACCATATTGTATTTTTCATTGAAACACGTGCTGTATATTTGTAAGTAAAATCTGGACAAACATTGGAACAAAGGCAGCGTCGTGAATGTATTAACGTTCCAGATAAGTTTTGCTATGTGTGTATATATTAACATCTTAGAATCGTTCTTTGACAAAGATTGTGAAGACCTTAATGGGCTGAATGATCTCGTTCGAGGTCTACGTTTTTCCAAACAAGCTAAAATTTTAGGTTCCAGACTTCGAGAGTGAAAACTCTGATTCTATATATTTTTCTATATATGACCATTTATATGCTACTCAGGCTTCATTCCTATTTACGTCCTCAGTCTTAAACAATTTGTTGGTTGATTGAGTTTTATGGCACAACGGCCATATTTGGCCAAGCTGGCCAAACACAAGACAGACTTCAAGTTAAAAAAGGAAAAAGGAAGGGGAAAATAGTGATTGGGGAATAGAAGAATGGGGTGAATACAGAAAAAATTCGCTTGGGTATCCTCGGAGACCTTAAAAATCAGCATGGTGGTCTGTTAAAATTCCAAAACGAATGCTTCAACGTTGTTCATGATCATAACGTCTGATTGGGTTTTTTTATGGTGTAAAGGCCAAATTTGGCAATGCTGCGCCAAACAACGTCAAGTAAATGGACGTACATACTAGGAAAGTTCTTTTACTGATGCAGAAGAAAGAAATACACCTGGGGAGGAATAGAACCTGACAGAACGAATCTGCACCACCTACAATTCGCAGGTTAGCACAGTGGGTAAACCCACTGAGCCACGGCAACCCCTTCATGATGATAAAATTTGAAAAACTTCACACGCAAACCAAAGTACTATATTTTTTTTCCCCCGACCCACCCATTTTTTTGCCCTTCGTAAATTAACGACGCACAGGAGTAACACAACGGGCTATTGGTGACGGTCCGGGATCAATCCCGAAGAGAAAGATCGAAGGCAACACCTCATTTTGAACCACGGTCAGATGACAAGGTCACACTTGAACAAGCACCTCATTCTCCAAGTTTTCACACTACCCCAGCGTGAGAACATTTGAGGCCACGGTAGATTTAACTTGTACCAGCCCCTCCGTACACGATGGTCTGGGGTTGGATCGAGCTTCAAACGATCGAGATGGTTTTCGGTGGCTAATCCGCTACTCTCTCAACCGGGGTACCTGGGCCCCCTAAAAAAGAAGGACTATTGAAACAAGGAATCGATTGTGAAGTTTCAAAGGGGAAGAAATTTCAACCTCCCAAATGCACCATGATTATGACCACTTTCCAAAAAAAATTTTTGAGTGCGTACCTGATGCTTCGTATGAGCATACAATTTAATTATCGTTACTTTAAAAACTAAAGTGAAAACATGCCTTTCACAGTCAAGTATAGGATAAAAACCAAAGGTAATTTAAATGACTCATACAGGCTTTGTTCGAAGAAAAAGTTAAAATAACCGATTTTATATTGAAGTATAACATATATTTATGGTGGCAATCTGCAATTTTCAAAAACTTCTTTCTAAAAAACATTTCAAATGAAAAATAGGTTGAAAATGGAATCATTTAGAAAATAGTGACACCTCATTATTAAAATCCTGCATTTTTACTCTTAACAGAAATTTCTAATTTTCATTCAAATAGGTATATTTGAAATAGTTTGAAAATAACTGCATTTAATAATTCTTCATCAATTTTTTATATTCTGCTACAAGTTCTATTTTTCTTGAATGAAAATCCCTTTAATATTAAGGTAAACATTGTTGTTTTGAACGTACAAATATTTGTTCAGACCTTATATTTTGAAAGTATTATGACTTTTTTTATAAAATTTAAAGGCACTAAACACAAATGTTTTAAGACACCAAATAGTCCATCTGTGTCTCGAACAGTTTCAATAAATATGAATTATGTTTCATTTGAGATAACCAATTGTATTATGGAGATAAGTGAGGGAGAGAGAGAAAGTGAGAGAAGAGAGAGATGACAGCATTTTCTGTAAACTAGGCTCCTGTGAATTCATAATGCAAAAACATCAGAAAAACTTTTTTACTCAAAAAGTGCATTATTTTCTTTCACTCTAAAATCCTTTTCGTGTTTCTTCTCCTGACTTTTTCTCTTGCTTCTTTGCCATTTTTTCCACATCTATACCCTCTGATGATGTCAAAACTGTTGTGAATTGCCTGAATCTGAATTTTTGTACCTTTACCTTTGGCAATAGTCGAGTTCTATGCAGCTGTTTTAATGGTGATGAACTTCGAAACATTCCAAATTATGACTCAATAGTAATGAACAACTGAAAACCAGCAGCTTGGCGATATTCTAGTATCTTCCATGTTTTAAAATTATAACAATGACATATTTTCTACTTCCATTGCTTCAATTGATTAAAGATGTGAATTAAACAAGAACACGATACAATTTCTGCATCTTCTGAAGCTACTGACTGAAAATAAAGCGAATTTCATATACATGCTAGTGAAACATTCGGGTTATAACCATATTGCCTCATCTCTCCACTGCGCCATCTGTCCCTCACTTAACTCTAGATTGTGACAGTTACTGGGATTTGCAAAAGTCTGAATAAACTTACCACTTTTCGAGTTGAATTAATTAAAGTTCTTAATTCCCATTTACATACACTTTACACAGCTTAAACTTGTCAACGTGAACTTAACGTGTTCTTAAAATCTATCTGAATTAGTAAATGAGTTAAACCATCAGAAAGTAGAATCAAAATTATATGAAAAAATTAAAAATTGTGTTTAAATTAGAATAAGAAAACTCTTTCGTTAGAAATCTTTGCTTTAGTTATAGGAGTTCACTGAACGAATATCTTCCTAAAATATGTAAACAACTGTGAAGCAGAGATGTATGTAATCAGTGGCGTAGCTAAGGGAGGGCGACAGGGGCGGATCAGAGAGCCAATGTCTAAAGGGATGGTATTTCAAAAATGTTTATTTAAACGTTTTATAGTTTCTAAGAAAAATCTTTTATTATTTTAAGTACAATTTTGTCCTTGTCTCAGAAGTATATTCCGGTGCTCTGCTTGTGAAGTGAATGCTTACATGCACTCCATCTTACGATACAACGTTTAAAAGCCAATCCTTCCTTTCATATAGCTCCCTGTATGCTTATTTCTCATCATGTAGTCCACTGCATTCGTATTGCTATTAAGAAAAAAGAGAAATCACTGAAATTCTCTTCTCACAAACATTCGGAGAGCACAAAACAGAGAAAGGGTGCTTTTTCTCACTTCATTCTTTGAAACCTATTAACAGGAGGAATTATCAAAGCTCAGTATTTTGCTAGTTTTTATACATATTCAATAAAAAATTCAACCAAAAAAATTGATATTGGGAACAGTAACTTTTAAAAATGTACTAATTAGTACATAATTTATTCACTAATTATTCAATACAAATTTCAACCAAAAAATTAATATTGGGAACACCAACTTTTTAAAAATGCACTAATTAGTATATATATATATATATATATATATATATATATATATATACATACAATCTATCAACTAATTATTCAATGAAATTTTCAATCAAAAATTGATATGGGGAACAGTAATTAAAAAAATGTACTAATTTGTATAATGTACTCGCTAATTATTTAAATAATATTGCTTATCATCATTTTAAATAGTAAATTTTGTTTTGGACAGAGGGCGGCATTAGCCTCAGATCTCATAAAGGCTAGCTTCGCCTTTGGAAATAATATGATTTAATATTGCCTCTGAGGATACAATAAAATTCGGAAATTATTAAAGTAAGCTTGAAAAAGTTTATACATTTGGATATTACGGAATGAATTCAAATATTTTTTAAATACCAGTTTCACGAATTTTATATTCAAACTGACACCATAATCATTTCTGAATTTGAGTTACGTGAAGTGTTGTCAATTCAGATATATAGAGGGAGATTTCAAAAACTAGAACGTGAGAGACTAATTTTTCCATTATAACCGGCCAATATGCATAACTTCCCTGTTGCATTACACATTCAAAACTGGAAGTTCCCAAACTCAATAAAAAAAATATACGCTGTAATTTGCAATATTGCGATGAAATCTTTGCGGCACAGTTCTAGTTCTAAAAAATCTCAGTACTTGGTCATAAATAAGGTTGCGGGGGCCAGATGTAAGATGGAATATTGTGTCCGTAAATGTGGAAATTTTTTGCATTTCATCAATTTTTTAAAGACCCATAAGTTTCTTGGTGATTTTTGGGAAAAGTGAATGTAATTGTTTTCTTTATTTTTGCCGTGTTATGATCTAATATTTAGCTGTTTCTTACAATTCAATAGATTTAACTGCTGGCGCCATCTATGAGATTATATCTAAGCTATATGCAACAACAAAAAAAATAGATCGATGTATTTTTTTCTCATTACAAAGGTAATTTCGTCCACAAAGCCTTAGAAATCAGCGAGTAACCCATTATAAAAATATTCTTCTCATTAATTCTTATTTAAAATAAGAAAAAATCAATTTATTTTACCATAAAATACTAAATCGAAGCTCTCAAAGTTTCAAGATGTTTTGCCAAACATTGTCAACGAACGAAAGAAACGAAATTGTAATAAACTCTTCTAGATACAAATCAATTTTTGTCAGAACAGTTTAGGGTAAAATTATGGAACTCTTGTATCTTATAAATTTGCTTTACAAGATAAAAATTTCCAGTAATTCATTAGAATTCTTTGAGAGTTGAAAACAACCCAGTGATTTTCAAATTTATACTGAATATAACATTTCAATACATCAATATGTTTAATTCTTAAAAAATCTGTACAAGTTTTATTAAAACGTCATTTTTGTATTGTGGAAGGCCAATAATTCGAATTTTGTAACTTATTTTATATATGCCATTATTTTATGTATATTCCATTTAGGCAGTATTGGACAAAGAAAGTGAAATTCAGCAGACACAGCGCCATCTATAGATTTACAATTTAAACTATTCTTATTCTATAATTGCACCTCCAGCAATCTTCATAAATCGTTTTATTCCGAATAAATATTTTTTAAATGAAATCAATTGAAACCTAGAAATTACTGCCCCTACTTTAATCGAATGCCTGTAATAACTGTAATCTAATGCAGCTTTGAGATATTTTTTCATTACGTTCTACATGTTAAAAGTAATTCGTATTATCGTTTGCATGTTAATTATTATATTTTTGTCTTATTTTGTTTCCTAAAAATGGCAACAGTGTGAGAGATCACACAGCTTCTGCTCTTGTCAAGAAGCCAAGTTTCTCTGTGTTTTTCTGTTTACGTTTCTCAAAAGGATGTCTGTTAAGGCAGCCGTGTGAATATCTGTATGTAGCATTTATGGAGTCAGATATATAAAGTATATTTTTGTAGACAACGACTGAATAATTTGATTCAGGAAGAGTCTCGCAACAAGTGGTGACCCGGACGTGATTTTTAAAGGTATGCTAGTGACATTTTGACTAAATTTCGTTTTCGCAATGCTTAGTTTTAAGGGATAATGCACATAAGCATCGGAAAGTGGTGCGGAGCTCATTTACACGGCTTTGTAACCAGATAACGGCAGGCATCGACTCAGAGGACGCAGATGAACTTTTGGAAATTGGAGGAAAGTTCGAAAACTTAAACGTGAAGTTCTCAGAACTGCAAAGACTGGATCAAGAATCTTTGGAACTTTTGCTGGCAATTGAGGAAACTACAGATGAGGTACTCGAAAACGAAAGTAAGTCCATTGAGCTCTATTAAAATAGTTTTTATAAAATTAAGGCCATTTTCAACAAACAATTTAAAGAAATCTAAAGTGTTTCATATGTATGTCAACAAACAGAAGCCCGAAAGTTCAAACTTCCACAAATTGAACTCGGAAAGTGCGATGGAAGTGTCAAGGGCTGGTTATCGTTCTGGTTAATGTTTAAAAATATTGACGAGGATAAGAACATTGATCGAAGTGATAAATTTCAATATCTATTACAGTGTACTGTTCCGAATTCCCGTGCCCGAGAACTCGTTCAAAGTTATCCAGCTACAGCTGAAAATTATCCTAAGGTGATAGAAAGTTTTAAATTCAGATTTGGGAAAGAACATTTTAGTGGAGTTTTACATCAGGGAATTACTTACACTAGTGATACAGAACTCCAATTCAAATTCTTCGTTTTCTCTATCATCTCTGTATGATAAACTTGAATCACAGTTAAGATAATTGGAATCATTGGGTATAACCACGAAAATGTTTGAGGCAGTTTTATTTCCTCTAGTCGAGTCGGCATTCCCGAGGAGTTGCTCAGAGTCTGGCAGAGATAACCAAAATTAGGAGACGCATCAAAAGATCGTCTCAACGACCTTATGAAATTTATTCAAAATGAAGTCGAGAATGAGGAACGTATCGCATTAGCAATCGAGGGTTTTGATCTTAAACGATCAATGACTAAGAAAAAATCGCTTCCGAAAAGTGAGGAATACGTACCCACTGCTAATGATTTATTTACAAGTGAAGAAAAGAAAGAAAGAAAAAGTAGCTGTATTTTCTGCTGTAAATCGCATGATAGCAAAGAATGTTTTCAAGCACAGCGGATGTCTCTCGAAGAAAAACAGAAAATAATTAAAGAGAAAAAGGCGTGTTTTACTTGTTTGAAGCTTTGGCATCATTCAAAGGCTTGTAAATCAAAAGTTAAATGCGTGATTTGTGGGCGAAGACATTGGGTTATAATGTGTCTAGAAATACCAGCAAACCGAAAGAAAGACGAAGTTATAAGCACGGCAAAGGAGGAAATTCAAAATTCATTGTCAAATCACAGCTGTTCAACGGAAGTTCTACTTCAGACTTTACAGGTAAAGCTAAAGTCAAGCAAGGGGGAGTCGGACTATACGAGCACTTATTGACAGCGGTTCACAGCGATCTTACATCTTGAAGAAAACTGTAGATGAGATGGGATATGCGCCAATAGGAACCGAGGATTTGACTCATTCTTTATTTAGAGGAACAACGCTGAAAAAAGAAAGGCATAAGCGGTACAAGATAAATTTGAGCAGTTTCAACAGTGACTACAACTGCGCTATTCAAGTTCTGGACCGAACTGTGATATGTGGCAATTTACCAAGACTCAAAAAGGACAATGGGAAAAGTAGTTGAGAGAAAAGAAAATATAGATAGCGGATTATGGAAAAGGTCGTCCAGATATTGAATTGCTGATTGGAGCTGATATTTGTGAACTCTTTACCGGGAAAAGTTACAAACTCATGTGTAGACTGATAGCCGTTAAAACCAGTCTGGGCTGGTTAATTATGGGAAAAGTACCTGGCGAAAGAATTTATGGTTTATCATCTCTAACTGTCACCTCCCTCTTATCTTAAAATGCCTCAATAACAAATCTTTGGGATCTAGACACCTTAGGTATTAAAGATCCAATAGTAATAAAATCCAAGCAGGAGTTGGAAAAGGCTGCTTTGAATTACTTTGAGAAGACCGTCTCTGTGGACAAAAACGGATGCTACGAAATCCATTTACCGTGGTTAGAAAATAAAGACCTAAAACCAAATATGGAGATTGCTGAGAAACGATGTGTTTCTACTGCCATAAAGCTTCAACAGGAAGGAAAGCTTAGTAGCTATGATGAGGTCTTCAAAGAATGGGAAAAATTGAGTATTATTGAAGAGGTACCTTTCGTACCTTTCGAAACAGAAGAGCTCGGAGAACGATGCCACTACTTACCACACCGAGGTGTATTTAAAGAGAATTCCACAACGAAAATCAGACCCGTGTACGATGCTTCATGTCGTGGAAAAGGTTCACCTTCCCTTAATGATTGCCTTGAAAAGGGTCCGAATCTGTTAGAAGAATGAGCACCTATACTGATGAGGTTTCGAAAAGACAAAATAGGAGTAGTGGTGGACAACAGAAAAGCGTTTCTCCAAATCTCAATTGAGTAAGAAGATCGGAACTTCCTCAGATTTTTGTGGTGGGAAGATTTTGAAAAAAGACAATTGAAAATGTTTAGATACCGACGAGTTGTATTTGGTCTCACCTGTAGCCCATTCCTGTTAGGTGCTGTATTAAATCATCTATTAGAATCAAGCTCGCCTAGTAACCAGGAGATGATCGAGACATTAAAAAGATCTTTCTACGTAGATAATTGTGTGACCTCTGTATCAAGTGAGGAAATGTTACAAAAAATTTATCCAAGAGTCAGGACAATTATTGGATAAGGCTTGCTTCGACCTAAGAGGGTGGGAGCACGATCATTTTCAAGATATCCGAATGGTGGGAGTTCCAGATTTAGACCACCGGGATAATGTCAACCTGTCTAAAAGATGGAGATATCAACAACGTTTGAGAGGATTTCCAAAAGAGGTTTCATGTTGAATACCTTGGTCTCCTAGTTCAACAACCACCTAAGCATAAACATCTAGTGAGAGAAGCTAATGTAGGGGACATTGTTCTTGTTAGTGAAAATAAGAAAAGAATTGACTGGTCATTGGGACTCATTATTGCTACTTTCCCTGGGAAAGACACTGTTATACGAGTGGTCAAGGTGAAAACTGCAACTGGGGAATTCACCAAACCAGTTTAAGCTGTCTATCCGTTAGAAGTGTTCCAATTTGATCAACTATGCAATAAGGTGATACCTAATTCAGTACAGACTGTTTCTGCAGCTGATATCCATACTTCGGAGAAAAAAGGGACTGTTGCACCTAAGGGCAGAGTTTGAAAAAGAAACTATTCCTGACAAAAAATTTCCTGTTGACATTAAAACAAGAAGTGGAAGGAAAGTTGTTTTACCAGAATGTTATAGATCATAATTTCTTACAATAATTTAATTTAGTATTAAGATTAATTGATAGATATTTTGTTATTTGTATGGTATTGAAAACTAATGTGCTAATTTCTTTATTTCCGTGTTTTCATATTTGTTTTTACGACCACCGAAAATCAAAAGGTGAGAGGATGTTAAAAGAGTTCGTATTATCGTTTGCTTGTTAATTATTATATTTTTGTCTTATTTTGTTTCCTAAAAATGGCATCAGTGTGAGAGATCACACGGCTTCTGCTCTTGGCAAGAAGCCAAGTTTCTCTGTTTACGTTTCTAAAGAGGTTGTCTGTTAAGGCAGCCGTGTGAATATCTGTATGTAGCATTTATGGAGTCAGATAAATAAATATATTTTTGTAGAGAACGACTGAATAATTTGATTCAGGGAGAGTCTCGCAACACTACATAGAGTGTCTAGTATTTTGGCAGACTCTTAACTTTTGTGAAATTTAGAATGTAACTGGAACGCAATTTCAGCTATACGCGAAATTGAAAATTATCGCCAAAACGGTGATAACTCAAATTACATTACATCGAAATCGGAAGTATTTTCTCTTCTCAAGTAGTTTCTTTTTGTTTACACTAAAAATCCTTGTCATTGGTTATAACTATTTTTTCATACATTATCAATGATTCGAATTATAAATTCTTGGGAGAAAATTCTCATTAGCCAAGATCTGTGCAACCTAATTTTCATGACATTCAAACCACCGGGAATGAGATGGATTTTCAGCGGAAATAAGCAAACCAGATGGAATGTGAAGATTTTACTTCCGCTAAACAAATGCTATTGCATGACACATATCTGGATTACCTTAAAATGTAGTTTATCGTCAATTTAGCAACGTCTGGAGTTTAATCTAATTGGCATTGACCAATCAACTATCATATTTCAATTCGGAATTCATTCTCTGGAATTTTTTCAACGAAATGCTGCAATCGTATTCGAAAAACAAGCAATGTGACGTTCTCGCCTAGCCTACCGTTCGGAATACGTTCAGAAAACACGTTCCGCCCGGGAAATACTACCACCACCTATCGATAGAAAATGCCTTTCATAGTCAGAGCAAACACTGATTTAATTTACTTGCGATTTTAAAAGTTAATTTACCATAGAAGAATACTTCACAATTTCTCAGTGCTTTTTTCAGAAAGCGGTATCTTCGAGCTTAGTCGTCTGAAGTTGATGGTCGTTACATCCTTTTTATATAAGTATCTCATGCTTTACAAGCACTGTAGATATACCAGTATGATTACTCGAGTAATCAGTCAACATTTGATTGAGAACGCATTTTGTTTTCTAATATTCTAGTATTAAATGTATCAGGTACTTTAATGTAGCATGTATCAATCCTTACCCGAAATGACAAAACTTAGCGATATTGCTTTCTTGATTAGCACGAACAATTTCTCATTATCTTCATCCATTGTTAAGCCAATTTTTTGACATAAGGCAGATAGATTTAGATAGTATTTCTGTTAAACATAATTCGACAAGAAATAGTTTTTGTTTGATAAAATAATCTTGGAACCTTTGCTTGTTCGTCAAACCCACCTTCGCATAAGTTTACGAAGATTAAAATCAAAGGGAATAGAAAACTTTGGAACTCGTTGGAGCATTAATTAAAAAATTAATTAATTACACACTTCATCGAAAATTATCACAGCCTTTCCTAGCTTAATAAAATCACCGATCATGGCAAAATTTAGATTACTAATTGTACCAAAACTATTTAATTTGCGTGAGAAATCGATCGTTGGGGGACCTTAAATATCACTAATAAAAAAAATGTAATTACTAAATTAATTTTTCACCTTATCGCCTTTTGGACTTCAGATCGCGAAAATTATGGATCGTAAAAATAAGGTTATGACACAAAAACAATTGAAAGTTACTGATCTAGGTCGAACTGGGCTTTCCTACCTGCAAGAATCTACGTTGCAGTGTAAACCACTTGACAGCATTTTCAGAGGTCAATCCCTTTTAAGGCCTCATCTCTTGTCTGTTCAAGATTCCTTTGTCTAATATCATGTGTGTTTGAGAATGAGATAATGCCAAAAAATGCAAAGCATTGTTTCGATGCTTTTAGTGAGAACGATTTAAGTTAGGCCACTGTGGAACCGTAGTGCAGAGTAGCAATCATTTGTTTGATTATTGTGCAATGTTTGTTCAGTACACTTGAGTAGAGTTCATATCGATAATGGTTTTGATTAAATCAAATAAGACAGTAGAGCAGCGAACGAAAACCCGGTATCCCAATTTTAAAAAAAATAAGGTCGTGGTAGCCCGGTTGGAAGAGCACCGGATTGGAAATCAGAAGGTTGCGAGTTCGAAACTCAGTCCAACCTAAGACCTTCGTTTACGTGGGGGGGGGGGGGGGTGCAAGCTAAATCTGTTCCATCCTCTAATGTCCTCACGTTGGCGTGGTGTGGAAGTTTGGAGAGTGGGGTGCCAGCTCAGGAGTTGACCTCTTCATCATGGTTCAAAATTATGATGAATTATCCTCGGTCCTTTCCCTTCGGGATTGATCCCGGACCGTCGCCAATGGCCGGTGTGTTGCTCCAGTAGGACGTCAACTACCTACCTACCAATCCATTTTAAAAAATAATTTGGTAAAAATTCGGTGCCAAAAAATTAAATCTCGATAAAACCTGAAGCAAATACGACTATTTTTTAAAAGTAAATCTAAGTGATACGTCAGTTTCTATTTTAACGTCCTTGGTTTTCACCGCCAAAAACCAACCAGGGGAAACAGATGCCCGATCATTTCAGCTTCAACTGGTTTCTTACTATGAATTATCGACTATGGTTGGCTAATGGTGAGTGTCATGAGCAATGGGTACCCTCTCAGCTTAGACTCTTCCCCACCCCCATGTTTCCAATTGAGTTAGTATCCATTCGAGGTAATATACGCAGCGGATCTTTAAGCATGGCCCATCTTTCTCTCCTCATTTCCCCACCTTTGTAAAAGTAACTTAAGGTAAAAAATTATCTGTATTATATTGTCTTTGCCGAAATGAAACAATGGCAATGGAGTTGACTTTTAGACTGTCTAAAGCTATCATCATAAAATTTGTTACTTTTATTTTGATCCAATCTTGACATTCCCAGTTATCAGTGTTATGTAAGCTACTGAAATAAGGTGAATAAGGCATTGAACTAGTGTTGAGGAAACTAGGGTAACTTCCTTTAGAGGTATAGGAGCATATAGGAGTAAAGAAGTAAGAAACTGCAGAGCAAGTCAAACAAACGCTCAGAGAGGTATCAATCTTGCAGGGGTGTTAAAAAACTATTTCTGTTCTGAAAAATGTCTCTGAGGTACTTGATAAAAATAAGAAAATGTTTTATATAGTTCCCTAGTAGAATAGTATTGTAGTAAAATATATTCCAAATTTCTACTCTTATCGAAGAGCAAAATAAATAAGAAAATACTCTGGATAAAAATCTTATATGATGAATAAATGTCGAAAAGAATATCTTCAAAATCACAGATAAGGTTATTAAACGGGCTAGGGAAACATTTTATGCACACATTATCGTATTTCGAGAGCAGTTGGGAATCTGTTTTTATTCCGTTGCCCAATTGGGTTCAACATTTTTAATTGAACAAAAGTTAACAAAAGATTTTTTACATTTCCGACAAGATGATTATAGCTATTTATTTATTTAAGCATAGATACTGATTTAATTTATATTCATTTAGTAACATTCAGTACTCTCTTTACTCTCTTTCAGACGCTCTTTATGTATTCAATTTCTTCTCATAAGTTTCAAAATGAAGATATACTCCTCGAAATTCCAGTTTTATGGTGCGGCTAATAGAATGTACAAATGGCAGGACCCATGCGTACTCGGATGTACCCTTACCCAGTCACCTTTTGTATGCTATTGTACCCATGGATTTCTTATACTCCTAACATTTAAATAAGCTATGTTATTGCTGTTTTCATATATGTTCTTCAATTTATTAGAATTAGTGCATTGAGTATGTCTATTCCAAACTAGAAAATGAACAACCATAGGCAACAACTGAAAATTGTTTGATTCTATTAGAAACTTTTCAGTTTTGAGGTAATGTCAGTAAGAGAATTCTTACTAAATTAATGTCATACAATCCATAAAATTTTAATCTGGACATCACCCATAATTGGCTCTTGATAAAGCTCCATTGAAACCTCCAACAGACAATGGGGTATATAAAAAGAATAATTCAAGACAGAAATCTTACTATATTTATAATTTTATATGTTTATAACCTTCACATATTTGTCATCGTAGGTGGGTAGGTAGTTGAATTAACGTCTCACTGGAGCAACAAAACGGGCTATTGGCGACGGTCCGGGATCAATCCCGAAGGGAAAGATGCGAGGACAACACCTCGTAATTTTGAACCACGGTCACATGACGAGATCATCGCCTGAGCTGGCACCCCACTCTTCAAATTTTCCCACCACGCCAATGTGAGGACATTTAAGGCCATGACAGATTTAACGTGCACCATCCCCCGCATACACGAGATCTTTGGTCGGATCAAGTTTCGATTAACAACCCTCCGGTTGTTAATCCACTACTCTCCAACCGTCATCATAAGAGACTATACTATATAACTTTACTATATCAAAATTATCATTTTCAGGTGCCTTACCATCAAATTGTCATTCGTTTTAGAAACCTCGACGACCCATAGAAAACTTTAAATGTTTATAACTAACAACTTAATCTTGTTACCAATATAGTCTCGACGTTTTATTTAAATATAGCTTTACATACATTAATTATTTTACTCACATTTTTCCATTGGCACACTTGCTTCACATAGATGCAATACAAATGCAATACAAATTCCTAAGTGAATTTTATGTTAAGTATGCATAAATATAAAACTCAAACCTTTTCTTAATACCAATAAAATTTATAAAAGAATTTATAAAAGAAAGCCGATGCTTGTGGATGTATACTATGGCAAGAGTATTATAAGCAGAAATTTAAGTATTTAATTGAAAAGAGTAAGCACATGTAAGTACATAGGTAAAGTACATAATGAAATCCTATAGACTGTTGCGATGTAATTGTGACTGGATTTAAGAAAATAACCTTATCAAGTCTTAGAGGGTTTTTTTGAAAAAGTAAAAAATAACAAATATTGATATGGTCAATCAAGAATTATCGATAATTGCCTCTCATCTTTGAATCTCAGCACCTGCAAACAGAGAGAAACGTGTAAGTCATGAATTAATTATAGAATCAGAACAAATTCTTAACTATGCAATCGAAATTGGTGTTATTTACTTTTGAGTAAATGCTAGGCCGAATTCAGCTAATTTAGAATGCTTTAATTGTTAACATGGCATAATTTACTTTTAATATTTTCAAAAAATCAGGAGGTCGGTAAATAATTTAAACGGCTCGGGTCAATTTTACGAGCCAGTCCGTCAATGGTTTACCACTTTCAAAATCAGATGACCTTACTGAATTACTTTGTGATCCTTAAGTATTCGTTAAATCTTTACATGTGTACATGTGTGGTATGAAGTGACACCTTCGTCGTGTAGCTCAAGAATATGGTTTGAAAAGAAAGTCATAATCCACATCGTTACACTAATAAGCTTTCTTAAAGGTGTTTAATTGCTTAGCCATGTACATCGATATCATATCAAGAACAGTTGTAGCAAAACGTTATTCAGCGCTTATTCTTACATTTAATAAAGGATGATGGATGTTACTTACCACCCTCATAATCACTCTGAATCTCAAGCATCCCGGTCAAGAGAAATCGAGAGAGTGGGAATCTGCATTCATCACCATGACCAAGCTTGGTGTTAGTCTGATTTCAGTCCTGGATTTTCGAGTTTAATGCATTTGCTTTGAATTGCCATAGCGTTAGCAGAAACAGTGGTGTAGCTTCTATGGAAAACCAGAAGCCTGGTGTCATCTAATAAAAATAACTAAAATTCGGTGGTCAATGCAGTCAAAATAGATAAAACCTCAAGTAAAAACGACTACTTTTCAGCGTAAATCTGAGTGAGACATCAGTTTCTATTTTAACGTCCTTGCACCGCAAAAAGCCTATAAGGGACTGCATATGCCGAATCCTTTCAGCCTCAAATGGTTTCTTACTATGATTGGTTATTAGCGTTTGTCATGCGCAATGGGTACCTTCAGCACGGACTCTTCCCCCTTCCCCATGCTTTCAACTGAGACCAGCATGTGCTGTCCATATAATGTGTGTGCAGTGGGTCCTTACATGTGGTCTATCATTCTCTTCTGATTCACTCTCATTTTCCCTCCTTTGCAAAGACAACCACGAGCTAAGACAAGCAAGTCTTGGATCATCCAGACTTGTCAAGGTTGGGCGCAATTGCGCCTTTTGAGTTCTTCTCTTTCTTGGACTAGAATTTTTTGCATTTTATTATCTTTGAGGAAAAAACAACTGGGAATCTAGTTGACTTATAAGGTTGTCTAAAGTTAAGTATTAGATTTATTTTGTTTTTGATACGATCTCAGCTTCCTTAGTTATCAATGGCATGCTATGCTATAGCAACGTTATATCATTCCCAATATTCAAGCAAAATCTGAATGATAGTTCATTTCTGTGGATCTCGATCTTGTTAAAATTACCCTCGAACTCCTTTTCCCCCTCTTGAGCTCCTCTTAGTTCCTTTGGCTGCTAAATTTTTGTGTACATCAACGAAAAACAGAGTTATGTCCCTGTTCTGGACCAACCAGTGCTTCCCCAGTGAAATTTTTAATACTTTGAACAATGCCACAAAGAGCCTTGTTCACGTCAATCATTTTTCTCACTTCTCCCTCATTTACAATTCTTTGCAAACATTCTGTTTGTTGTTACTGCGACTGCATATTTAACTAAATTTTGCAGAAGTTTTAATTGTTTTTAATTCTGTTATAAGTTTGCAAAATCTTATGGTCCACACGTAACTGTCAATAATAACAGTAACTTTTATTCATTTTACTACCTAACCCTCATGGTGATTTTCTCTCGGCTAGGTATCTCGTCATTAGCAAAAGTAACCAAATCTTGATGGACGAGATATCTCGTCATTAGAAGAAAACTGACCTGATCTTGATCTCGTCATCATAAAAAAATGGCCAATCAATATCTTGTGACGAGTGTCTCGTCATTAGCATAATTGATCGACCTTGATGGACGAGATATCTCGTCAAAACCATGTAGAGGGTTAAAGATTTCTGCTTAGTGTTGACGGTAGACTTAGAATGTAATCTCTTTTAAGGTGTAATTTCAGGTAAAAATTCTATATGTATTTGTTATTGGAAAATTATTTGAATCAGTTCAATAATATGATTAAAACCGAAATCACCTTCAGTATCTCCGACTTACACGGCAATGTTTAGTTAAATGTTTCGATTAGTTTTTAAATAACATCATTGTTTTGCTTAAACTAAAAGTATTCTTAAATTAATATTACTCACCGATATATGATCCGATGTATAGAAAAGTGGGTTTTAGAAGTGATAAAATGTTTAATAATTCTATTACAGCTGAAATAACATTGATTAAGCTATATTTATTTTGTATAAAGATATTCCCTTTCTGTCTGTAGTTCAATGAATTATTACCCTTATAGAAACACTCTGTATCTTCTAATGCTACTAGAGAAGTGTAAAGCTACATGAACTAATATATTTTCAATTTTTGCGGTTAACGGATAAATGTATTTCCCAGAAATATGTAAAAATCACAATAAAGGTCATATTTTGTCAAATGTTTCTTTTTAAAAATAGAGCGTTAGAAAACACGCAATTCTAATCGCAACTATACTGTCAAATACTTCTCTAAAAGAGATATACTTTCAAATAAAAATGTATAAACAATATAATAGATCAGCGATTTTCAACCGGTGTGCATTACGGATGGTGAAACAGTTTAAATTGTGTACGATTTATTTCATTTCAACTGTTCAGCTTTGAACTTTTGACAAGTGTGTTCAAGAATAATTTCAAATAATATCCGTATAAATAATTTTAAGGATTATTTTTTATTACAAATTTTCCTAAAGAAATGTTTCGGAAAGGTTTATTAAATTCCACTTTGGAGCAAAAAGGGATGGTAATTAATATCTTTTTGTAAACCAAGCAAAACTATACCTATTTTTTGTCAGATCGGGAAAAAGCGATATATTTTTGGTGTTCTGCAGAACTTTAGTAATTAGTTTATGTATGCTATGAGTTAAAAAAAGGTTAAAAATCGTTGCACTAGATTGATAAAAACATTAAATCAAAACAAAAACGTGTTTGCAGTATGAGATAGCTGCTTGGATACTGTGTATAGCTTTTAGGAAACAGCCCAATCACACAACTCCATTATCTCCAACTTCACCTCCCAATTTTTCTCATTGAAATATTACTTTGCTTTCACCTGATAAAATGTTACATCATAGTGGTCAACAGAAATCAATGCACGACTATCAAACAACTTACTTTGAGACACCAAACTTTACATAAATTTGTTTTGCTTAAACATAAGTTTCTTATACCTTTATAAATCCACGTTTCATTTCCTAGAGAAGACAATTAACCTAAATTAAATGTTCTTTCTTCCAGAAGAAAACAATCGCTATTCTTAAAGTGTTTCTGTTTTATCGATTTTATCATTTCACCTTTTACTTACCACGCTCTTTGTAATTAACATGTTTAAAGTAGCAAGATTATTCTGTCTGAGTCTTTTACAAACTGTATAACGAACTGCGCAAGTATATCCCCATGCAATTAACTCCAAATTGTTTTTTTTTTTATTCGGATGCTTAATTATAACAGCTTTTAGCTTTAGATATTCAAATAAAATGAGCAGATTTTATTTATTTACATTCCACATAAGAGCATATTGCGGAAATTTAAATTTATAAAAGTGAACTTCCTGAATTATTCTACTGGTTTCATTTTATTGTTTGGATTAACTGTCATTTGATGTGACATTGTATGTATTGCAAGCTGTTTTGTTCAAATGAAATTTTTTACCTTAAAATGCTGCCAATTTTCATGCTGTATAACTTCGAAAATTAGGAAGAAATCTAATTAACTTCTTTTATGTATTTGTAAGTTTTTGGTGAGGCTTTGACATCACACAATCACGATGTTTATTAATATTACTCTCTTTTTAATTTCAAAACAGTTATCATTTCTCCGTTAATCATGTTTTTAAAGTATTTCACTGAAGTCATAAGGTTGGCTCAAATGAAAAGTGATAGGTAGGTAGTTGAGTTAATGTCGCACTGGAGCAAAAACCGGGTTATTGACGACTGTCCGGGATCGATCTCGAAGGGCAAAATCTGAGGACGACACCTCGTCATTTGAACCACAGTCAGATGACGAGATCACACCTGAACTGTCATCCCACTCCCCAAACTTCCACACCACCATAATTACATTTGAGACCCTGACAGATTTAACGTACGCCATCACCCACGTACACGACGGTCTTTGAATGGACCGAGTTTGGATCTCGTAACCCTCTGATTGCTAATTCACTACTCTTCTAACCGGGCGACCTCCAAATGAAAGATGGTTTCGCATCTTAATGGAACTAAAAGATATCCATATTTGCTTAAACATTCTTCATAAGCACACCAATTATTAAGGTGCAGGAATCTGGTAGATTGTTGATGGAAAAACTCTGACCTTATCCTCCACCTCATTGTCCGAAGTGAACCTTATGCTTCAATGTCTTAACCTCCATGAAATGGTTAGGTCTCGGAATTTTAATATCCTAAATATGTTGACCCTCCGAGTGGTTTCGACGAGATATCTCGACCATCAAGATCTGACCAATTTTGCAAATGACGAGATATCTCGTTCATCAAAATCTGGTCAGCTTTGCGAATGACGAGATACCTCGTCGGGACAGCCACCAGGAGGGTTAAGGCTGCTGGGGTATACATTGAAGTGCCAGAAAAACTGATACGCCAATCTGACTTGGTAGGCCATGACTTTTCGAACTCATAGTTGCTAATTCGCAACGCTTCCAACAGGGCTACCACGGCCACATGTTATACCGGTAATGTATTTTGGAATCCTTTTTACGACTAGCTGAGGTGTTGACCTCGTCATCTGACCATGATTCAAAAGTACAAGGTATTGTCCTCGCTAGGTCGTTAATTAACGTCGCACTGGAGCAACACAACGGGCTATTGGCGACGGTCCGGGAACAATCCCCAAAGGAAAGATCCGAGGATAACACCATGGAATTTTGAACCACGGTCAGATGATTAGGTCAACATCTGAGCTAGCACCCCACTCTCCAAATTTCCACGCCACGCCAACGTGAGGACATTTGAGGCCACGACATAACGTGTACCAGCCCCCTTGTACACTACAGTCTCGACCAGAGGGTTGCGAGTTTCGGACTCGCAACCCTCTGGTTGCTATTCCGTTACTCGTCCAACTGGGCTATCGCGGCCCTCGGATCTTTCCCTTCGGTATTGATCGTTGGCCGTATATAGCCAGTAGCCCGTCGTATTACTCAAGTGCGACGTTAATTCAACTGCCTACTTACCTTGTTTCTTGTAATTTGTGGATCACGTATTTTTTCTTTGTAATTGAATATTTTCTGAAAAAACAACAAATAAACAAATCTTCCACAAAATCTCCCAACGAGAAAAATTCGTGCGCTTACCCACTAAGCTACTCTCAGCCTTTGCACTTTCCGTTTTGGTGAGCGTAGAAATACATATGATATATAGTGCACCATTCTATTTTATATTCATTTTAATTTTATTTATTTTATATACTTTGCCCGACGTCATGAAGCGTGTCCACTAGGATTGATCGAAAACATTTTCAAAAATTGCTAAGTATGGATGCCTTTTATCATGCTGTGTCAGAGTGCAAAATTTGTTGTCTACATGCGTTACCATCTTTAGAGGCATATGAGGCCTTGAAGTTTGATTCATTACGCAACACAGACCATCTGTAAGTAAAAGAGAGGAATTACGTTCATTTTGTCTCACCGAATGCTAGCGGTTATTTCTAAAATTAAATCTCTGCAAATGAACATGCTTCTAAGAATATATGCAAATATTTTACCGAAAAATGTATATTTTAGTCATCGTTAAGGGTGTTTTTGAAAGTAAGAGCATTCTGTGACTTTTGAGATTTACCTTTTAGATTACCACGGCTCCATTGATAAAACGTCGCCTGCTTTCGTTCAAAAATCACCTTACAACAAATGGAAAAATTTTCTAGTCTTATACATTAATGAATAAATCTAGCTAAAATTTCTGATCATAGAAAATATCAAAGTAAAGCCATTTTACCCATTACTTAAATAACAACTACACTTGGAGTCAGTTTTATTCGAAAGAAAAAACAAAATCACTAGAATTTTTGTTTAAAAATAATTTTAATCTAAGAAAGACTGCAGAAAGGAAACGGTAGAAATTCAAATATTCAGCTTCAATTTTATGAAAATAATATACACTCTGAGAAAACGTCTTAAATAGTTGCTACATAACTTCGTACTCCTAAAAATTTCACGCAAAATGTTTTGCGTTCAATTAAGTATTTTTAAAAGAAATCACATAAACCGAACGAAACTAAAACATTTTTAAAACAGGCATTTAATTAAACGATGTATATCTATGTAAATCCAAATTTCACTTTGAAAACACAAATGAATGTTATGAAAAAGTAATAACTGCAAGGACCTTTTTCAATCGTACTTAACGATCTCATCTACAACATGTCAAAATTCTAACACACTGGTATATATATTATCACAAAATGTAATGTAGTTATCATGTATTCAGTGATAGAAGATACCTCGCTTCAAAAAGGGTTACTGCAATATAGCCCATACATTCTATTTTTCTGGGCATAAATCTTTATAATTAGAAATTTTAATTTATTCATTTTGCTTTCCTTGCTAGTTTAGGGACCACGAAAGCCTATTTCGAAGAGCAACGGAGGGTTGAGATTTCATAACTCGGCCCAATCAAAGACCGTCGTGTACGAGGGGGCTGGTTCACGTTAAATCTGTCATGGCCTCAAATGTCCTCAAGTTGTCATTGTCCTTAAATGTCAAAGCGTGATGTAGAAGTTTGGAGAGTGGGGTGCCAGCTCAGGTGTTGGCCGAAGGGGATTGATTCCGGAGAGAAAGATACGAGAACAACACCACGTAATTTTGAACCACGGTCAGATGACCGTCATATGGCCTTGAAGTTTTATTCATTATACATTGTAGACCATCTGTGCATATGAAAATTCTGTTTGCATCCACCGTATTGTAGCGGTCCAAATTCGACCACGTGATAATACCGATTTGTATTCAGGTTTTGTTTCTTCAGTTTAAGGTGTATTTCACCACTTTCTTTCAGTTGTATGAATATGTACATAGCAAGGGAAAGTCTAGTCTCGGTCTAGAACATCCGTGTCTGGACTTTTCTTCTTAATTTTATGAAGCATTTCATAACATTTTTTCACGTAAACAGAAAGCTACGTCGCAAGGTCTCGCCTCACTTTGTCCTGTGTTTGGATCACCTAAAATTTTAAAAGCTGTGTTCGCCCAGTATAGGTATATTTTATGAAACAGTATTTTTGGAATTATTTAGAGATATTGTAAGTATAGGGATTGGTAAAACAAAATTTCCAGTAAAAGTTTTAAAAAATAATAGATAACGAACATGCTACGCAAAACAAAATGAAAAAATAAAAATTTAGTTTTATAAAAGGAGAATGCCTTGGCGATAGACCAGTGACTCTTGTTGCGACTAGGTATTTTTCTCAGAACAGATTATAGATATGTTGGTAATTGCAGTACGTTTTTGTGATAGCATATACAAAATGTGTTACATTTTTTATCACATATTTCTTTGACGTAGTACGGAAAGACGTGCTTGCACTTTTCGGTTTCACATTAATTATAGTTTATTTGTGTTCACATTAATTATATTTTATTCGTGTTCACATTAATTATACTTTAATTTATAAAATTGATTTGCATTAAATATGCTGTTGAACTTAAGTGAATATATTTTATGTATTTCAGTTTTTTATTTCATAGGATTTATTACAATTACTTAAATCCATTGGAAAGTATTTTGCCTGGAGTTTTTAGGAGTAACGAGATAATATAACAGTTATTGAACACGCATGTATTGAGTAGGTATTGTTTTCCAAACCTGAAGTTATATTTTAATTTCTATCATTTATTTTCTTTCTGCAATACAATTCAAAAGTCTCTTTTACCCATACAAAAACAATTTTTGAAACAAATACTAATGAATTTCGTCTTCCTTTTGAATCAATCTGACTCAAAGTGTAACAGTTATTTAAATAATGGGGAAATGGCACTACTTTGCCACTGCTTATGTGAAACAAAATCTGAATTAGATTCATCATTATTTACTTCTTGTATAAGGCTGTAGTAGAAATTTCTATTCTTTGTTAGCAAAAACTACAACAGAAGTTCTATCAGATGGAATATAAAATTTCGCTTCTCAAAAGACACAGAATCCATCTACTTTGAAAATTATCCCTAAAAATCACTGAATACTCCTTTTCACAGTAAAATATTTATGTATATCCTAAAAATCGGGCTTATTTTCACAGGAGTTTGATTTTTAAAATAACACCCGATACGATTAAAAAACTCTCAAAAGTTGTATATTCACAGCTTTCAGAAATATTATAGACCTTAATTTGTACAGACTATTGGAGAAAATACATTTGCAAGAGTAATATACTGAAGTATTCTTCAGTATATTATCCGTAATACATCGAGAGTTTGGGTTATAAAATTTAGTTCATGTAACCAAGCATTATTTCGTGTTTCAACGAACCGCTTAAGTACTGTGAATATTAAATTGCTGATATACCATTTGAAAAGAGGCAATGAGAAGAAATTGAGCAATGTTCAACAGTGAAATATCGTTATTTAATAATACGGAAGGAAATACGCAAAAAGTTTTTAAGATTTTTGGAAGTTATAGTTGGAAGAAGGAAGTTTGGAAGCTCTTTAAGCGAGGGAAAGACGTCACACATACGGCGATATTACAGCGCTTTTCCTGCGTAGTTAAAATGTTTGCTACAAAACAAGTTTTACAGATTTTCAAGTTGCAGTTTTCCCATCTAGAATAGAAGTGAGGATCTCAAAAGCACCTTTGAAAACCTACAAGATTAGTGGTTCTCAATCTGAGTCATGACTCAAATTAAGTTCTTGAAGGTTCGATTTGTCTATCAAGTCATTACTTACAGCCCAGGATGACATTTTGTCATGAAAAGGCACTAAGATTGGAAGGCGTGTGAAAGATTATTCTGTTTCAATATCTTCATTAATTAAATGTCAATATATTCTAAAAGTTAATTTTCATTTCACTTGGATTATATAAGAAAGCATAATTAACTTTGAAATGAGGGTCGCAAGTTTAACAAATATTGAAAATGGGACTGCGATGGTGAAAAAGTGCTAGTAATACAATATATAGGTATTTCCAAAACTGAAAAACTATCTGGGAGACATTTTTTATCGGAGATTCGTGATTTTTTAATGTGGATGAGATCGATTTTAAAATTATAATTTCCATGCTAGTTTCAAACATTTATAAGGTACCGAATACAAAATTTTAAACTTATATATCTTGGAATACTCATCAGAGCATTTTCTTTAAATATTTAAATTAAATTCATATTAGATAGTTTCAATGTTGAAATCTATAAATGTGGTATTTAACATTAAAATGCATAAGGCCAAATTTTGGAAATCTTGCATCTTTTCCGATCCCGCGAAACGTCTCACCCCACAATGACTGTAGAACGAAAAAATGCTAAGTACATCGATAATTTTTCGTTTTCAAGTTATTTGACATTTACTTTTGAGTAAGGGATCATGAAACACAAATTTAATCTTGTGTTTCATGATCCTCGTTTAACTATGATGATTGAAAAATTCAAAATTGTTCAATAATTTCAATACATTTGAACCGCAATTGATTGTGGCGGGTATTATTTGATGATGTCTCCTAAATGGTTACAGACTTCAAGAAAATCTAAGCTAAAGAAAAGGAGCGAAGCTAAACTTTTTAAGACCTGGGGCAAATGCTACTGATATCGCCCTCTGTCCAAAGCGAAATCTATTTAATCGTATTTAAAATGAAGATAAAATATAATTATTTAAACAATTCAGATAAATATTCTAGTTAGTCTCACATTAATTGTATTAATAAAATATTAATTTTAGAAGGCAAATAATTAGTGACAACGTATAAAATCAGCAAAAAAAAACCAGGTTTTGTTAATATCTCCTGTCAGGGTCTCCGGACAGAAGTAAGAGCACACCTGTCTTGTTTCGTGCTCTCTAGACGTTTGTGAGAAAATAACTGCATTGCTTTTCTCTTTTCTGAATTATAATACGATTGCAGGGGGCTGAGAGGGAAAGACTTGACTTTTAGACGTTGTATTCTAAAGCCGAGGCATGAAAACATTTACTTCACATACTCATAACACTGGAAAGTATATCTGTTACAAGGGAAAAATTGTGCTTAAAATTATGAAGCCGTTTCTTAAAGGAAAAACACTTAGCTTTGTAATAAATATTTCCGATATGCTGCCCCTGTAAACTTTGTCGCTTGGGGCCGTTACCCCTGTTCCCCCATAGTTGGGTCCAAGCCTTCAATCTGGATAAAAAATCTGACTATTAGCAGTTTTGAATTTTCTCCAATGTGTCTGCTTCAAAAGTAATCACACACTAACAATTCTTTTGCACATTTTCAAAGTGTTTAATCTACCTAATTTGTTTATTCCAAAATCATAAACACTTGATGAAATTATTAAAGCAAGTTGCATACACATTCCGAGTTTAAAATCAGAAGAAAATTAATGGACAACATTATTGAGCAGCTTTTCAGATTCTCAATATGTGTAGATAGTTTTCGTAAAGCAGTTATTTCAAGCGACTATAGCTCTAACAAAGATTGAACCCTAGAAAAAAATTAAATTTAAGATCCCTTTAAAAACTTAAAATACCATACACGCTATACAATTTTCTTTTAATTTAATAAACTAAAAATAGCGAGCCATAGGTGCTTCTTTAAATGTTTTCTTGCGCAACCAATTATATATTGAGTCAGAGATTACATGCCTGATTTGTAAATTCAAACGGTATTTAAATAACATCCATAAAAATGAGGTCTTTTGCTAAATCATTCGATCTCAATGTTTCCCAATCATCTAAAATGACGTTATGTAAATGATAATGTATCGTGAATTTGGAATTGGTGAACATTTTTTGGACTAACAGATTTTTGTACATGTACTGAGTGCAAATATGTGAAATTAATGCATAAGCATGAGTATTTGAAATGAGCTGGTCTTTTATACGATTTTATGTGTTAGTCATTTATTAAAATTTACAAAGGAACAGGATTAAAACCCGAAATTTGGAACAGAAAAGAAACTCTTTAGATAAAATTAAGTTTGGTTTTTTTTCTTTAAATTAATATCAAACTCAGGAGAATTGCAAAATAAAATTTTATTTTTATAAATTTTCCAAGTGAGTTTTTAAAGTTAACATGAATTATTTTAACTAATTGTTTAAAAATTACTATTCCTTTTTAAGACTCGGAAATTGGAAGACTCAGAATTACAACTGAAACTCAAAATTTGTTTCTAAAAATGTCTAAGTTAATTTTATCACGCAGAAGTTTGATGCGAAATGTAAACTTAAAAGCTCTTCTGGATGAACAATAAGTTTCAATACTTATTTGATGCTTTACTTTATATATTGGAACATGATTTCAAATTGTGATTATTTTTCTTCCATCCTACAATTTCATCTTCATCCAAAAGATTTAGATTAAAAAATTTGAAAAAAAATCATTCCATAACGCTAAGCTTTTATAAATAAAGCAGCTGTTACTATTAAGAAATATGCAAGTGTGTGTTTGTGTTCCCCATGTTTTGCCGTTTGATAAGCTGCCTAATTATTTTAGTGCGCTGTTTAGACATCTCGCATTCATTTCGTCAAAGATTTCGATCTTATTTCAAAGCAATTTATACGACACAGTTTTGGCAGAAGTCTCAAAAAAGGTAAATTGATCTGGATCAAGTCCAAAATTCGATCAAAGTAATGTTTACTGTGTCGAAAATAGCCAAAAAATTAGCCTTGACCTCGTTTTGCCGGCGAGCCTGTACACCACATCAGTTTGTTGTGTATACAATCAATAGATTAAATATTTTAGCACTAGATGTCGCGGAGGACGCTGGCAGGGAAACCGGAAGATATCCTGGATTAAGGATAATGCTGTGGTGCTCGATGTTCTGCTGCAGTGCGCGTATGAGACTTTGATGCCGTCGGTATTATTCCCGATTCGCACCAATTGAAACACGCTCGCTGTCTAATGGGTGATTATAACTTCGGAATCTCATCCAATGTGACTGCTCTAACATCGGTTGATTACCAACAAAACTCGAGTGGGAAATCCTTCTTCGGCACCGACTCTCATACCATGCAAGATGAACTGCTCATGGACAAGGCCAACCCTAGCGCTGCAGGTAAACAAACCGAAACACAGCAGCAATCGCCAATCGGAGACTCTATGGTCAGTAACGGCGAAGGAAACCTGGAAGATTTTGTCAACTCCAAATCTAAGCTTGATGAAGCTGAGCTACATGCGAATAATCAACTGGAAAAACAGATGATTGAAACTTCTTCAACTTCGGAAACACCATGCTCAACATTACAACTTGAGTTCTCTGATGCAGCCATCACAACATCGGCACCCAGTTTCTGGTCAGGTGTGACAGGAGATGATAATTACAATGCTGGTGTACCTCAGATGAAGAACACACTTTCATTTCAAAATTTTCCAAATGTTTCTAACCCGGTTTTCAACTCTAGTTTAGGTCCTCAGATAAATATACCTCAGTCATTACCCCCTCAACGAAGGGCCATAACCGGTGCTCACAATTTTAGCCAAAGCAGGCATCAACAGCCACAGTCAAATATCTTAAAGACTTTTTCCAACTGGAGCAATCCCCAAAGTACATCATGGTCAGCTCCACAAACTCCTAATGGGCTGCTGCCTTGGAATGCTATGAATCTTGCTAACCAAAAGAGGACGGTGCCAAACATCAGTCCTGTTTGTCCTCAGAAAAAAACTCCAGCTATTGGGCAGCATTCAATGGTTATATCACCGTCCAAATTTCGAAGAAGTACTTCTCTGCCTCTTGGTAAACAGTTTCCGCATTCATTTGGAGGGAACCCTGCTTTTGATATGTCGACACTTGATGAAAACAGAGACGGAAACATGATGTTTCCTTTCCAGGTAAATATAACATTGATTCAACTTTCTAAATGTTTGATTCTCAATGCATAAAATATTGTTTTCTATACTACCCCAAATTCTTTCATGCATTTATGAAAATAGAAACTTGTGTAATTTAATATTCACTAGTAATTATGGTAGAATTCAAAATAGTGTATTTTTCTAATATATAAATGCATCATCAAATTTGTTTTGAATGAAATATGCACCTGGATTTTTCTCTCGACATTTTAAAATGTGCATAATGATAAATATATAGTCGCCTTCTTTTTCATGAACTCTAATGAACCGATAAATAGTTTCTAAAAAGGACATTAAAATTTAATATTTGGAAGGAACTGATGAAATTTCATAAAATGGTGTGGATATGTAGAATGACGTTGACTGTTTTTCATGAGGACTTCATTTTTAGCCATATGTATCTTTCCTGCCTTGGAGAGACTAATGATCCTTATTTGTAAAAAATTAGCTTTAATTACGCTTATGAAACTATTGTAAAATAAAACATTCTCATATTCATCAAATGGGCATTTTTTAAAACAAGCAATGACTGTTTTTCACGAGCATTTCTTTCTTAGTTTGTATCTACTGCCTTTGAGACTAACGAAATTATTTGCGTAAGGAAATTTAGCTGTAATAAAGCTTATGGTACTTTATTACAAAATAAAGCATTATCATATTCATTAAAATGGGTATTTCTTAAAACGAGCATTGACTGTTTTTCACAAGCATTTCATTTTTAGTAAATATGTAGTTTGCTGCCTTGGGAGACTAATTATCCTTATTTGTAAAAGAAAATTTAGCTCTAATAAAGCTTATGAAACTTTATTGTCAATATAAAGTATTCTCATTCATCAAAATGGGTATTTCTTAAAAGCACAAATGTGTAATGTATTTACTTTGTGGGATACCTTTATATATTTCCTTACATGTTTTAAATATGGATTCTTTATTTTTTCAACAGAACTTTTATAATGGATCATTATTCCTTTTACTTTGAGTTGGTTTGATTTCAAGAATGAGAAAATTATATTTTATTGTTTAGTATTAATGCACTGCCATCATTTGTAGTATAGCTCAAGGAGGAAGGCCAATGATTTTATAAAGTTATATTTATATTGGTACTGTTTACCAGGGAAATAGGGCAGTAAAATCGAAGTGGTGTGGCGTTAATGTGATTTCAATTTTTGTCACCAAGTTATGCCAAGTCATTATGGATATAGTCCAGATCCCAGGTGTTGACAGTTGAGTCACATGGTTTTTAACGAGTCTATTAGTTAAATTAGAGGACTTTTGGTAAAGAAGACAAATCGCTCCACTGTACTTTCGTATTAACCACATGCCATTGGCGAATATCAACCAAGTTTTGTTTCGGGTGGAAAATGTTTAGCAATTGCCCTTAGGATGGCATCAAACATATCATTATCAATGAGGCTTGTTTTCCTCCATATAAACTCTACGAGGTAGGACTCGAGGTGGTGGCGAGATGTTCCTCGATGTTTTTTATTTCGCCATTTTGCACTTCCCCAGATGCGTTCTATATTCTGTGTGTACCAGTTTCAGAATCAATGAAATTGTATTTGTGGTTCACTTGGCAGTGAATATAACCAGATTGTTCCAGTTCTTCCGTCTTATACTCCTTCCAACAGATTTGGCGATTAATCGCTGGCATGCTGTTAATACGAAAGTACCCGCTCCACAATTGGCATCTAGTGCTGATTCTGGTTTTAAATTTTATCATTCGGTGCTGCAAAAACGACAGCAGTGATAACTTGTGGAGATGGGACCAACCACTGCAATCACCATTCATGCTTTTGCATATGGCAACCTTCTTACAAGGCTTCATTCCTCTCCAAAAATTGACTGCCTCTATGTCGACTGCCTTCTCGTCGGAGCTGCACTATAGCATTGCTCATAAGATGCCAACTTGGCAAACTTTGGCTGCTACACCAAATGCAAAGATTTAACCAAAGGGATGAATGGCAATTGACAGTGATCACACTTTTTTCACCAATTTGTAATCATTGCTGTTGCTTCTAGTGCTGGACAATAAACTCAGAGCCAGAAACCACATTAAACTTGCAACTGGAAGAGTATTCATAATTCAACCAGTCGCCTAATTCATGAGCAGACTCATTGAAAATCTCATGATGACTCAAATGGCAACTTGCCTTAGTGAGACTGCAATTGGGCTTCGATTTTGCGTCCTGGCTCCCTGTGCATTGTCACAAACCAGTTTCTCCCTTTGATGTTTAAAGGCTTATATTTTACAAATTTCATTCAATGTTAGTGATTATTTGTATTTTTATTTAATATTAGTACATGAATGTTAAGAACCGAAGGTAATATAGGTTCAAAATTCTGAACTGTGTAAGATTTCTTTCTGTTTCTTAAGTGTCCATAAAATATATTTTCATGTTCATAATCTGATTTTAAGTGAAGCCAATTGCTTCATTTGAAATTAGATTGTTATAGGTAGTTTTATTTAGCTGAATGTGTACGTGCTCCATTTGAAAACTTGTTTACGCTTTTCAAATATATTAATATTCTAGGATCATCAAATGGCTGGTAACATTAATTCAAATTCGATGGATGCTCTGAGATTTCCTTTAGAGCAACAACTTTTAGATATCATGAGAACTTCTAATGCTGATAATCAAGACCATTTCAAAGGTACGTATATTTTTGTAATGAAAGTTTATTGTAATTTAATATTCTGTTAGGTTGACATTAGGTATAGCATGGAATTTTCTAAGTTAAAGTTATAAAAAAATATAAATCTGTTAGTTAACCCTCCTGGTGGTAGTCTCGATGAGATTTATCGTCATTAGCAAAACTGACTCCTTGATGGATGAGATATCTCGTCAGAAGAAAACTGACCAGATCTTGTGATCATAAAAAAATTGGCAATATTTTGATGACGAGATATCTCGTCATAATCAAAATTGGTCAGATCTTGATGGATGAGATATCTCATAACTACTTGGAGGGTTAAATACATGTGGATGTTTAGTAATTGTAATAAAAATAGTTAAGAATTTCCTGTCGGATAATTAAAATAAATGTATTAATTTTAAACTAATTTACTACTAGATTTAAAAACACATTAAAAAATCTAACTCACTAAGTGCATCAAGTAGTTTTTCAGATTGATCACTACTTACAAAAAATCTGAGGCTAAGTCTGATAGGGACATAAATTTTTCTATTACTAATCCTTTAACTTGGTGTAGTATTGCTTCTGTCCCCCTAGAAAATGCTAGTTATATGCAAGCTAGAAAACATTCTGCTCATACTTTTGAAAATTAAATGAGTAAACTTTGCGAAAGAATTAGGTAAACTGTATTTTCCTTAGTTTGACTTATCTTATCAAGCATCTTTTTTATATAAAACACCACATTGGGTAAAACAAAACAAGAAATTTTAGATGAAAAATTCCACTAATAAAAAATTAACCCTTTAATTGACTTGTCAGTCGCTTTTCTAATTAAAGATAATTTATAACTTTGATTTGTTTTTATATATTTATTCAGTTTATATGAAATGTAGATTTTCTATTTGGTTAGTCACAAGATAAAAGATTGTAATTCAAAGTGTATATACCAAATCATGACTTGGTCACAAAGTATACCACACCTTGTGACATTAACTTAGGTTTAGTTGTTGTCCTGTGTTTGACAGTACAACACTTGTCTCTATTAGCTAACCTTTTAAAAGTTGCATATTGAAATTTGATTTAATTGTTATGTATTGGTTTTAATCATTAACCCATTTTTGGCAAATGGTGCCAAATTAGCAGCAGAATGCTTCTACTTAGAGGGTCAAATGCTTCTTTGGCTTTATCTGTATCATGTTTTCCTCTTACTTATTACTTAGTAAATTTGATATACTACTATTATTTTTGTGTCTTGCGGTAACTTTGCTTTGGCCTCTTGACTGAGTACTATGCAGTCGTGTGCATACTTTAATGCTGCTAAATATAACTGGAACCAGAATGTATGAATGACATTAATTCCATTTGATGCAAAAAGAATTTGCGAAATGCAATGGAAATGTGTCATACACCAATCTCAAGTCAAATGCATTGGTTTATAATAATTGCCTAATTGTCTTGACAGTATTATATAGATAAACTATTCTCTGGAAATGTGTTATCTTTTCAGTAAAATTTATTTTCACAATCTGAAAGCTGTTATTGTATTGCATGCCAACATGCTTTTAAGTTTTCATTTCTCATGTCATGAACTGAGAACTTTGAATACATTGGTTTTCTTTCATAATTCCAAAATATTAATCTTCTAAATATTTTGTACAAACTGAATCAATATAAGCTAAAAAGTGTCATTTATAAGTGTCAAGCAAAAAGGCAGGTTACATAATGCATAGGCTATGCAACCCTCAGAGAATCAAGCAAAGAGCAACTTACTTTTTTCTGAGACCTTACCAGCATTCAAATTTAATGTATGCATACCTAAAAAGACCAACTAGTATTGCAGAGTTCTAAAGTACCTATCCCACCTAAAATAGTGCTTAACTTCAGTCATTTGATGGGAAGCAGGGTTTTAACCAATAATAAATGATAATAAACTACATGCCAAAATACCTAATCCCTTTTGAAATTTATCTATTGAATGCAGATGACTAGGACATGCCTGACCCAATTCTCTACCTGAGCTCGACATTACCAAATTGACATTAACCCAATTCCATTAATATCGCTAGGTTGGTAAGGTCTAAAGATCTGCTATTTGAACTGAGTTCATTTCTGAATCATGAGACTTCCAAATGCCTTACTAGGGTCTTAAGGGATTATTTGTTTTGTCGCTGTCTGGTAAATTTTTTACATGAGGACTAATTAAACAGGGACCTACAGTGTAAAGTGGATTTCAAACCACCACAAACATCCATGCTTAAACTGGGATTCAAACCCAGAACCTGTTGAACTGATCCAGAACTCTAATCACTTAGCTGGCAGGTCTTAGGTAGGTGACTGGCAGGGTGACCTGGTCGATAAATGCATTTCTATTGCTCCTGTTACATGGGGGTAGCAGTGCTTGCCAAATCGTGTATGACAGTCGACCATCTGCAACCTACCAGTTGTGCTTCTTCATCAACGTGTTGTTACTTGAGTAGGGAACAGCGTAACCCAGGTTCCCTTTTTCTTCCTAACCAGAAAGGGTGATCGACTGAAACTCTCTGATTGCGGCAATCGGGTTGCGAGAAAGTCATAATAAAAAGACATGCAGGTCACGCTTCCCTAGTCACTCCATCTGTCACTGGCCTTAAGGTAAGCTGGCTTGAATTGACGTGTTGACATGAAGAAATTCCAAGTGCTTATGTATCGATGTATTAATGTATATGTTATTTATTACCGCTCTTATTCAGGTTTTGTACAATAACTTCAATCCCAGCCAATTGCATTACTTGGAACATGTTAGACTATGCAGAATATTAGTTTTATTCCTAAAATGAGAACCACCAAAAAATGTTACAGCTTTTTTCTACAGTTTTTCCTAGTTTTTGAATAAATAGTGCAATAGGTTGAATCTTTTGTTCTGTGTTCTAAAAAACTTTGTTACCACATTTAAAAAGTGACATACATTCTCCACTTGGTTGCTTACTTAAAGGAGTCCATAAAACACTTCTAACAAATCACCCTATTTGTAAAATTTTCCACCTGTGGAGCATTTGGTTCTATATAATGGTAACCTTACACAGAAGTAGGGACATTATATTGAACTTTTTGTCTGAGAGTGCAAGGGGGATCGGGATCTAGGATTGGCAGTGTGTATCATTATTTAGAATTTATACTAGTGAGTACTTGGCACTAGGGCCATTCCTGATGTGTGCTAGATGTGTGTTGGCACATAGTCAGGAAAAAGTAAGGTCAGCCAACTTAAAAAACAATCAATAAATAAGAATGAAGGCAGCTGCAAGATGAGGCTAACCTCAAAGAATTAAAATTAAATTAACTAAAATATTACTGCATTATATTACCAATAAATTGGCAGAAAATCACCATAAAGCAAAAGGCATAAATCTTGTAAAATCATTATCTTGAGAAAACACATTTTAAGTTTTTATGCATTATAGATTTGGTTTGTTGCTCTACTGTCATTTTTTGCTATATGAGGACTAATTAGACAGGGAGACCTATGACTTAAAGTGGATTCCAAACCACTGAACATTCATTTCTGAACCTGGATTTGAACTCAGAGCCTGTTGAACCGAGCAAAGAATACTACCAGGCCTGCTGTTCTTATGTATGTTTAGATTTTCAATTTTTAGCCAATTTCCCCACAAATCTCTCGTCTTCAAACTACAATTTTCATGAAAATTTGAGTTCATTTTATGTGTCTAAACTGCTTTAAATATTAATGTGCTAAAATCCATAATTAAATTTGATGTATTGTCATTTCAATAAGAATAACTTAGAACTTTTTTTGCTTGGAAATAACTTGATATATATTTTGAATTGCATGAAATCTTATTTTTAATGACAAAATAATGTATGTAAAAATTATTAAAACTTTGTCAAAATTTTCCACATTCCTGCCCCAAAATTATTTTTTTGCAGAAAAACACAATATATTTTTACTTTTTAACTCTTAAATCAAAAACTAAATATAATAAATTGTTTAAAATCTCGAGTATATGAAGTATGTAAATAGATGTATCTGACTATCTTTTAATGCTTTTAATTTTTACACTATGTTAAAAATGCCATTAATTTTGAAGGCACTATGTTAAAAAAATTCTTTGGGAAAAACTAGGCAAAGTTCTGTCACCTTAGTTCAATGTATTTTGGACATATTTTTACCACCGAATGTCCCACTGCCCAAATGACCTTCAGTATCATAAAAGAAAACATTTATAAACCTGCATGAAAATGGTTTTAATATGAATAAAAGAGAACAACATATCTCAATTTAAATTGATAAATATTCATAAAAATTCGTCTTTTAAAAAGGATTACAAATTATATTTAAAAAATCAAGACTAATTAGAAAAGTAAAATTAAATCATAAATATATAAAAGTGAAGAAAATGTATTACACAATTATGATGTTATTAATGATTTATAAAAATAATCAACTCATAATGATAATACTCTATATAAAGGAATTGCTCTTAACACAAAATGCATAATCATTATAGCAAAAGCACAATTCAAACCGAAAAACTTGTGAAAATACTCCAAATTGACACTAGGAAGGCTTTTGGTTTGATCGTCGAGTGGGTGCACATCCTTTTAAATGGGCAAAATATCTGCACTTTAAATCTTCAGGTCAGAAATTTCTTGCTTAACCTCGGAAGTTAAGAAGGTGATATAAGGGGTAGGAGTATCGTACGTTATCCATGCAATATATGAATAGGAATCGGATGTGATGCGGAATGAATTGGAAGTGTAAGAGTTTACTTTTGATTCTGTAAAAAAAAGGTTTTTCTGTAGCAACTCATCTTTAGTTTGGTGTCAATTTACCACACATCTGCGGTTTTCGACAGGGGTGTATTTACAACAACCTACCTCGGGATGCCGCAAATCCAAGCTGCGCCAAATAGTTATTACCCATTTAAGAAAATAACGAGCATGATAGTTGTGTAAGAAAAGCAAAAAGATTTTTGACTCTTAATATTTATCGTATTTATTACATTGATTATTCAATGCAACTTTTATTACTTATTTTTCTTGAACATATTACGAGCATTTATTTTTTATTTCGATTTTTGGTTTGTCGTTCTGCGGTCTTTTTTGCTGCACGAGGGTTAATTAAACCGGAGCTTACTGTTTCACCATCCATATGTAGACCGGGATTTCAATCCACAATCAGTCGAGCTGCATCAGGATAGAGCAAGCAGTCATACATCTTAATCCACAATTAATTTCTTGAAAAAAAATGGATCAAGAAACTGGTATCAAGTCAATAACCTTTACTGATATTTCTGCTAAATCTCCAGATGTCTCACCCATGGACTTTTGTGCTTTTGGACTTTTAAAAAGAGTATTATCGAAACGTCGACCTAAAACCATTCAAGGACTTTGGAAAACTGGAACAAGAATGGGACAAAATACCTTTGTCGATACTACAAGTCATTATGGAAATTAAGGTGTAGAAAGATAGTTAACAATAATGCTTTCAAATAGAGCATTTAAAACACAAAAATTTCATGTTAAAATTGATCTTCAATCCATTAAAATCATTCAAAAAAGTCGAAACAGTATAAAATTTATTATTTTTGTCATTTGATGAGTTTCTGCTCTAAGCCAACGATTATAGGGATATATGGCTGCAAGCGCCACCCGGATGTGCCGCCTGCTCTTGAATCTACCCTTCGGAGCCTACTCCCCCTTATATAACGATTTATCGTCGCATACCTGCCAACTTGCATGGTTTGGCTGTATAATGTACGGATTTTGGCCTGATGTCACGAGCATACGGTACGAGTTTTCGTGAAACGAACAAATGAAATTTTATTTTCAAAACAGATCCTACACGTTTACAGAGATGCCGACAGCTATGGCATTTGGTAATAAATAATCCGAACTACGGAAAATGAAAATGCTACTACGGAAAATAAATTTTCTCTTACAAAATTCATTTTTTCTAGCTGTTTTGCGTAATTACGGGATCGCCATCCACCAAACAGGTGTGTTTTCTGACCTTGTATTTAACAAGCGTCATCGTAAAGGATCGGCAAACCCACTTCGGTTGGGTTGGTGTTTTGTAATTGACAGCTCTTAATATAAAACAAAGTATAAGCGAAGAAACAAGAGCAGTAAACGAAATATTACACAATGAATCACCTAGACAAAAGATAATACAGGCATTGGATTATTCAAATCAATACATCGAACCCCCGTTAGGGAGTTTCATTTCTCCTTAGATTTTCAAAACTAGATTCGTGCGATGATGTTTACTTTATTTGAATCAACAAATGCTTATCTCTTCTGAAATATTAGCAGCCATTATAAACACATGAAATATAGTATAATGCAAATTAATCAGTATTTTGGGGATTATGTATATAAGGGTGGTTGGCGGATTTTAGGTTTTATGGCGCAAGGTAGGACAAGTTGCGCCAAACGCAAGACAACGTCAAGTAAGAAATGTCATGAAAGGGTAAAAAGAGGGATGTAGAGTGGTATGAAATCAGGAAAAGATCGCTCAGGTATTTCGGGAGCGCGACCCTCGTTAAATCCTTAGGGAAAAGAAAAGATCACTAGAGTACCTCGGGGTCGCAAGCCCGTACACGTTTAAAGGAAATGTGCCCCTGAGGGTGTATATATGGGTGCTTTAAATTATGTTACACATTTCTCGGGTTTACGCGTGTTATGATCCTGTAAAAATATACGGTTTCCAGAATGGAAATGTTGGCAAATTTGCCGTCGTAATGATCATGAAAAATTAAAGATCTTTCAAAGTTAATTTCTTTGGGAAAATTATTTTAAGGCCTAAATATATATTTTTTTAACTCAAACTAAAATTTCACGAAATTTTTCATATGAAACTCGTGGTTTAAACTCAAGAAATACGTGTACAAAAGGTCGGGAGACAATTTGGCTCGTTGGTGTGATCTTTTCACCACTATACCTTAAGTTACTCAGTAATGTTTTCACCCAATTATACAACTGCAGAATTGTTCGTTTATTGTGTAAAAGGTTAAAACTGCATTTTTTAATATTTCTCACTCACGAATACGCTTGAGTGGTAACAATTGTTTTTTTTTATCTATTCCTTGTTCATTCACTTGTATTCGACATTCTTAAATGTTTGTCTAACCAGCACATATATCTGATTTTTTTAACCGTCATCTGGGCAAACCATATCGTCGGACCACGTCGAAGACACGAATCTGGATATTTGACTATTTTCACCTATCGAGCAACCAAGAAAGTCCGTGCCGTTTCTAGGTTTTGTCATAGTCAAATTGCACATACTATCAATTAAAAGTGTGGTTATGTAGGTCTAAGCGAAAACATTTAACAGGTAATTTACGGAAGTTAATAATTTAAAGTTTTGGAAAAATGATCTCGGTACGACTGTCAAAGTCAATTATTCGGGCTTGTTTGACTTTATGAATTTAAATTAGATACGAGGGCTTCAAAGGCCGGCTCGAAAAATATTCTCCACATGCACTATTTGTAATAGGCGAACTTTGGTCGAAAATTATTCCAGAAATTTGCATCTGGAGATGAGACTCTTGAGACGCTCCCCTCTCCTGCAGAACATAAGGCATCTATGAGACCCAGTTGAAGGACCCATTCGAGTCAAGTCAATCTTAGATAACCAAATTTATACCTACATTTTCCATGGAATATACAGCTTGGCCAAAATTTGGCCCTTGCGCCTTAAAACTCCAAAACATTTAACCATGGAACATAATTTTTCCTATAGCCGCGACAAAACTTCGAACTCATTTTTTTCAAAATAATGTAGATTATTGCCTATGGCTTGGTGGCGAAGGTAGGCCAGCTCCAGTTGGACAATTTTAATATTTTCTTGGTGATAGTTATAATATATTAATAACAGTATGTCGAACCGAATTGTTTCTCAGATTAGTTATGTATTGAGCATTTCAGTATCCTAAATGTTCTACAATATTCAGGACATTATCTATTTTGATTTTGTGCCATTTTGTTTCTGGACTGGATGATGAGAATGTTAAATTAGTAGCCTTTCCTACTTTGTATGTACTTCTGTTATTGCACGCACGCATAGCGACCATCAACTACTAATATGCTGCTGTAATTCTTTCCTACAGTCTTTGTTTGGTCAAGGTTTATAAAGTTATTTTCAGGTATCATAGAAACGGCGGTGGGTGGAGCTTGCTTTCAGCATAATCGATGTCAAGTCAAGTGGTAGAAGAAAAAAGTCTACTGCTGCCAAACCTTGAACTTTTACTTGAAAAATTATTCAGTCTCTTTTTTGCTGTACATATTGTACACGCTTCGTTTCGAAGTTAAGAATTTTGGTACTTCGCTGCGAGCATAGCAACGATCTCATCTATTAGCATTTGGAATGATATGCTTATGTGCTTCGTTTTTACTTATCGTCAAACTCATTTAAAACAATTTGTGGCGGAGTTCGCATTGTAGTGTTTGTATGGTCACCAAACAAATACTTTGGGTCCCTTAATTGCACACGTAAGGTCGCCGTATTACTTTCGTTGTCGTGAAACTAAATAGAAATACGCATATATGAACCTCACTTATGGACTCATTTAATGAATTTCTTCCAATCCATTAGTTCAATTATTAGTTTTCTACCGAATCAACAGAAACACCTGACCAGGCCGTCAGAGGTCGAGGTACCAGCTTCGAATTTTGAGGTTCATCTGACAGTGGCTCAAAATTACGTAGTGTTTGGGCCTCACTTCTTTCCCTTTGGGTTTGATCCCGGACCATCGCTAATAGCCTGTTGTGTTGCTCCAGTGCGACGTTAATTAAATACCTGCCTACCAATTTCGAGGTCCCTAGGAAATTTAAAGTTAGACTTAACTTTGCGACGTAGTAGCGTTGCAAGTGATTTCAATAATTCATCAGCCTGAACATGAAATTAACTACACTTCACAATATGAGACGTGCAGTGGCTATTCAGCAGTATTTACATAGCAAGCAAAAGTCCCATTTGAACGATTAATCATGACTGCATCGGCTTTGCCTGAACCCAGAATCTTTGGGAAAGGCTGCAAAAGTTGCCGTAACCAAGGGACTAATGTAGTTCTTTGAGAGGAGTGAAATTTTTTTCACCTCAAGCTCCACAATCGATCCCCTCATTCAATAAACCTACCGCTTAGCGCAAGAAGATGGGAGAGTTGATAAAAATTAAAAAATAAAACTTTGGTTTGCGTGTAAAATTTGCGTGCAATTTTATATTATACAGTATATTAAATTCTGGAATCAACAAACCCCCCCCCCCCCACATTCTTTTCTGTTTAAGAACGAAAGACGATAAGAGTTTCATATAAGGGGAACGAGAACTGCTTTCCTTGGATGCGTCGACATTCCGACAATTCGGAGTTGTAGGCGGCACAAGTTCGATTCCCGAGACTTACCCTGGATGTATTTCTTCTGTGTCAGTACGAATGGGCCGCGGTAGCAATGTTGGAAGAGTAACGGACTAGCAACCGAAGGGTTGCGAGTTCGAATCCAGCCAAACACCGTCGTGTACAAAGGGGGCTGGTGCACGTTAAATCTGTCGTGGCCTCAAACGTCCTCACGTTGGTGTGGTGTGGAAGTTTGGAGAGTGGGGTGCCAGCTCAGGTGTTGCCTCGTCATCTGACCGTGGTTCAAAATTACGTGGTGTTGTCCTCGGATCTTTCCCTTTGGGATTGATCCCGGACCGTCACCAATAGCCCATTGTGTTGCTCCAGTGTGACGTTAATTAAAAAAATACCAAAAAAATACCAAATACCTTGGATGCGTCGACATTCCGACAATTCGGAGTTGTAGGCGGCACAAGTTCGATTCCCGAGACTTACCCTGGATGTATTTCTTCTGTGTCAGTACGAATGGGCCGCGGTAGCAATGTTGGAAGAGTAACGTATTAGCAACCGGAGGGTTGCGAGTTCGAATCCAACCAAAGACCGTCGTTTACAAAGGAGGTTGGTGCACGTTAAATCTGCCGTGGCCTCAAATGTCCTCACGTTGGCGTGGTGTGGAAGTTTGGAGACGGGTGCCAGCTCAGGTTTGACCTCGTCATCTGACCGTGGTTCAAAATTACGTGGTGTTTGTTGTCCTCGGATCTTTCCCTTTGGGGGTTGATCCCGGACCGTCGCCAATAGCCCGCTGTTTTGCTCCAGTGCGACGTTAATTAAAATACCTACCTTCTGTGTCAGTAAAACTTTTCTCGTATGCCCATTACTTGACCTCGTCTGTCTTGTGTTTGGCGCAGCTTGGCCAAATATGATCCTTACGCCGTAAAACCAAGCACCCGCCAATTATTCGGTCATCCTTATCCCACTCGTTTGTGGAGGCCGTCGTCGATCAGTGTGTATGCCCACTGCGCTAGCAACCTTCGAGTTGTAGGCGGCGCAGGTTCGATTCCTGTCAAGTGCATTCCTCCATGGTCGTATTTCTCTTCTGTATCAGTAAAACTTTCATTATGTGTGTCTATTACTTGATATTGTATGTCTTGTGTCTGGCGCAGCATGGCCAAATATGGCCCTTGCGCCATAAAACCCTCCAAACCAACCCACTGTCGTTCTTGGTGCTATCTGTTATGGTAGGTAGGTATTTTAATTAACGTCGCTCTGGAGCAACACACGGGCTATTAACGGCGGTCCGGGATCAAACCCGAAGGGAAAGATCCGGTCTATCCTTTATAGAAAAGGGGAAAATTTTACCCCTCCAGAATTGAGAGTAACTTCTCTCCATATAATGAAATTCGTTTTCTTTTCCCTACGGGTGAAGGGCCGCGGTGGCCCGGTTGGAAGAGTAACGAACTAGCAACCGAAGGGTTGCGAGTTCGAATCCAGCCAAACACCGTCGTGTACAAAGGGGGCTGGTGCACGTTAAATCTGTCGTGGCCTCAAATGTCCTCACGTTGGCGTGGTGTGGAAGTTTGGAGAGTGGGGTGCCAGCTCAGGTGTTGCCTCGTCATCTGACCGTGGTTCAAAATTACGTGGTGTTGTCCTCGGATCTTTCCCTTTGGGATTGATCCCGGACCGTCACCAATAGCCCATTGTGTTGCTCCAGTGTGACGTTAATTGAAATACCCAAATACCCTACGGGTGAACGTTTAAAGAAAGCGAAAAGAGAAACTGCTAGAAACTAAAGTAATGTGGGTATGTTAACTTTACTTATATAAACCCAACCTTTTTTTTAGAGTTGGCGTGGTGTGGAAGTTTGGAGAGTGGGGTGCCAGCTCAGGTGTTGCCTCGTCATCTGACCGTGGTTCAAAATTACGTGGTGTTGTCCTCGGATCTTTCCCTTTGGGATTGATCCCGGACCGTCACCAATAGCCCATTGTGTTGCTCCAGTGTGACGTTAATTGAAATACCCCCCCCCCCTTTTTTAGATTTGGTGTGGCTTTTTGACAAATCTCACTAAACGCACACATTTCAACTGATCATATTAAGTAGAACATTTAATTTACCTATTTCCATGGGTGCGCCACTGGCCTTAGGCATTCCTATAATCAAATTTCATTAACATTCTTAAACAAGTTTTCGTATCTCCCTTCGGAATTGATCCCGGACTGTGGCTTGGGGATTGATCCCGGACCGTCGCCAATAGCTTGTTGTGTTGATCCAGTGCGACGTTAATTAAGAACCGACCTACCTTAAATAAGTTTAAAGACTCCGATCAACGTATTCCTCTAATCCCAATGATGTAGCGGAATAGGCTAACCATCCCCTCTTTTCGGCGCACCGGTTCAGATTTGCATTCCCTTTAATTCCTCTTCGGCTGGGATCTTCCCTTCGCGATTGGACTTCCATTCGGACCGTTGTGTGGGGTTTCCGATGCGACCTCAATTCAACTTCCTACCTTCCTCGTCGTAGTGGAAATTTAGAGTGGGATGCCAGCTCCGGTGTTGATCTCGTCATCTGACCGTAATTCGAACTGACGAGGCGTGTCCTCGGATCTTTCCCTTCTGGATTCTTCTCGGAGCGTCGCCAAAAGCCAGATATGCTCCCAGTGCGACTTTAATTTAAAAAAAAAACCATCATTCAACTGCCTACGTACATACCTATCTTTCACTAGCGTACGCGGCACAGAAATCGATATTATTTGTTTCTTGGCGAATGGCAACACACTGAACTAAATTTAAACGGAATGAAATTAATAAACTAACCTTTGAATCTCGAACTAAAATTATCAAATATAGTTTTGATACTGTTAATTATTTTATACTACAAAGCTACTGTTTTGCTATGAGAGTTTGGTTTGTTGCTCTACGGTTACTTTGGGCCGCGGTAACCCGGTTGGGGGGGGGGTATTTCAATTAACGTCACACTGGAGCAACACAATGGGCTATTGGTGACGGCCCGGGATCAATCCCAAAGGGAAAGATCCGAGGACAACACCACGTAATTTTGAACCACGGTCAGATGACGAGGCAACACCTGAGCTGTAACCCGGTTGGAAGAATAACGGATTAGCTACCGGAGGGTTGCGAGTTCGAATCCAACCAAAAACAGTCGTATACAAAGGCGGCTGGTGTACGTTAAATCTATCGGGGCCTCAAATGTCCTCACGTTGGCATGGTGTGGAAGTTTGAAGAGTAGGGTGCCAGCTCAGGTGTGACCTCGTCATCAGACTGATTCAAAATTACGTGGTGTTGTCCTCGGATATTTCCCTATGGGGGACGTTGTGGCTAAATGGGTATGTCCACTGCGCTAGCAACATTCGAGTTGTAGTCGGCGCAGGTTCGATTCCTGTCAGGTGCATTTCTCTCTTCTGTGTCAGTAAAACCTTCGATGTGTGTGTCTATTGTTGTATGTCTTGTGGGGGCCGCGGTGGCCCGGTTGGAAGAGTAACGAACTAGCAACCGAAGGGTTGCGAGTTCGAATCCAGCCAAACACCGTCGTGTACAAAGGGGGCTGGTGCACGTTAAATCTGTCGTGGCCTCAAATGTCCTCACGTTGGCGTGGTGTGGAAGTTTGGAGAGTGGGGTGCCAGCTCAGGTGTTGCCTCGTCATCTGACCGTGGTTCAAAATTACGTGGTGTTGTCCTCGGATCTTTCCCTTTGAGATTGATCCCGGACCGTCACCAATAGCCCATTGTGTTGCTCCAGTGTGACGTTAATTGAAATAATAATAATAATAATAATATGTCTTGTGTCCGGCGCAGCATGGCCAAATATGGCCCTTGCGCCATCAAACCAACCAACTTTCCCTTCGTGTTTGATCCCGGACCGTCTACAATCGCTCGTTGTGTTGCTCCAATGCGACGTTAATTAAATACCTACCTACCTGTGTTTGGCGCAGCTTGGCCAAATAAGGCCCATTGGAACATCTATGCCGCGACTGGGATCTGAACCCAGAGCTGATTGACCGAGTCAGCGTTAACTACCGGGCTACCAAGTTGGCTGGGTTTTCTTATGGCACAAGGGCCAAGATGTGCCAAGCAATGTTTTTTCCACAGGGTAAATAACAAGTAAAGAGTAGTACTTCCAGGTTAGTTATAGGAATCGAGCCGCTTACGGCTAGAGCAGCCACAGCGATCAAACGGGTAGGTAGGTATTTTAATTAACGTCGCACTTGGAGCAATGCAATGGGATATTGACGGTCCGAGATCAATCCCGAAGAGATGCGAGGACAACACGTAATTTCGAAACACGGTCAGATGACCAGGTCACACCTGAGCTGGCCCCACTCTAAACTTCCACACTACGCCAACGTGAGGACATTTGAGGCCACGACAGATTTAAAGTGCACCAGCGCCCGTGTACACGACGGTCTTTGGCAGGACCTAGTTTTGATCTCGCAACCCTCCGGTTTCTAATCCGTTACTCTTCTAACTGGGCTACCACGGCCCTTTATAACAATAGGATAACACGTTAAAAATTTAATTAAAAATAAAAATTCTAAAGAAATACGAATAGAAATCGTGATGTATTTTGATAGAAAACGATTTAGTACTTTTCGTAAGTTTGCAAAATTTCAGCTTTCTGCTGGAAAGTTCAGTGGTTCCCCTGCGGTAAAATGAATAGAAATGACGATTATTAAATTTATTATAGCGATAAAACTCCTGAGAGGAGAGCTGAAATTTTGCAGTCATTTAAACCTTAATCGATATCTCAAAATAAATCAAAGTTTAAATCGATATTTTTTATTCACAAATTCTTGTGTAGCTCCAGTGCGACGTTAATTACCATTATTCACAATTCCATATGGCTTCCTTTAGTTCTCGTTTATTTGAGTGGAATTAACGTCGCACTGGAGCAACACAAAGGGCTATTTGCGACGGTCCGGGATCAAAACCGGAAGATAAAGATCCGAGGACAACACCACATAATCTTGAACCACTGTCAGATAAAGAGGCAACACCTGAGCTGGCACCCCACTCCAAACTTGCACACCATTCCAACGTGAGGACATTTGAGGCCAGACAAATTTAACATGCACCAGGCCCCCTTGTACACGACGGTCTTTGGTTAGACCTAGTTTCGAACGCGCAACCTTGCGGTTGCTAATCCCTCTTCCTACTTGGCTACCGCCGGCTTCACCTACAACTCTTCTCTTTAATCGATAACAGTACAAACCCAAATAGCTCCCATTCTCGGACGCGTTTTCTGATCTCGGAATTGTGACGAAGTTCCGAAGCCTGGTTTGTGGCATTTTTTGTATGCATCAGTGGCATTTTTGTTCTTTATGAAATTGTATTAGAGATAGTGAAAGGTGTTTTAATAAGGGAAAGCGTTAAAAGAATTGTTTGAAGCTTTCCAGATTCAACGCTTTATTTCTTTCTGTTCGTATTAACACTAGAACTACCGTGTTAAATATATACCTAGTTTTACCATATCCGTCAATGAAATTGGATATTTGAAAACAGTCAATATGCCTTTTTTGTTTAATTTATTTTAAATAAAGTTATGCAGTTGAACAAAACACGAACCATTGTCACTGATCGCATTAGAAATAAAACTGAGGATAGTTATGGGCGTGTGCGTTGAGAATACAGATATAACGCAATACTTTTTACTTTGCACTGTAAATAGAACACATTTTTCTACATCAAATGTAGATCGAAATGTATTGTTCTATGTTGCATTTCTATATGATAATGGAAGCATATGACGACGAGCGTTTTAACAAACCCACACGTTTTACGAAATTTCATGGCCTAATAACCATATTTTTTAACGAACATTTTACTCGGTAATATTTTACTCATTAAATTTATACTGCTTTTAATGAACTTCAAGTTCATTAAAAGCAGTTCATTTTCAAGTTCATATAATGTGAAAATCTCAGAATTCCTCTCTAAATTGTTTCATGTGTAGGGACCATGTTTTGCATGAACCATTATTTCGAACTGCGTACACTGTCTTCCATTTTCTAGTGCTGTCGTAACTTAAATCGGCTTGCTTTGTGTCTAGCGTTTGGATCTCTAGACGCGGCACTGGTTACGTATGCAAATCTCATTCGTAACGTTTTGTAAAAAATGTCCCTCGCTCTCTTAAATTGCTTCAATTGCATTGCGTAAGCGATTTTGGCATTCGCTCAAAGAGGAAGGATTCACCCAGTGAACTCAACTACGATTTTACCGATGAAGACAACTAATCATTTCATTGTTAGCCCCTTACGCATGTGGATAAACATGACCAGATTGCAGAATACTCTTTCATTTATGCGAAGACGAATGATATAAATAGAAAGCGTGTCGCGAATAAATGCTGAAGATTGAAAAAACGTCTCTCCATGCTCACGCGGACGAAAATAGATCTCATAAAAATAAAAAAGCTCCAACCTGCGTCTCTGTTCTAAGATTAGTCAACCTAGCAGGTTTTAAAAATCTCATTCTTACAACTTGTGATTTTCACACCAGGGATATCCGTCTGATCCTATCTTTTGTGCGTGTAAAATCTACGCTTTGTATCCCCTACACATTTGATTAAACACAATCATATTGAAGTGGATACACCTTCGATAGTACCACCTTTTCAGGGAGTATATTTATGCGAAAACAACTCAGTGGGGGGCTTTAATTCTGTAGAGATCATCCCCTCCCATTCTCACAAAACTCACACTCCCCTCCCATTCTCAGTTGAAAGAGAATAGACTGAGTTGAAAGGACTATTTTTTTTATGCTAAAATGGGTAGGTAGTTAATTTACGTCGCATTGGAGCAACACTACGGGCTATTGGCGACGATCCGGAATCGATCCCCAAGGAAAAGATCCGAGCGCTAACATTGGAAAATATTTTAATTATACCTATATGAACAATTCGAAGCATTGATTTGAAATTTCTTTTCACCTTAACATTTTGTTTTGCCTCTTTCTATCTTTTTCTCTCTTTAACTGAACCAATTTGATCAGCTTTCCAAAACTTTCAAATTTGACATTTGAGCCTTATGTGCAAAAATATCTCCTGATTTCATCCACTTTTTCTATTTTTGCTCTTGTAACCATTCTTGTAGCTTCCTGAATTTCGAGAACATCAGTATGGAATAACCAACGAAGAAATCGAAGCCAACGTAAACACGGATAGCTAATGCGGTATTAAAAGTTAAAACCATCAAGAAAAGTTTTTAAAAAATGCAGAAACCGCTAAATAATTTATAAAAGAAATTATATCAGTCACAGTAAGACGGGTAGCTTTTTTCGTCTGGCTTGTTTTCTGATTTTAAGGGACGTGATTTTAAAAGGTTGCCTTTTGCAAAAAGCGCTTAAAAGAGAAAAATATCCGACCATTAGAATTCTCACGGAAATGTTTTTACGTAGGGTAAACTAGACAGTTATTGACACCCTAATCTTGAATTTAAAAAAATAAGCTTTCATGTCAATCTTCAGTTTCAGGCTTTGCATAAGTCCATTTATACTGCAAAAATAAACTAAATAAGAATGAAGGGATGTCAATAACTGGTGTCAATTATTCATTCATAGGGTGTCAATAACCGATTTTGCACTATTTATTCTGAATATATTGCAAAATACCTTCCAGGGATAATTTTTGTCTGAAACCCTTTATTCAGCTTAAAGTAGAGTAATTCAGGAAAAGTTACAATGAATTTCAACTTGATTGAACTATTTTTTCCATGAATTTATAGTATAAATATTGCCCTAAGGGTGTCAATAACGTCTTGTTTACCCTAATTAATATAACTATTTATTTAATAAAAATTTAGGCAATTTTGGTACTGAGTCCCCTTAACGGAGATAATGTAGCTTCGCTATTTTATTAAAAACATCAATTTCTAAAAGATATTACACAAATTTTCCTTACGATATTTATAAAAAAGAAATTTATTTCATGACTAATATCTTACGACATAAAATAAAAATTCAAATTTGGTCTCGCAAGGTTATTAAATTTTACATGCAAAGGGATAAAGAAAATTGTAATTTTAGAATCGTAAATTAAGATTGCGTTTTCCATTTTAATAGACGCATCTGAAGCGCATGATTACCAGTTTCACTTTGCAGCAGAAGTTTAAATTTTTGAATCCTTCCCTCTAAAAGTGGTCTCATCAGAATTCCATTTAAGTTTCTAAAATGAAGTACCTCCTTGCATATTTCATAGGTCGCATACTCATAAGCTGTGCGTTTTAAATTATCGGACTTAACAGATGGTTATGGGCTTAATAGCTGAGGTCTAGGCATATTCAGTGTTTTATGCTTCCTTCCTCGCAGGTTACTTCAGTATTGGGTGAGATTTCGACGATTCGTATTATCATTGTATTAGAAAATTGGTCCGAAGTAGCCCAGTTGGTAGTCGCGGATTAGCAACCGGCGGTTTGCAAGTTAAAACTCCAACCAAATACCGTCGTTTACGTGGGGGCTGGTGCACGCTAAATTTGTCGTGGCCTCAAATATTCTCACGTTAGCGTGGTGTGGAAGTTCGGAGAGGGTTGTCATCTCGGGTATTGACCTCGTGATCAGACCGTAGTTCAAAATGAGGAGATGTTCTCGGATCTTTCGCTTCTGGATTGATCCAGGACCATCGCCAACAGCCCGTTGTGTTGCTCCAGTGCGACTTAAATTCAACTACCTACCTAGAAAAATGTGTTGTTTTTATTTCTCTAATCAATTTAAATTGAATTACCTCCACAAAATTCTAATTTCGTAACCTAATTTGTACCGGATTCGAATTGTTTTCCAGGTTGAAAAATTAGGTTAGGATAGTTTGTAAATTTACGTAAAAATGGAAACAAATGGACGATCTTATGCAACAGCCTGGGCATGAATATTCGTAGTGGTTCGGAATCTTCTTGAATGCCGTAGGTCCCGTCTCTAATTAGCCTTAGTGTTGCAAAAAAAAGCGATAACCGAACCACCCCAATTTTCCATTTTTGATGTTAGGACAGTCGACAGCTTACGGTGCACTGAGTTCCCAGGTGGTCACTCATCCAGTACTGAACGCTTCTAGTGGCGCTTAAATTCGATGATACGATGGAAACGGTATTTTCTTCATGGTATACCCTAGTTACGGGCATAAAAGAACAGCAATAATGTTACGGATTGATAAGTATGTCAATCAATGCTGTGCCAACTTTAAACAGGTTTTGATTTTGATTCATGAAGGGTTGGTACTTAGTTACATAGGACCATCCAAAAGTCAGTTTAGTCTATACAAGCTTGCTAGATATGGGGAGAAGAAAAAGCGAACGAAAATGCAGCTGTGTAACATGTCCATCCATTTTCTTCCTAGCCATTGCAAACAAGTAGGACAGTAACAGTCGTATAAATATATTTACTCGCTTAATAAAATTTACTCGAAACACATCGGAAATCGATATCAGCCAACAGAGGAACTTGTATCATTTAATGGAGAAGGGCTGTCTATTCGAAACAGAAACGGAGGTGGGAACCATACGTTCAGTAGTATCTTACTTTTTGTGCTATTTCGAGACTTTGCTATTGTTACACTAATGGTTTGCTGTAGTGCTGAAGTCTTGTTGAATGATTCACACACTCTTATCTGCTTTGTTTACTCGTGAGTTGACATTAGATTGTGGTTTTAGTGATACTGACATTTCTTTGATTTGAAAAGGCATTCGAAATTCAATGCAAATTATTTAAAATACAATGGATAACATTCACTCTAACTTGAAATTATGATTCAGGAGTTTGTTTTAATGATAGGTGATTCGTTTTGATATTTGCTAATGAGTGCTCGAGACATTTTCTTGTCCTTCTATTTATATCTATATCTGCCCGTCTATTATAATACATTTTTTATGGATTCCGCATCCGCTTCATGTTGCTTGTGTACCATTAAGTTAGCCGATACAAATACACTATATTTCCAAAAGGTTTCGACGCCCAAGATTTATAGAGAAAATCGGCATTTGTTTCACGAAATCATTGTTGACCTCAACGACTGCCTCAACTTTTCTGGTATGTCTCTTACCAGTCTCCGGTATGTCTAACGAAGCATATTATTCCTCGATTAAAACTTGTTAGAAAAGTTTTAAGTATAATCTGCCTAATGCGAAATATGACCAGAAAATATCGAACTGCACCTGCACGGTGAATGACACATGACCGAGGAGTTTTGAAATAACTTCCAAGTTTCAGCTGTCTGTTACATCCTTGGTCATAGCAGGGTACTTGGTTTGAAACGTTAAACCTTTCATTTCTTGAATATATATTCCAGTTTTTTTATGAAGATACCAGTGGATACAGTTACACGACTGGATCGACTATGTTTGATATTTCATGTGAGCGAATTCTAGAAATATTAAGTCTTTATATTCTTTACGAATATCAAGAGTTGCTCGTACGTGAGTTTTATAAATTTCTCACAAGTATTTTTGGAAAAATCACGAACTCGAATCATTGTTTATTTTCTGACTACGAAAATGATACCTGAATTTGAAGGACTTGCAAAATGTGAATTTTAATTAAAGTTTTAGAAATTGAGTCTTTGAGACCAATTAAATTGTCCTACGAACTAAATCACGCTGTAACGCATCAAGATGCTAAGCGATTTCTTATTTTTTAGACTCAACAACTCTACAGTTCGATTCTATTATAATTCTCTTATTTCAAACAACTCGGTCAAGAGTTTCAACAATTTCACATGTAAATGAAATTCCGTTAAATGGCATCCTTTTTAGGAATGGCATTTTGATGGGAGATGTCTAGCAAGCAGTCCATTTGTTGACGCGTTCTGTCATGTTCAAACATAAACTCTTCGTTAAACCTGTAACCTCGTAAACACTTTAAAATTGATCTGGCAATGCTTTACTATTTGGACACAAATGTAACGACACTAATGATTTCGTTGAGTGTCAGGGTTAATAAATCGATAACGAAATTGACATTTATATAGGAAAGAAAATTATGTCTGATATCGATTTTGTTAGCACTATCAACATTATCTTCCAATGCCACAGTCATCATTACCTACTTTTGGTTTCCAATTTTGGAAGTATTTTTCTTCGAAAAGATCGTTTAAGTTAAAAAATACACTATTTCTCCAATTCCAAATTGCGTAAAATACTTATAGATTACATAGCTATTTTAACCTTTCAAAGCTATTAAGATATTTTCACTGATGTTTTTTATTCAATTTCGATGGATTTTGAGTTTTCTGATCTAGAGCAAATTTCTTTCCAGTATTAAATTCCTGTATTTTAAAGGTTTTCAAATTACAGAGGATGTTTTAATTCAATTCCACTGATTTGTGTAACAAACGGCCGATTAGATTATTTCACAACGGTAAAACAAGCCAAACGGCAACCCAATTTAGATCGATTGATTATACAACATTTTTCATTGAGAATGATTTCATTATTTGAATAATGGATTTTTTTATATAAGCTAGTTTCTCAAACTTCGAACACCGAAAAGAAATGCCTAAATATAAATTCATTATTAGAGCTATACGGTTTTATGATTTTGTGTTTTTCCCCTTAGAAATGCTGGAATATTATTTAATTGTACACAAATGTTTTTAAAACGGATTAAAGTACTTATGTTAAGGGGTATATTTTGTAATTTTTAGGTTTTTCACTCATTTTAAGGCATTGTTGTTATTTGTGTCACTAGATGTAAAAGGAGCTTTTTAATGTTTAAAACTTTGCTGGTATCCCTTAAAGAATCAGGCTCTTTCTAAAATCTGCACGTTTTGTTTTGCGATTCTAAACTGATAAAATAAAGGCTCTGTTTGCAATGGCAAACTAAAAGTATTCCTTTAAATTTTTGTTTGTAAAAATCGAGCTTTCATTTTGTCACAGGAACTGTTAGAAAATGCAAGTTACATTTCTCTTTTTTATTCTTGTATGTATGGTACATTTTTATTGAAAAAATAAAATAAACTTTCAATAGGGAAGAGGATTTTAAAAATGTGAATTTTATTTTCAACGATTTCTTTTATCGTATAGGAACGTGTTTGAGCAACAAGTCTTAAAAAAGTTTGACCCAGAAGCTAAAAAAATTAAGTTGTTTTTATTATTTATTTTGTTTTACAAGTCGTTTGTTGGTTAATAAAATAAAGTTCACCCAGCAATGGTTGACAGATTATAAATTATAATTTTTTTTCATGCACCTTCTATTTTGTTAAAGTTTTCTAAAAAATCGTATAATTAGTAAAATTTAAACTCGATTTTTGATACGAGCTGAGAAAAAGTAACTTACATTTCAGGGGTGCCACAGGCGACTTTTTACTACTATTTTTCAACCTTGGCGAGACTAGTACCTTTTAAGCAATCTTTCTTTTTTAAGTATTTTTCTTTATTTAAGTAATCTTTCGTATCTTTTTAAGCAAAAACGTCTCAAAAGCTACTAAGTCAAAATTTTGTCGACTTGTTTTGAAAATTTATCAAGAGTTAAAGTAATTTTAGTCTTTTTTAACTAATAGCGAGCTGAGAAAATATTTTTTGGATTTTTCTTTGTGAGAAAATTTTCCAAGGACAACTAATTTCAAAGTTTTGGCGCCAAGCTATGGCGCCAAATGAAAGAAAAACCTCGGAATCTGGTTGCTCTAGATTGTCATGAAAAACTTAATAAAGAACTATTTAGTTTTTCAATATAAAATTTAAATTTCTTGGCTAGATCGTTAACGTCTGTTTCATACTTAATCAGCACACTTTGTGTTTTAGCCGATCATTTTGTACCTCAGCAACAAAAATTGCTATTAAAGTAATTACTTTTTAATAAGAATTTTTTATGCTACTATTTCACATTGCTGTGTGGGACCCCTGCATTGTATTTTTCTTTGGTTTCCTTTCTAAGTTTTCCAAAACGTTGATATTTTGTAGGTCATGAATTTTGTTTTTAGCACATTCTTTGGATCAAATGCATTTTGATCGAGCATTTACTAGCAATTTTTAAGTGTCAAAATCTGTTAAATACCAATATACCGAAAACGCGAGAAGTGTCGCAAATTCAGAATTCTCTTGATCTGCTTGTATAAAAGGACCGTCGTGTACAAAGGGGGCTGGTGCATGTTAAATCTGTCGTGGCCTCAAATGTCCTCACTTTGGCGTGGTGTGGAAGTTAAGAGAGTGGGGTACCAGCTCAGGTGTGACCTTGTCATCTAACCGTGGTTCAAAATTACGAGGTGTTCTCGGATCTTTCTCTTCGGAATTGATCCCGGACCGTCGCCAATAGCCCTTTGTGTTGCTCCTGTGCGACGTTAATTCTTCTTAAATAAACGACAACTAAAGTAATCCGTATGTAATTGTGAATAATGGTAATTAATTAACGTCGCACTGGAGCAACACAAGAATTTGTGAATAAAAAATATCGATATCAACTTTGACTTATTTTGAGATATCGATTAAGGTCTAAATGACTGCAAAATTTCAGCTCTCCCCGCAGGAGTTTTATCGCTATAATAAATTTAATAATCGTCATTTTTATTCCTTTTTACCGCAGGGAACCTCTGAACTTTCCAGCAGAAAGCTGAAATTTTGCATAAACTTATGAAAAGTACTAAATCGTTTTCTATCAAAATATATCACGATTTCTATTCGTATTTCTTTAGAATTTTTATTTTATAATCCATATATATTGCATATTAAAAATTATTTCAAGAAAAGAAACGTTATGTAGATTTTGTTTGGGTTCTTTTATAAATATCAGCGAGGAAATGTTGATTTTTCGGAATACATGAATAATTTTCGTAACTAATTTATTAACATTAGGAGCTCTCCTCATTTTCAATACTTATAATTCAAACACGGCTGGACCAAATGACTCAAAACTTGGTATCTTCGTTCGAATTTTGATATGGATTCGCAAGTTGCTGAAAATGAGGTATTGATATTGTAAGTTAGAAATTTGTACAATGTGATATGAAGACGGTCCTTTACGTGTTCATCTGCATGAGAATTTGTAGATGTTGTTTATTCCCGTTCAATATCTTTGATTTGCTCTAATATAAAGGATACATATAAATAGAAAGGTGTTTCATTTTTTCCGCGGTTGTACAGCATCCTTTATTGAAAGATGTCAACAAAAATAGATATTTAGGTTAAGTTTTGAATTTCCTTCTTGGTTATTAGATTAAGTTTTGAATTTCCGTTTTCGGTTCATCGGTGATAATTTGAATTCCAGTATTTTTGCAGAAATTTGGACCTGGTTATTTGTATTTGGGATAACACCCCTTTTGCCCAAACTTGAAATCCGTCAATACCTATTGCATGACTTGTATAAATGTGTGGATTAATGAGTAATTCATTATGCGCCACACTGAACATTCAGTGAAAATAAATTTGATATCCCAAAACCTACTTTTTAAACTAAACCATTACTTCACATTTGAAACCTATGCCAGAACACGCAAAACATAACCTATCTTTATGTGTTAAGTAACAATATGTATACCCTCTTGAGATCCACAACAAAGTTACATTGTGTAAAACAATTTAATGTTATACATAATGTAACTTAGTTTTCTCGATGCTCAAATTCGCGATACATTTGTCAATAAAGCTAGGTATTTTGGTTACACACCGAAAGAATATTGAATTTGACACTTCTCATGGTTTCTGTTTATCGGTAACAATTAGAATTCCAGCATTTTTGCAGAAATGTTGCACCTAATTATTTGTATTCTGATTAACATTTCTTTTTCCTATTTATTGCATGTATCTTTATAAATGTGTGTTAATGAATAATTCATTATGCGCCATACTAATAACATTTACTTTGAAAATAAATTCGGTTTATCAAACCTACTTTTTAACCTAAACCGTTCCTTCACATTTGAAACCTTTATCAGATCACGCAAAACATAACTGATCTTTAGATGCCTTAAGTAACAAAATATACCTTCCCTCTTGAGATTCTCAACAAAGTTACAGTATAAAACAATTTAAAGTTATGCATAATGTAACTCAGCTTTCTCGAAGCTCAAATTCGCGATACTTCCCCGAAACAATCCATCACTCTTAATCCCGTCTGCCTACAGACAAGCAGCTTGTATCATTTCACCGCTGAACCCTAGCGATGTAAACATAGTAACCCTACGCGTGGGATTCATTCATCTGGTAAACACCTTTACTATCAACTACATTAGTCAAAGCCGTGCGCTCTGAACCTCACAATGAAACACCCGAGTCATCAACATGTGTCTGTCTTTTGTACATAGGGGAGATGCTATATTAGCCGGTTGAACGTCGAGCGATCGTTAGCTGTCGAAAGAAGATCGGATCCCGAGAGCTGCCCGCCCCTGATGCTCGGGAGGTGATTTGGCGGGACTATTTCCGACCGCATTATCGATCAACGAGTGCCTTGCAGATTACTTCCGCTCATGCTGCATCACCTGGACATTTCTGAAGTCAGCAATCACGACGCAAAATTCCTGGACATCGGGTCGCGTAATGGAGGAGTTGGAGCTTGTTACTTTTTCAGGAATTTAAATGTTGATGAAGTCGGTTATTGTGCTTTTAATGTCATGGGGTTACAAGGAAAGGGGCGCGAAAGATAGTTCGGAGACAAACGCGTCTTTGACGATGTTTTGTCTAATATGAACTTAGTGTGTTGTATTTTTTTTTATTGAACAAAAAGGCAAATTCCCCGTGCACCACAAAAGTACTACATGGGGTTTAGAGAAGTAAACTGATTAACCAAAAAAAACAGCGGAATATAAAATTTAACTAAATTTATAAGATTTGATGAACTTAATAAATGAAAAGAATTTCAGATGAGATCCAACAAAAACATTGAGTTCCACTGGCTATGATTTACCCAATTTTCTCAAATCGTTTTGAAGGCACATTCTGGAATTATAAAATACAGGACAACTGAAAAGTAATGATTCACATCTTGTGGCTGCTTTTTCGAGCTAGTCTGAAGATTAAACCTATATAGGTATTTAGCAAAATGTCCATGGCCAGATAAAAAGTGCGTAATTTTGAAGTTTATGAAGAAAAATAATTCTGAGTTCAATCTGTACTGAATAGTAGGAAAAAAATTTGGTGTGGCCACACACACAGCTTTCTCAGACGAAACATACTCTATCCACTTAGCAAAAATTTGTGTTGTATTGAAAGCTTGTACTTTCATGTAGACATACCTCACAATGTTGAGCTATTACTATAAATAACTTCATTTTTGTGCTGTATTTGGGGAAAAAGAATCACACTTCTTCCAAGTGGATAACTTAAAAAGTGAATATCCTGGGCTTACAAGGAAGGGGCTAAGTCAAAACAAATTTTTGACAAATGTCTGACTGACAACGCATTTTCTAATACAGGCATAGTATTTTGTGAAGTTTCATGAAGTATACATTTAGAGCTTGTACTTTTCCTGTAGACATACCACATAATTTTGAGTTATTACTATAAATAATTTCATTTTTGTGCGGTATTTGGATATAAAATCGTGACACTGTTCTTCCAAGTGGATATCATATTAGGCATACCTAATGTGGGTTAAACTTAAAAAGTGAATATCGTGGGCTTTAACAAGGAAGGGGGCTGAGTTTAAAATGATAGTTGATACAAATGTGTCTGACAGTCTATTGTCTAATATTGACTTGGTATCTCTCTCTCTTTTATCTGCCTCTTTAATCACTCGGCTAAATGGGCCGAATGTCAAGAACTCTTAGGAATCGAAACCACTTTTGACGTGGATTATGTAATACGTTTCTTAAAGATCGTTTTGCATGCCCTCGATTGTATATTACTACGCTTTAATAGTGATACAACTCAAAAACGTATATTTGCAAGTTGTATGTAAACGAAACTTGCAAATACAAATTTCATAACAATTATTCCTAGTAACCACTGAAGAGCGTAAGTTATATTTTTAATCTCACAATAGGGTGTTTCAAATTTTCGAGAGGAGGTAGGGAACACAAAATTTAACCTTATTCACTTAGGGATGTATATCCTCGAATGTTCTAGACGGTACACTGGGGTTCAGAAAGTGTGAAAAGCATTCTCACCATCCTTTATTTTACATTTTGACAATAATTGTACACTTAGTTTCACAGTAGGTGTCCAAAGTGGTGACCAACAGTAATGCACATCTGACAGCGTCGACGCAAGAATTGCCGTAAGTGTTCGAACATTCCTGGCTTTTCGCGGACATTTGCAGTCATGACAACGATTCTTGCAATGAGGTCAGCTTCGGAGTCAATGAGGGTCTCATATACGATGCCTTTGAAGTATCCCCTGAGGAAGAAATCAATGCATGATAAATCGGGTGATCGTGGTGTCCAATCGACCGGTTCACACCAGGCAATGCATCGAGCCCTAAAAATACCCTTACAGACATACATCTCTGAATACGATTTAATTTTGTGCTCCCAACTCCACTTAAAATATGTACAGGAAGTTTTGAAACACTATATTTTTAGATATACTAAGTGATTCCAAATAGGTTATGGTGCTTATCTTTTGACTGTTTGTCGTAGATGCCCACTTATTAGAATAAGTTCAAATCTTTTATAGATGTTGGATAAATCCTATTGTCAAGAGGTTGTATGTGTACTAAAATACGTTACTAATACGATTATATGCAAGCATTCTAAGAAACTTTCAATCAGAAATATATTATTAATCAAACGAAAGAAAATCACCTATCTGAAGTGGATATCCAACTTGACCTGTAAAAAAATTACCCTAGAGGGAACACGTGCCAATTAAAGAAGTGAATGAGGTTTTTTCAAAGCATGGTTGTACATGATAGACATTACTTTTACTTTTATCATGTCTCAGTCGTTCGTGATGTGAGAAATCAATTTTTCCTCTCGATTCTTTTTTTACTTTTTAGAACACATACTGAGGTCTAATAGTTTTTAATCGATTCGGTTTCAGGGATCAATTTTACTTGCATGACAGTATTTTATAGTATTAAATTTGAAGAGAAATCTTTGTGTAATCAAAAGCAGTTATACAATTATAAGTTATACATTATATCGGATATTTTTAGGAAGGAATTAGAATGAGTTACAATACACATTCGTTGTTTTATATTACAGATTCTTCGTATAATGCTAAAAGGTTAAAACTTTAAACTCTAAGAATCTAATTTCAAAAAGCTCAATTCTTGTTTTGATAAAATAGTAAGTTTGATAAATTTTCATCCCTCTATCAAGTTATATATAATTGCTTAAAATCACATCGATTTATAAACTTGATATAGATTTTAACTATTAATTAAAAGTAGGCTAAAATAAATTTTCGGATCGTATTCATTACGTAAAATATGATATCTAAAGGGTTTTGACAGGAGAGGTGGGTAATTAACGTCACCCTGCAGCACACACGGGCTATTGGCGACGGGATTGGGATTAGATATACGGTTTACAGTAGAATGGCCGGCACTTCTGTTATAGCTTTACCTGCCGGTGTCGTTTCGACACCAATAAATAAATTACTTAAAATATAGTTATATCTATATAGCATCGTTACTATTTTTCATTTTAGTTAACTGTAAGCTTATTTTACGATATTTTCACAAGCCTGATTATTTATGCCACAAAAAGGAACATTAAATCGATAGTAGAAATCGTAGAATACACAAAAAGCAATGAGATTTCGAAAACAAGAAAATATGTTAGTTTCCTTGACAATACAATATTTGTATAAATTTTAACATTATTTTATCAATTTGTATTATATACATATATTGATAAAGTACTGTTTATTTACAATTGAAACCGTAATAAGCAATTTCGTTAGTTTCATATAAATTTCATTTTTTAATTTAACAATTCCTACGTTTCAGATAAATTTCCAACTCTGATTCATAATTTTGATACTTTTATTAATGACTTCTGAACTCGTGACAGAACCATTGGCGTTTAGCTTGGTATTAGTAAGACTTACTTTCACGTAAAATATATATTTCTAGCAGAAAAGCAATCAGTCACTCATTACCTAAGGTATCACCAAATTACCTAAGGTATTATCGGCATTATCTGTGTCATTTCCTTCAGGTTCTAATTTATTTTCCCGTAATCCGATTTCTTCATCTAATCGAAATCGTAACAGGAGAGCTCTTCACTATCATAATCATTTCCCTCTAGTTCTAACAGATTTGTAATTTCTTCAGGGCTTTTCCGCGAGTCATCGATTTTGTGTCTGATAGGATCAAATATCGCTTGTGAAGAACGTTGCAATTGGAATAATAATTGCTAACGATGCAAACTTAAACGGTGAACGCGCGAACCGACTCATTTCCGCCTTTGAAAGGAATACAAATATATTCAAGGTCGAATAACGAAGCACTGAAATGAATTATGGTTTAAAGCAGGGATGCATAGACTTGTTAAAACTAAGGGCAGGGCCGCCAAAAAACACGAAAGTTATCTATCATATATTATTTATTTTATTTGTATTTATCATTTTTTGTTGCGAAGAAAGATAATAAAAAGTAAATAAAGGATTTAATTTATGTGTGACATAGTGCGTTGAGATTTAACAATTATTTTAATATTTGGTTCGATTTTGTATTAGCCAAGCGTGCATTTGATTCCAAATTTTCATTATTCAAGCGGTTCCTGTTTTCGATTTATTAATATTTATGACTGAAAAAGTTTGTTTAGTGATATATGTTGACCCTAAAGGCTGGTTCACACTAGGCCAGTAATTTAGTCGAGTAGCGAGTAATTTAGTAACTAAACGTGTTCGGACAAATTATTTAGTCGAGTAGTTTAGTAAAATGATTTAGTGTGGCTCGATCCAGTCAAATGGAAAGTAGACGGTCGAGTAATATCCCCCACCCCACTTCATTAACCACTAGAGTGCCGCTGAACACGTCTGTTTAGTAGAGTTCATTAGTTTGTTATCATTCCGCGAGATCTGTTTCTTGTGTGTTTTTATCGGCAACATGACTCGTTGGAATGATGATACTCCGGTCAAATTTGTTACTGCTTATGTGGAACAGGAGTGCTTATGGAATGTGAAATCTCCCCTGCACAAAAATAAAGCAGCCAAGCAATTGCAATCGATGAGTTGGAAAAAGCGATCCTTACCTGAATAGTCCTTCAGTGCTTCATAAATAGCTTCACAAACTTGAACGAATTCAGAAACAGTTGACTTCCCTATTCGAAAGAGGCTTAAACTGCATCCAGTTGCAAGAAGGTATAGCACTGCCTCCAGTTTTGTTTTTGCAGGTATGGCTTCTCTTAGATGAGTATCGGTACGCTGGATTTTAGCCTGTACTTTTTCTTATAGCAAATTGAAGCAACTTTTCGACATTCTCAGAGTTTAAAGTATTCTTTTGGGTCTTCAATTGCGAGTTCTCTAAGAAGCACATTGGAGGGTCTTTGTAAATCTCTTCGACCAATCCATTCTCGTACCCATTTTCTCTTTTCATTTATAATCTCTTCCAGGATAAGCCTTGCAGAAACATTTATTGCTCGATTCAGCCTCGCTCTCCGTATCATCTTTAGCAGTCGACACTTGAACACCAACTAAACAGTGTCTGAACACACTCCCCCACCTGCTGTTTTCTCGTTTAGTAGAGCTACTAAATCACTTGCTACTGGACTAAATTACTGGCCTAGTGTGAACCAGCCTTAAAAGAGGCGTGCGCTTTTTAATACATTATCTAGCTACGATTTACAATTGTTTTTATCCGACACAACGATAGAAGTTTAATAAATTGTCTTCATTAAATATATTTCTATGCATCCCTGGTTTAAAGTATGCTTGGTTTGCTATTTTATGATCAATTTTTGCTGAACGAAAGCTGTTAAGATCGGGAAATCTGCTTAGCGTCGAAACGATATCAAAGGACGATCTAGGTAAAGTTAGTTGTAATTTTTTTTCTCTATTGAGTTATACAAAAAATTTCTACTGTGTTCTTATTACCTAAAACGATTAAAAATAAAAAAAATTGTCAAAATCCGACGAAAAATGCGAAAGAGAGAAAGCGACAAACGCTCTCCTGTGTCGAAATGACACCATCGGTCGTTCTAATGTTACTTGGGCGACACAAGAGAGTTGAGATGCGGCGACTCGGGTCGCGCGATCTGGTGGATGAATCGATTTCTACTTCCCCTGTCACAGGGGATAGCTCTGCTCATCAAATCGCGCGCGACGTGCGACCATCCGCTACTCTGCCGCGATTTACAAGTCGCGCCACCTCGTCAATCTATTGTTTTCTAAGATGTGTGACACGAGGCTACTTGTGAAGTGCGGTTTTCCTTCCTGAGAATGAAGAAAAACGGTTGGAACGCGCCACCCAGATTGCGAGTCAAAACGCGACGAAAAGAAGAAATTCATCCTGGGTTCC